>JADWOT020001240.1:0-74401 GCA_036345935.2 Taenia hydatigena | reverse complement strand
TTCTCTTCCTCTTCCTCATTTCCTTTCCTTTCTCCTTTCAAGCCCATCGAATCGTCCATAACAATGAATCTCTCGTCGTCCTCCTTCCCCTTGTAAAGTAGTCTCTATGTCAATCTCATTTTCCTGCAAATGTGCATGTTTATTCCTCATTTGGTAGTCACTCTATTCCTTCCAAATGCTAGTCTAAAGCAAGCTCTTTTTGTTAGTTTTTTAAATATTCATCCCCTATTCCTTCTTATCCTTGCCGCATCTTTCAAACCGCCACACTTATTTTCTGCATTTCTCTTTCTCCACTGCAACTCACAGTTTTTATCCACGCCATAACTACTCACCTGCTTTCCGAATATTATTTAGCAAAGGTTTTAACATTGTGCTTTGGCATTCTTGTTTTTGAACCTATTCGGCTCCCACTCCATATATACATAGTTTTCTTTTTATTGCCCACACTTGCTTCGCGATTGCGTCCTATCAGCGTGACATTATGATATTCTCAAGGTCGTCGACGTCCTCATTTTTGGGGACAAAGTTCTTCATTATAAAGTAACGAAGAAACAACATGAATTCGCTTTCATCTAATTTAAACAAATTACTTTGCGGCAAACTTCACAAGCAATAACATTACGTAGACCTCCTTTGCATGCCTTCAGCTCATAAAACAATGCGACGCCATGTATTTATCCTTAAAATGATTCGCCCAATACTTAAACATTAATAAAGTGTGATTACAATTCTTTTCAAAATTTTCTGCCTACCTTAAAAACCATAAGTTCCTAGGATCCAGAAGGCAGCTTTTAATTTTATAGCCAGCGCCTACTTTACTTGATGCGAGTCCAGCCTCATAGAAAAGCTTTTCAGAATATTTCTTATTTAGCGATTCTTTAATCCGCTTGCATTGTAACGTGTATCAAACGACCCTACTATGTTTAAAGACAAATATGAACAGCTAGAGGGAGACTTCACTGATCTATCGACAAGGCAGAGACACGACGCAAAGGACTTCAGGCACACTAACAGATGTTACTTGAATTCATTCAACGATATGCTCATCTACCACAACCTCCATCTTACCTAACCATTTCGTTCACCATGCTATTCAAATTCACGTAGTTGCTTAATCGTGGTGTTAGCCGTCACATCCATTTAAAGATACCGCGTGCTGAACTGACAACATGACGTCTTCTTGCCAAATACGCTCCTGCACAAAATAGTTGGAAATACCTTGTTTTCTTCTCCTTAAACACAACCCTCCCTTCTCATACCCACTCGACCACCTACAAGATACGCGTTCACCACATTTTAAAGCTATTTTCAAGGCTAAGTAATAGCATCCTACTTTTGACGATTCGCGGCACACTTAGCAGTAGGATTGGAGCACCAAATGGAGTCGCTACTTCGAAGTGCACTCCACTCGCGCTACGGCGCCTCCAACTTTTCTCCTCCCCGGAGACGGAGAGACGTCATGCTCTGATAGAATACATACACATGTATTTAACCTACCAACTACTCACTCCATTAAGGTACAACGACGAGGCAAATAGATGGCTCCATCAATAAAATCCGTCATCTAGCAAATCATCAGAGAATTACATAGCCGTCTTTGCCTTGTTCAGTACCGTCCTCCATGCACTCCCCGGCAAGAGTACTGCGTCGTCAGCCACCCCACCTTCTATAGTGTAAGCGAATTCCGCATGAAATGGGATAATGTGCGAGCCATCACACGTGTCCATGACTAGTGGAGGAAATACGGGCCCAAAAGAGAAAGGTCAATCTCCTGTCAATGATGCGACACCACGACAACTAGTGACAGAACAGTTAAGATCTGAAAATGGTTACCAGTCCGAACTCTACTGCTGCATCGCAAATATCCAAAGACAAGCCCAACCACATGTCTCAGATAACGGAACTACACTCAATACCATCGACTACCAGGCGACCGTTAGCAAACACAAAAGAATCCTTAAGTCGCACAACTTCGTGTCGCATAAGCTGCGCTGGGCATTTTACGTTTTGCTCACAAATTAAGCTCACCTGACAAATAAGTCATCCCACTCACTGCAGCAATCACACATGGACGTAATTAAAATGCCTCCGGAAAGTTACCCATGCAAGGATACGGGCCAATAGCTTACGTCTTAAGCCCCAAACATCAGGCAAACGATCATAATATAACTGCCCTTCCAATTATTTCATACCCATCTGACATCGGCTTCATCTAATACCATAGCGGCAAAAGCGGCAAAATCTCAATATCTTAGTGTAAAAATGAACATGCAAAACGAATAATCGTGAGACAACAACATATAATTCAACTTATTCGACATGCTCACAAAGTTACCGGTTCACTTTTGTTTTGCTCTCGCGTGGCACTCACGTACCGTACTCAGTCGTTCATAAGTCCTCCAAGCACAAAACCGCACCTCATGTTCGGAGTGAATGATTGGACCACAGTGAGCAAAGGAACCTTCGGCAAAATTGGTAGGTCGGATGATTGCAACACCACAGCTGCCAACAACGACAGTGACGAGTTCAAAGGCGCTTGGTGCAGTCTTAGTAGTTTCATATGGGTCGGCTCCTACGTCCGCGTTCCTGTTCGCCATCACCGCCAACGGCAGCGATGGATGATGTTGCCGACCCGACGAGTCCGCGATGTTGTTAAAAAGTGGTCTATAACCGGCCGGCAGGAGAGCAGATTTCGGCCAGCAAGGCTGCTCACTATCACGATCTGCCATTGATGAGAGGCCATTTAACAAAGAAATGCTGTGCTGACGAATACCATATGCAATAAGCGAATTTCGAAGACAAAATCAACACCCGGTGTTGTTAGCTAAACAACCTAATGCCTCTTCCAAAAGGCCCCATGGAAGAAAATTTTACTCCGTACTTTGGGCCTGCAATGACCTTGACACCAAGTAAAGCCAAGCAGGTGGTAGACTTCTCTCAAGTTCTACAGCAAATAGGACTTCGTTCGCTGCAATCCCTCCTTTTGAAATAACACACCGTCCAACAAACCACCAGGAAAACTCAAACGTATCCATTCCACAATTGTTCAGCGCAACGAACAAACGTGAAGGTGCTGTCCACGAACAGCGAAAACGTGTCTAGTTTTTCTCCATGGATCTCATCCAACAGAAAAAAACTCCGTGCATACACAAACAAATAAGTTTCATGCGTTACAAATGGATCACCTGAAAACAACATAAAATGCACCTGTAAATAATGAGAAATAAATGGTAAAACAAAAAAAGGAACATTAACATTTCGAAGTCAATAAGTGCTTGAACTATATCTCGAAAAGCTCTGTAGCACCAACCCCCATTTTCTTCTTTTCAGGGTTGACAATCACCGCCGTAATTCACCATCTTTTTTCAACGGCACAACAAGCCTTTCAATCATGTCAACGTTAGTCTCACATTCGTCCCACCAATTTAGCTTGCGTCCATGTGATTGTTCAATGCTCGTGCCAAACGAGGCGACACCTATCGCAATGTCATTAACCACACAGGCATTGTCCACGACGTGATGCACATCACAAGACCAAGGAGGCACCCCATTTCCCATTATCCCACAGATTCGTCAAATGCCAGTCCGCAGCTATTGTAAGCCCGTGGTATCTTAAAAGAAAAAAAGGTCGAGGGGTGAAAGTCCAACACACTGCAAAGCTGAAACATGCATGCGTAAGCAACGGATAACACCTCAAAAAGCATGCATTCAAGATCGCAACAGGGTGCAAATGTACCCAAGCAACCAATTACAGGATCCCAAGTAGCCAGTCTTTTGCTTCTGGTTCCGACTCAAACACCGGCTCATATCAAAGTTGAACCCACGGCTGGGCGATTATTGAGGCCCTATGTAACACATTTCGCGAAGATGATATCAACACTAAATCAGGGTCGCGGGATTAATTAACAATCAAATCCTAAAGTGCCCAGTGCCACCGATATATGTTTTACAGGCACGAATAGCACTGCAATGTTAGTAATCCACCATTCACCATGCATGAAGCATAAAAGAACCTACGACAAACTGAAAGAAGCTCAGTGTACAAGAGACGCGCACCAAGTCCATTAATGCAGAGAAGCGCACCGAAATCCGGCGAAAAGTAATCCATCCGTACGTGAGAAATGTGTAGCGTAACATCGAAAGTGGGGCACATTCGGTGCTGTCAGGTGATACCTCCGTTTTTTGGCACATGATACCCCACCAGGAACACACTTCTGCAGAATTATTAGTTCAAAACGTTGTTCATACCAAGTACAGCCAAAAGCTCATTGAGATTTTCCAAAATTTACGCAAACAAGGCTTCTCAAAATAAGACGCGAACCCACCTAAACGCATCTGCGAATCCACACGAATGTGAATTTTAAGCTAACCGCCTTAAAAGAGTCCAACATAAGAAGTAAACGCAATTAGTTTATGTCATTAAAAAATAATATTAGGACTGATTAACAAGCTGGTTTATTTTCTTTTATTTAGTTAAAGGATTGCAAGCGTAGAATTTTACGGATAAAGCGGATATACATGTGCATATTTATACCGCTGTAAATTAATATATAAAATAGCCTACCTTTAACTATGCGTTTTCAGACTCGAGAAAGTAGTAAGCATTAAAAAATTTAAATTTTAGCAGAACATTCATAGTGTGTGTAGAGGGTTCCTCCTCCCCCTCCTGGTTACCCTTGCCAGCAGAAGTCTGAGAGCGTTTTGACATCTTTACTGTTATAAGGGTGATAAATACAGTTAGGCGACTAATGGGGGCTCAAGCCGAGGGTCCGTCACGTTCCAAGGAGTCTCCGCGTTCCTCCGTCACGTGGTTTAAATTGACTTCCCGCCTCTGGCCTACAAAGCACATTTAAAGAATTAAGTATTACATAGCCCCCTCGTCTTTTGAGCGCCGTCCCCGGCGCTACCCCTATTGATTCGCTTTGGTTAAACCATCGGGTGGTTTGCTTTCTTCTACGACTAAGTAGGCTTCGTCCTCGTAGCCGACCGGCGGAGCACCTCTGTAAGGCCGGATCTTATTGTGATGGACGGTTATTGGCTGGGTACGGAGTTCCGCATTCCGGACGAGGTAGTTCGTAGGGGACAGGACTTTTACTACGCGGAAGGGATCTTTACTCCAAGGGTGGTAAAATTTGCGATGTGTCCCAGGTGGAGGAATTGGCCGATATATTTGGACGAGATCTCCTTCGTGGTAGGCAGTGAGTCGACTGTGCTTGTCGTAGTATTTCTTTTGTCTGGTATGAGACATTTGAAGGTGTCGGCGGGCGAGATTAAACGTCTTTCTTATCCCTTCTTTGAGACGTAGTACGTACTCCGGGGCGTTGTCGGTAGCCACTTCTTTGCGCGGGAGGAAAACGTCAGAGGGAACTCTCATTTCGCGGCCGGTGAGCATCTTGAACGGAGAGACACCGGTAGACGTGTGGACTGTAGCCCTATAGGCAAGAAGAGCACGTCCAAGGTTTAAATCCCAATCTTCCGGCCGTGCCTCCTTCGTGAAAGCCTTCAGTAACCCTATCAAGGTTCGGCTGGTTCTTTCCACTTGTCCATTGCCCTGAGGATGGCCGGGTGTCGTGCGCGTCTTTGCGATTCCGAGGGACTTGCATAGTTCGGTAAAGAGTCGGCTTTCAAAATTAGGGCCCTGGTCGCTATGGACTGATTCAGGCACTCCGTGCTGACAGATCCAACGATTGAAAAAGGTCGACGCGACTGTCTCAGCGTCTTGGGACTTCATGGGCTCCGCTTCATCCACTTTCGTGAAGTAGTCAACCATAACTAAGATATATCGGTTTCCCCTCTTAGTAAGGGGAAGGGGCCCCATGATGTCGATACCCACTCGTTCGCCCGGAAAGCCCGTAAGCATAGGCTGCAGAGGTGCCACTGCTGTGGAGTGAGGGTTCTTGAACCTGCTGCAAGTAATGCAGGTTCGGCAGAAGTCGTGCACGTCTGGGGAGAGGGAGGGCCACCATTATCGTTTCACCGAGGCCTCCACCATCTTTTTCTCACCGACGTGGCCCAACTGTTCATGCAGCTCTTGGAGGGCTGTTTGTATCAGAGAACCCGGAACAACCAAGCGTTTGGGAGACGTGGCATCTTCTTGGTACCACAAGACTTCGTCCTCCAGGGAGAGTTTGGACCAATGCTGCCATATCTGCCTGGCTGCCTTGCTGGATGATTTCATCTCTTCCGCAGTGGGCTTGGACGAGGATGCCAGAAACCTGTCGTATACCAAGGACGTGTCGGGGTCTGTACTCTGTGTGTTACTCCACTGATGTTTAGTCGGCTCGCTTAAAAATAGGGTTCCCACTACACCGCCATGCCTTTCCACTGAGAGGGGCCTGCGGGATAAGGCGTCTGCGTTGCTATGCGAGTTTCCTTTTCTGTACTGCACAGTGAAATCATTATTGTTGCAGTTCCTCGTACCAGCGTGCAACCGAACGATCGATCTCCTTCATAGTTTTCAACCAGGTCAGCGCCTGGTGGTCTGTTCTCACTATGAACTGTCTCGCTATCAGGTAGTGCTTGAAGTGTCGCACCATTGTATAGATGGCGAAGAGTTCACGTTCTGTTGCACTCTTCTGTCGCATTTTTTTGTTCAATCTGGCACTAGCGTAGGCGATGACGTGTTCCCTGCCTTCTTTGTCTCTTTGCGAAAGTACACCGCCCACGGCCACGTCGCTGGCGTCCGTGTCCAGTACGAAGGGAGGTGCGGTGGTCTCGAAGTTTGGTAAAGCCAAATTCGGAGCGGAGCAGAGCATACGCTTTAGTTCTTTAAAGGCTTCATCATGTTCATTCTCCCACTTGAAATTTCTTTTTGCCTCCTTCTCGGTTAGCTTATGTAGGGGACTAGCAATCTTTGCAAAACCTTTCACGAAGCGCCTATAGTAGTTTGCCAAACCGAGGAAACTGCGAAGTTCCGTCTGATTAGTCGGTGTTGGCCAGGTTCTCACTTGTTTCGTGCGATCTTCAGTGACTGCCATCCCGTCTGACGAGACTGTGTGCCCCAGAAAGTTGACTGAACGGCGGAGAAAATGACATTTCTTTGGATTCAAGGTCAAACCTGCCTCTTGCAGACGGTCTAGGACTAGTTTAAGGTTGGCGTTGTGTTCGCGAATGTCTCCCCCGAAAACGAGAACGTCATCTAAGTAGATTATGCAATGCTTCGGGAAAAGCCCAATCAGTGCGGTCTGCATTAGGCGCTGGAATGTGGCTGCGGCATTGCAGAGTCCGAACGGCATGGTCTGGAATTCATAAAGTCCGTTGGGTACTATGAAAGCCGTCTTCTCTCTATCTTTTTCCGCCACTTCTACTTGCCAGTATCCCGATTTTAAGTCTAGGGTGGAGAACCACTTCGACCCATGCAAAGCGTCCAAGGAGTCGTTGATGTGAGGTAGGGGAAAGGCGTCCTTCTTGGTTACGGCGTTTAACTTCCTGTAATCGATGCACAGCCGTAGACTACCGTCACTTTTCTTCACTAGTGCGATTGGAGAAGCCCATGGTGACTTGGAAGGTTTGATCACTTCGTCTTTGATCATCTCCTCCACCAGACGGTTCACCTCGTCCTGGAGAGGCGGAGGTATACGTCTGGGTGGTTGCCAAATGGGCCTGGCCCCGCCAGTGTCGATCGTGTGTTTGACCATCCTTGTTCGCCCGAGTTTTGTTCCTTGCCATGAGAACATGCTTGGATACTTGCTAAGCAAGGAGCGCAGCTCCTTTCTCTCGCCATCGGTGATGTGCGTTAGCTGGGAGCAAAGCTCATCCAAGTTGTTGATCGGGATGGCTGCAGCTTCGAAGAGGGCGCTACAGATTGCGTCTGCGTCCTTTTGGGGCGGAGATCTGGCTGGGGTAGTTTTCTTATGCCGCTGGGTCACTAGTGTCCCTTCTGCGAAGTTCAGGACCGCCTTGGTGTTACGAAGGAAGTCCACACCGAGTATAGCGTCCCAAACTAACTCGGGGCACATAATGAATGGGACTTGCCACGTTTCTGTCCCCAATGACACTTTTAGTGACGTCTCTCCTTTTACTTTCATCTTTCTCCCCTCTGCTGAGAGAAGTTTTGCGAAGGAGGGACCCGTGCGGAACTTTTTGTGGAGATCAGGGAACGCTTGAGGGTTCACTAATGACTTAGCTGCGCCTGAGTCAAGAAGGAAACTGCAGGGGCGTCCCTCTAGCTTGCCGGAGACTCGCATAAAGGGAAGAGAACCACGGGGTGATAAGCAGGATAGGGAATAATGCTGCTCACCTGCTTTTGCGGGACGGAGCGGAGGGGTCCACCGCGGACGTGTGGAACTTGGTCGTCGGTGGGTCGTGTGGAGCGACGAAGTCAGGAGGAGTTCCTGACGTTTCCTCGTGGCTGCATCGACCAGCTGGCTGAGGTCGCTGGTCTTCAGGGCCTGAAGTTTCGCGGCGATAGACGGAGGACGAACGCCGGCTTTGAACTGGACAGCCACCCATCTTCTCACCTTGTTAGGTGGGCATCCCCTGAAAGCCCGTTCAGCGAGGATTTGCAGTGCTCCCGCGAAGTCCTCGTCGCTTTCGCCCGACTTTTGCTCGCGGAGAAAGAACTCCCTAGCAAGCGACTCCTCACGTTGGTCGATGACGAGCTGGGCCAGAATTTCGCAGCACTCGTCTAGATCGGAGTCGGGTGAGACCCCGGCATCAACCGCTGCGGAGAACAGCTCTTGCGGAAGAGCGTGTAGGATCACCGGAATCCTCTGCCGCTGGGGAAACAAGTGGATGTTAAACCTAACGGTTTTCATCCAATCTCCGAAATACATCCCTTCCTTGAAATGGGGAAGGTCCGCCAACGCTGCCACCAGTGTAGAGGGTTCCTCCTCCCCCTCCTGGTTACCCTTGCCAGCAGAAGTCTGAGAGCGTTTTGACATCTTTACTGTTATAAGGGTGATAAATACAGTTAGGCGACTAATGGGGGCTCAAGCCGAGGGTCCGTCACGTTCCAAGGAGTCTCCGCGTTCCTCCGTCACGTGGTTTAAATTGACTTCCCGCCTCTGGCCTACAAAGCACATTTAAAGAATTAAGTATTACAGTGTGATTCAGCTATGCGAAAAAATCATTTTGATTTACAATGCTAAGTTACCCGGCTTTCACGAAATACTACTTGAGATCAAAGACTAGCTTGAGCTTATCGTTTGCTGTTTTTTACTGTGTGTGTGGACTTTTAAGGTGTGATTTTAACGTTCTGAGGCTCATTTAAAGGCAAAAGAAGGCAGGATGCTAGAATAGAATATATATTCGACGGACAGAGGGAAATAAACCACTGGCATTGCCCTGGGGACAGCCTACGCAGCTAAAGCCATACATCCATCTCTGCTACCTTGACCAAAACCGGTAGTTCCAACGCGCCCTTGGTACACCTCTCGCGTCAGCCGTCACAACATACTCAGTACTACAGGAAGTACTCATGAGTTATCCACGCCAGTTGCCGACATTCGACGCGGTTGAGGCGGCGCTTGAAACCAACGTCAGATATCTCTATTAGCAGTGTATTGGACTTCGATTTTCGTTTGGTTTGGGAACAGAGTTTAGAAAAAGTGGGACGCCACATTGGTGGCAGCTGAATGCGGACTCGACTCTATGGGGTTTTTACCTTGATCTCTATTGCTTATGACATATTGCAGCGGTGCGAAGAAAGTGCATGTGCTATGAATGGGCCAAGAATGACGTCCGCCTCCGGCATCTACCCCATCTCCGTGTTCTACAAGAAAACTATCAGCAACTGAAGCAACACTAGCCATAGACCACCTGGGAAGTTTCATTCAAAAGATTACCCCTAATATACTTGCTTAAGGGGATCGGTGTGCTAACGCCCCACACGGGCATACTGATGGTCGGCAGAACCACTTATTCTGAACTTTGTTCCTAAGCCAAACGAAACTCGAAGTCTAATGCACTGCCAAGAGAGATCTCTGATGTTGGTTTCAAGCACCGCCTCAAACACATCGAATATCGGCGACTGGCATGGTTAGCTCGTAAGTGCTTCTTGCAGGTGACTTCGAAGATGTACCAGGGGATGCGTCAGGGACGACGCTCGAAAGAGGAGCAGGGCAACGCAGTCCTTTGTTTGTTTGAATTACCGGTTTTGGCCAGGATGACAGAGGTGGCCATATCGCCTTATTTGCGCAAGCTGGCCCCAGATACATGTCAGCAGCTCGTTTTCCTCTGCCCGTTAAATAGGTATATGTTCTAACCTAGCTCTTTGACTTCTTCTGCCTTCGAAGTAACCTCTGGACGATACAAATGTGACAGTTCCGAGGCATTTTTTATTGTCTTCGATGGAAGTCTAAGTTTGTTGCTTATCACAAAACATTGTATGATGGTCTTCTTTGATGCAGAAAGATTCAAGCTGTGTTCCTGCCATTCACCCAAAAGATATGTTGAAAGATACATGAGCATTACACAAAAACATCATTATTGTTTAATGCGGTAGTTAGAAGAACTAGTGCAGCGTTCCGAGGCTCCCTTGAAGGCAAAAGAAGACAGAATGCTAAGGTAGAATATATATATTCACCGAACAGAGGGAAAAAAGACTGCAGGCATGGCCCGGAGGCCAGCCCGGGCAGCTAGGGCATTACGGCCACCTCTGTGACCTTGACAGAAACCGGTAGTTCTAACAAACAAAGTACTACAACTAGAAGCAAAACGGTGAAGCTAAGAAAAATTTACAAGTAAGGACAAAAATTGCAGGGAAAGTCTTACCTGTTATCAGCAATCATTAAAACTACGAAGTATCGTTTTAAAGTCTCTTTCTAATAATTTTCAAAATTGCACTTCTTAAGTACTTTTATCTATTTACATAAAAACAATTCATTTACTTATTGTGGATCCTAATTCCTGTGAAACATATTATGCTTTTACCATACCCAGTACCCTTTTCGCGCCTTTGGCGGTATGTGCAAAATGCTGGGTTCTGGTGCGATCGTTGTTTCGCGTGGTTTGCTGTTTGCGCTAATGAGTCGAGGTAGGTGATTATTTGCTGTGAAAATTCGCGTTCTATGCAACGTATGCATATGTATGCTCATAGCTAAACCCTTATGCTAGCGTGAAAGTGTGGCTAGCGATTTTTGAGGCTTGCCGAATTCATGGTCTGTGTAATGCTTGTCGTGATTTACTCGAATTCCATTGATTTCCATGACTGAAATCTGGTGTAGACTACACCTATTTACTCAAAGTACTTTTTACAAAGGGATGGCGCCTGCTGTTTCTAGTGATTTTATGTCTTCAAATTGTAGCGGAGGGTAGGGACCTGGTTTTTATCATCCGTTGCCAGCTTTTCATTTTCGAGCAAGAATTTGCATGCCCAAAACGATGGATTTACCAATCGAGGGCAGTCGAACTGTTTTATACGGGTTAGACAATGTTTGTGGTTCTGTGGTATTTGTTTGATGAAACCAAACAGTTGAGCTAAGGAGCCGGTGAGCAGACAACGCATAAACCACAGTATGTAAAGCATTGCCTCAAGCTTCGTCCTTTGGCACGTTGCTGAGCTCAAGACTGTGCGTTTTAGCTGTCCCAGCAGTTAAGCGTGAGGATCCGCTTATCGGCTAGAGCTTTTTTGGCATTTCCTTTTCTTTACTCTAGTCGATAAAGAATTCGCTGAATTCAATGGCGAGCGAAAATGAAGGATCGCATGTTGACTTTGGTGAACAGATGAATAATTTCTACTCTTATGAAGGTGACGGACGGGTTCGGGCGTGGCTCATCCATTTTTTACTGAGTCAGTGATGCCAAATATCGTCTCACTGTAGGCGTGGGAGTAGATGCGCAACAATTTGGATGCGAAAGTGCCAAAATCATAAGTCGATGCTTTACTTCCGCTTCATGGTCCAACTTAAGCGTGTTTACGCAGGATTCTGATTTTCCCGTAGGTAAATCTTGTCCAAGTGCTGTAACAAAAGTAGCTGTGTTGGTTGCAAATCGGTAGGATTTCCGCGTATGGGCATAGTTTCTCCGCTCCTAAGAAGGATTGGTGCTTTCAGTCTCTCAGTTGCAAGGGATAAGGTAAATGTCTCCTCTGTGCTACACAGCCATTTTTGCGTTGAAAGAGCTCGTATCCTTTCATCGTGAGGCTCGTCGCTCAGTTTGAAACGTGTGATTCATTAAGCTCTCCTTCTATGGGGCAGAGAACTGCAGCACCATGGCAACGAACATGTGGCAAAGGCGAACGCTGAAAAGATTGCCTCCCCGGTGGAATCTCGGGTGGGAGCTGCAGCAATTGCCCGCCCTTCAATGACTAACGTTTCTAGGTCTTTTATGCAAGCAACCAATATGTTTGCTACAGTAGAATATATGCATGGATTCGCTCCTAGTCGCCTGGTGGGTCGCGTATTTTTACCAGCGAAAATACGTCGTGCGAGCCTAAAGATGAGTAGCCTCAATAAGTTAATAGAAGCATGTTGCAAACGTTATTAAAACAACATACTGCTGGGCAGAAGTGGAGTGTGGAGAGCTATCTGCATAGCCATAGGCATCTTTCAAACGCATTGGTTTTTGGTTTTTGAAGCGACAGTTTCTAAATTTTATTTTAAGAACATGCTCATAAAATGGCATTGAGGCATCAGTTCTGGTACGTTAATTTAAACATTCCAAAATGCTCCTATGATAAATAGTTAATATGCTATTCTATTCCTTCACAATTTAAAAAAGGGCGACTTTTTATTCTGAGACATAATGCAGAAGCACATAAGGGGTGGTTTCAGAACATCATGCCTGTATCGATCTAAGAGCACCCAAGTACGCGGCTGTTGCCCTTCTGCGTTTCAACCACATGTGAGGTTTTAGGAAAGATGCAGGGTGCTCTATTGGGTGCTCAATGAATTTTATTAGAAGCTCTGTTCCAAAATCTCACACAACTCGGCTTTCATCTTTTCGATTACTCAGAGCAACAGCCCTTAAATTTGTTTACATTTCATTCTATACATCTTCAAAACAGTTTTTAATCTTTGTTGGGGCATGGGCTCGAACGTACCAAAATAAAGTCCCGTGAAATACCCGGTACATTAAAGCGTCTTCTTTGACAAGCGTATTCTCATTTCTTACAAAAAAAGAATTAAGTCTAATTAGGCGCTCATCACTAAGGACAAATAACGAAGAAGCATGCTAAGCGCAGTGAACTTTAACCGCAAGTCTGTTTTGCTCAAAGTTTCGGCAAAACGTGCGACGACTACTGCTCTGCGTTGCAATCACATGTCTGGTTGAGGGCTGATCCAGGAGGGCCTCCTGCCTGCTCATTATATTCACTGCAGTCTTCGTTGCAGGAGGTCACGCAACTCGTCTTTTTCTTGGCTAAAATGGGTGTCTACACATGCAATTTGTGCTCAGCACCATTCAGAAGCATTATCCTATGCTACAAACATCTGGAATACTTTCACCAAGGTAGATGGATTGAGGTTTTAAGATGCACTTTATGTGCACATCAATCATTGTGAATATGAATGCATACATTAGTGGAAGCATGTTAATATGCAGAGATATGCGTGTTAATGCAAAGAAAGTTAGGAGTAGCTTACGAATAGTTAAAACATGCACATGATTTGGCTTTGTGACACAAGCAAGCAACTTGGGTGAGTAGCAGCATATGTTTGTTGTGTTTCTAGTAGACATCGCTTTTGATTGTCTAAATTGCTCAAGGCGTTGCGAATGCCTCGGAACGCTCTTACTGCACCAAAAAGGTAAGATTTACAAAACGCACCCTCGAATCTTTTATTCGACAATCATAGGTATGGAATTTAACACAAGTACTTTCTTTCGTGTCTCGTAAATAGCTTGGAATCACAGTACGTGTTATGCATGCAACACCCCGTTTGAAAACTTTGATTTGCTCCTCCGCCATTTCATAGGAACACATATTTGTGAGTTTGGGTCCATTGACCTCTGATGAATCTAGTGTGGTCTGCTTCCCAAACATAGCATTAGCGTCTCATACAGACTCCCTCTAAATATCTACTTTATTGAACCACACTGCAGTTACGAGAATGGGGAATCCAGAAATACGCCTTCACTGCACAGATTGCTACGCCGAATTTTTGACGCTTGAGGCATTGCAAGAACACATGTACTCTTATCACTTCTGTAGGTATTGCTTTATCCATCAGACATGTTTCCTAATGACTGTTTGCTAAAACGCCATAATCTCTTCTACCTTCCAGATGCTTACCTCGCATTGTTTGCTTAAATTGTAAGTGAATGCTATTGCGTCGGCAAAAATTTGTAGGTCGCAGTAATAACAACTTAATTGGGTTTTCATCTTAATCATAACCGATAGCTTAGTGAGATAGGAGCAGTCGCTGCGGCGATGCATTAGCGAATAGCAAAAACTTTTGTTAAATGTCTTGTACATGGCAATCTGATTGTGCGAAATTGGTCAAGCGTTGTTTAGTTGAAATAACAAGCCAGAATCAGCATTACATAACGTCAAATTTCATCTGTTGTTTTTGTAGCAATTGACAGTGACATGGTAATATTACTCGATCGATAGTCGAGTGCACTTATGAAATACATCGGTATCTTGAATGCTTCAGTGCAATCCAGCAAGCCGCCTTGATACTAAGCTGAAGGTTTTGCTAGTAACCTTATGCTCAATGAAAAGGGAGTAACTTACATATACTGATACTATTTCATCCCGGTGGGCGTTACGCTTGGGGTGGATTTTTGATATAATGTTAAGAAATTGAAGTGAGAATGCTAGCATTTTTGTTTGTTGAGGGTAAAATAGCGCTGAGAATAAGTAAACGATTTGATTTTTAACAAAAACGGTATACAAGAAAATTATCGTGTGTGAGGATTAACTTAGGCTGCAGAATACCGCAAGGCACATGCGTACCTTCATTACTTACTTAAGCATGATTAATTTTTGGCTGCAAAGTCACGTAAATGGTGTGGTGAGGCAACCTAATCCAATTTCAGGTGCCTTCATGCTGAGATGTATCTTAATTAACCAAAGGGTGAGCATGCGTGCCTGCATGGGAGGAGCATGAGAGGAGCTCGAGTCATCGATGGGCCAGAAGGTAAAGGAAACTATTGTGCCCGCTAGAAATTGGAATCGCATTGAACAACTGATTTGATGATGGTCTCAAGCCGATTATTCTGCTTCTCTTGTTCACCCTTACAAGCGGTAGTGCAGGCCATTGCCACCTTGTAGCAATATTAATTGATCCATTATTATCACATCCCCTATTGGGCATTAACTATAGCGATGGTACTCTAGCGGTTTCACCTCTAGCCATTATAAATTACTTAGGGGATGCTACAAAATTTTTCGTTAGTGCTGTGAGTGGAGGATTTACACACTGCTACAGGAGTGAGAATAATAGAGACCAGCTCAACTGGCTGATGAACAAGTTACATCACTAACTTGGTAACGCTGAAACTAATCCATGTCTTATCCATCCATTTCTTTGTCTTCGTACTTGTATACCTTAGCAGGGCCACAACCTCACATTCCACTCATAGATGCAACTTGCGTGAATACAGTGGTAACGCATTGAGATCCCATTCACGGCATTGCGTGGTGTTGCGAGAGTAAGAGAGCTGGTATCAATCAATTTGCAGCAATGCCTGGAAAAAGTAATCTTGAAATTCTCCGGTCAGCTACTATTCAGCGCGTGCATTTAATCTCGAGGCACATCCCTTTTCTCTCTTCCCCCATATGTAGTGCCCCTTTAGCAAGCTTCATGCCAAAATTGACGATAAGCAGTCTTGCTAGTGGATTCCATAGTTATGTTTGGGAAAACGAGTAGCCTTAGCGAATGGGCTCTTCAAATCTGCTCAATGAGAGCGCAGTGAGCAAAGTCAGCTCAGGCTAGAAAAGTAGCAGGTTTAGTCAAAAGGAACTAACGAGATAAACGCAAATTCATCGACCCAATAAAAGCATCGGAAATATGGCACTAACGTGGTTGATTAGCTTGCAAGTCACTTCGTGGATTAAGACCAGCAGTCGAGTAATCAGTCTTTACACTGAAAACCTAATCTCGAATCCCACTCAGTGAGCTGATTTCGGCTATGGATTTTGCTTGGTAAAATACGCACTTATGAGAACTCGAATTGTCGCTTGTGCAACGGATCAGCGCTTGATAAGCACCCTCTTCGTTTTCTAAAGTGAGCTTTAATTACAGCAAAGTGGACAGAGTTTCCTCGTTAATCCTGGTATTTATTAACACTTCCACCGCAACATATTTTTAAAATCAGATAACAAAGAGATTTGAGAAAGTGTTTAGCTTGCAGGTGAAGCAAAAACACACCAAGCGAATTGCAAGTGTCTATCTAGCAGAACGCTAGACTTTTTTGGGAAATGGTTCCTGCAATGTCATGTTAATAGGACCAATGATAAACAAAATCAGCATTCAGTAATTCGTGAGCTCACATAACAGTGAACAGAAGAAAAACAACCTTGATTAAGACAAGGTAAAGTTAAAACTGGGAAGTCCTATACCCAGCAATAGTCGGCAATATGGCGATGAAGCTGGCATTTCCACGCAATCAAACCACAGCTGAGGTCTGCAATCGTTTACCTTAAAAATTGAATGCTGTTTGGATACAATTCCAAGGCCAGCACAAGCATTTACTAGGGCTGTAAATGGAAGCAGTGTTAAAGTACACATTCTTTTAAGGATCCAAATTGCTCCTTTAAGTAAGAAGCAGCAATCTTGCACTTGGCCTCCAATTTCCACAAATAAGTGGGAGGCTATCATTGGCAGTGACTGCACCGCTGTAAATCAGTAAATACTTAAATAGCTTATGTGCACCATCTTTGATGTCGTGCTGTTTGGCACGTGCTTTCACTCCCAAAGTGTACTTTTTCTTTCTCCTTTCCCCATATGTAGTACACCCTAGCAAGATGCATACGGGAATTGACGGTGTGCAGCCTTGTAAGTGCAGTTCACAGCTAAACTTGGGTAAGCGATGGCATCAGGAAAAGGCCTCCTCATAATTAGTTATATGGTGCATAGTAAACAAAGTTTCCTCCAACTAGGCCTTAGAAATTTATATCAATCATTTATTTTTATTTAATGTATTTTGTTAATTTTCCACACCAAAATATAAACAAACCGCGCTCATTCCAATGAATCAGAGGTAGAAGGCTTTGAAAGTCAGGGTCATACAAATTTAGCACAAAATTTTCACCAGTTATAAAATATACTTCTTAGAAGTGCTGAAACTCAGAAAAAAACATACTTCTTTCCCTGGTTACAATAGTACGCAACTATGAATTCGTGACTCGATTACTAGTTATCGTTTTTCTTCATCATAAACGCAGTAAGTTCCTTGAGAATTTAAATGCGATTTCGTGCACATAATTGGAGGAAACCTAACTAAAAAGTACAAAGAATTCGAGCATAATGAAGGTTGCGTTTTGGAGAAGAGCAATGCTGAAAAACGTTAGTTTTAAAACAAGGTCTAGTTTACTAAAATTTTATTCAATGAAATTCTCTTCTCTTGGAAGCAGTGCAGAACAAACTACAGTGACAAAAAAGAAGATAGAAATGAAGAATTAATGGCGACGCCGGCTAGGCTATGATAAATTGAGATTTGTTATTAGTGGAGCGTGATGGGGCCAGATGCAGTATAGCTTGTACTATTCTGATGTGGGTTATGAATCTTGGTGTTATTGAATCCTGTCATAGTGTAGGGCGAGACTATTAGAGAGATGAAGAAGACTTACAAAGAGGGTTCTGGCAAGCATTGAGGTGAGAGGAGGCTAGGGCAAGTTGGGATTGGGTTTAAAAAGGGGGAAGGCGAGCGCAGAGCATGGGAGGCAGAGAGACGGGTGTTTTTTGTGCTACCGAACTTGAAAAATAAAGACAAGGAAATGAAATGCAGAGAACACCTACTCTGTGCCGGTTGAATTGAATGCATAGAGCAAAGGCAGCGAGACACAGTGCGAGGCACAATACTTTGAAACATATGGAGCGTTGTATTAGTTAACAAAGGAAGTGCTCACCGAAGGCTCGTTGTGGAGGAGCATGGGCAAGGGGACCTAGGTAAGAAAGATGCGGTCCTCCCATTCCGAAGACGTCGTCAGGCCTACATATAGTCTGAGTACCTTGATCCCTAGTGTCTACGAAAAAGAAAGAAGGAATGTAAGAGAAGACCTCAAGTTACATGGTATGAGTTGTGTCGGATGGATTAGGCAGGCCAAATTAGAGTGGTGTTAAGGTTGACTTCAACGGCAGCGCATAAGGCGCCTCTCAGAATGAGGCATGCACGATAGTTGTGGCAGGCCTGCCCATCCTCTTCTTCCCCTTCGGCAAAATACAAGAAATGCATAAATTAACCAGCAAAATCGAGAAAGTGGACTTTTATTAAAATGCTGAAACTTGCGCATTCAACCATACAGTTCTCGCACTGAAATATTTTAGCATTACAATGCTGATTTCACAGTTATTTGGCCTGCCATCCGCAAGTGCGGATTCCTTCCATGCCTAGCGCTCCCTTTGACCTGGGCTGTAGTTTAGCAGGCGGAAAGAACCTGCCACGATGTTATTGTAGTCCTTGCTCCCTTGCAAGCATATCAACTAAAGTTAGTAGCGACACAAACTTTTTGGATTTTGCCCTATTTCTTCTTCTTTGAATAAGAAAAAGGCGAAATAATGCTAGGATTATAAGAGGTGCTCACATAGCCTATTTACTGAACTGAGTGCGAATTCGCCGTGAAACTAACTTCCTAGAAGCGAGTTCGTGCGAAGCCACAAAGGCACCACAACATGCCGGACTAATCTTTCAAAAATTTAGCCTTATCTACTCTCCTAAAGCCATGGGAATTTCACCATATCAAAAGCAGTTAGGCCAGTAATGCACATATTGGCCATAACTCTGGGGACTGAACTCTATCCCGACAAATGCGCTTAGGCAGTTTTCCCTTGACCATCGTTTGTGTGCGAAGTCGCCAAAGAAAAATTTTTGAGTCAAAATGTGGCGTGGTAGAAAATAAGCTTAAAAATAATTTGGGCTATTTCTTTAAGATAGGATCAAGCATTCGCACAGGCACCGAAAGGGGGGCCGCCGTGCAAAATGCTGACAAGCCTATCTGTAGCGTAGGGTAAAAAGTACCGTATCCTTTGCCCAGTCAGGCCTGACTGCCTCCTCTCATTCACTCCCACCCAGTTTTCTGATCTAGCGAAAAATTGACACTGCCAGAGGGCAGTTCATATATGCAGCCAACTTAGATTGCTGCTGAATCACAAGATGATAGAACAAAATACGCTGGTTTGGTATGTATTCCGTTGCTTCATATGCACATCGCGTCCTGTGTTGCAGGAAGACGTGTCAATATTGCCCATGGCGTCCCGCAATTCAGTAGCTTATTAAGCGGAAATTCGCGCTTGTGTCAACTCCGAATTCAAGATTTGCAAAAAAAGTTTGTTAATCGGCATTGCCAACCATTAATCCATGCGGACTTTTCATCATAGGCTAGACAATTTGATTTACCGACTTCAGATCATGGATTCGCCGACTGTGCAAATCCTTATTCAGTAAACCATGACCCATGCGCTTGCAACCCACCAAGATTGTCAAAACTGTTGCAATGGACCAGTTTAATATATCATCATTAAAAGCTCTTTGCTTTTAGGGGAGCATGTGTTTCATGTGTAAGCCAAGATTCTAGCAGGTCTAAAACTGTCGTCCACCATTTATGTCGCCGTCTCAAAACCAGTTCACCCCCTTAAGCATCCTGAATATGATAAAGTGTGGCAGTGGGAAGTAATGGATTCGACGTTTATCCGCTTCGGGAGAAGTGGAAAAAATTAAATTAAGTCATGCCTTTTGGCGAAATTACGAATAGCATTTAATGGTTGCCAATTCGCATTTCAGAGTCCACTTCTTCCTCGGGTGAGATATCATCTGTTTCGTCACAGGTTTCGCGGTCACTGAGTGCTTATCTCCAAAAGTTTGTAATTAAGTAAACAAACTTTGCAAATGTATTCACGTACAAATAGCAATCTTGACCTAAATTTTTACAAAATAGATAAGGTGCATTATTTAATTAGAGAAATGCGGGCGACCTTTAAAGATTTGTAGTCATTTGACTTTGGAAAAATGCAAGAAACTTGTGTATTATGTCACTCAAAGTGTCCATTGAAGAAAAGCTGAAAGCAGGATGCGATTGTCTTTATCGTGCGCATCAGCACAGCCGCGTGGGACGTTGTTGCAATGCTCGACTTTAATCCGGCACAATAACTAGAATGCTTAAGACAGGAATGAAAAAGAAACATTGACTGCAGTTGGGACTGAGGTGCCATGTGACTTAATAGTAACTTTTGCGTCTAGTGGGTATCACTGATGCAGGCTCATTGAACCTCACCCCTCTTTGTTCGCAGACTAGCCTTCAAGACAATAATATGACACAATTAATGTAGTAAGAACAGCAAGGGCAGAAAATCAGTGCGAGTGACGGCTAGTGATAGTATATAGTGGCAGCAGGCCATGGATGATGGCATTCTTCGCCACGTGCATGGATCCGTTTTCTTGTAAGTCAGCGAAGCACGTACTTGATCTTCACATCTTCAAAAGTGTAAAGCAGGCAGATTAGGTATGACGGGTGCTTAAGAGGTCTGTTATGATAGTCGTGGTATGCAGCTGAGACCCATGTCCATTTAGTGCCATGGTTGACAAAAATTAAACTCGAAATCCTAATTATAACTTCAATTCCTCGTGGGGTTCTAGATTCATGAGATGAACTGAGGTGACTCCCAGCAATGCATGATGAAGACGTAAGGACATAACACCCAACACCAAAGCGATATGACTGCAACTTATGATGTTTCCCTCCCTCAAGTACTGTTCGGTCGTTTCGTGATCAATTTTATTACTGTCCAACTCGCAGCCTTCTCGCACCTTCTCTCCTCTCTCCTTCAAACCACGAGTTGATTCAGTGTCATTAGAATGACCAAATAATGAATTGGTGCTAAAAAGCCGACGAGTGGCAAAGTCATTTCGATAATGCAACACTTTCTACACCCACATCCTCCTATCCTAACTAACTGGCGCTTTAAGATAACTCCAGACGGTGCCCACAAATGTATATCATACACACGCCCACAGCTGCAATTGGTGTGAAATCAATAGCGCTTTCTTGTTCTTCCTTGGCTTTGTATATTATTTCCAACAAAGAACGATTTCAATTGGCATAAGGGAGCTCTGAAAGGCCAAAGAATTTAAGTCATACAATTAATAGGTCAACATAATGTACGGGAACATGAAGGAAAAAGCGCTCTTTGGCCTATTTCAGGTTTTTGGGAAAGGATAATCAGTGTCAGAGATTTTGTTGCTTTCGAGTCTATAAAGTAATGATTTTGATGACTGCATTTTATAGATGACTAAGTACTTGTTTTATTGGTTTTGAGTTTGATTATCGTATTGCAAGCGCCACCATCCCGTACACAGAAATCGCTACTGAGGGGTAATCTAGAAATTTGCAAACCTTATTTCAATCCAATCTGGAATAACTGTTGACGGTGCTTAGCATTGGATACAGTCTGTTCCTTTTTGATTTCATGGGTATCGCGGCATAAATCAAGACAAGCGCTGAACGACAAAATGATTTTCCGCCTTTATGTGGAAATCACTACACATCCGTTGGTCAGAGAAATCAAAGATCCCAACATTTATTGTGTAGATCTTGGGAGAGGAGAGTTCAGTTGTATTTACACACGGGAAGGGTTTCGTATCAAGTAAGTTCTTTCTCGCTAGTGGATACCTCTGCTTGTTTATCACCATCACTCTAAATAGCATTACTCAATGCAACCCAGTAATATGCAAAAGATTCCACTCGTTGGGGTAGGACGAAGAAAATGATATGTAAGGGCAATTCATTGTGTGAAACGTAGCAAATGCGCAGCAAATAAGGTCGATGGATTGAAAGCAGCGAGTGAAATAAAGAGAATTGTGGACAAAAATGCGGTAAAGTTTAATAGTAGCACGACGTGTACTACAGCCGTTACCAGTTCGCGAGCCACCACGGTACGACGTAGCGTAACCCCGTGGCGTGACGAGGATCAGAGATTACCAACCCGTGCAATCACTGACGTTCGTGTTGTCGCTTGGATGAGCATAATACATAATGATAATATCTGTACAGAGATGTGTTGTTATTTTCCTACTGCAATGCCACAACCCAACTTCTAAAAAGATGGAATTTGCCTAAGAAGACTATCCTACCAGCAGTCAAAGGCAGGTTTAACCACGGAATGCGATGCAGTAAAATCCCTTCGGTCGCATGCAAAATATACTCTTCTAATTGTGAAGGTATTTTCGGTACTGCACTACTTGCGGTATGTTTCAGGTCTACGAATCCGTTCTGGCAAATATAGGCTATTGCTCTAAATGGTACTCATTCTCTGAAAGATCAAATATTTTTCACAGCTTTAAAAAGGTACTTAGCTTACCAACATAAGCAGCCGAAATTCGGAAGCATAAATGACCAAATCCTCAATCTGCCTTGCACTATAATGCATTAGAAGCACACTTGGACTAGTTACTTCTCTCACATTTGACACAATCATAGGATATCTCTGCTTCGATGCTAATGATTTCCTCCTTCAAAACTTCAGCAAAAATGGAAGGCAGCGTTAGAAATTAGGACAAAGACTTTACCCCTAGGGAGGCACAAGAGTCCAACTATAGTGACCAACCTGACTACAAACGTACAAGGCTTGCTAGTCAAAGTAGTAAGAGTAAAGGGGTACAAATTTGGGTATAGAAAACCTATCTCCTTATCCACTCAGAAATAACACCAAAAGAATATAGGGCTTTGCTTGCAAAACTCGCATTCCCGGCCTAATTGAATCTACATTGAGGCTTATAACTTGTCCTTAGAATGCCTAATTCTTTAGTGGATGCGCGATAGTGTTCCAGCTGCGGCTGCGGTGAGCGGAACTATAAGGTGTGCATCTTCTGTAAGTATCTGTCGAACTTTGGACGTTAATAGACCTGCATAAGCCAGTTTGCTAGCCGACACGTGGGTTCCATTCCTATCACCGTCTTTCAGAAGGATAAAATAAACCGTGGTGTTCAAGCGTGGCCAAAAACTGCAATATTTAAAGCTCCCAGCTCTCCAACGTGCCCTACGTAGGGGAAAACATTTTTAAGCATATCTATGCAGAACCACCATTGAGAAGCAGCAGACCTGTGAGTTAAGTAGTGCTGTGGCATTTCCGTGTTAACCAGTTTGCTCAGTCTGGAATGGCCAACTTCTAAGCATGACTTCCAGAAGTAGTATTCAAAGGATTCGCCATTTTTGTTTGCAATTAGCAATGAGCCCGCTTGGTCAGAACCACCGTCTCATTACCTCTGAGTTGTGTGAACGGAGACGTTTATCAATGAACCAATTATACATCTATTGAACGACATTTTGAAATAAATATGGAAGAGCGTTTGGATCTATAATCATCAAAAGTTAATCATCTGTCAAGAGCGCCATTCACGGAGATGTTGAAGCGTAGCTCTTTGCAGCGACATTACAATGCCATAAAAAGTCAAGAAAAATCTAACCTGAGACAGAAAACGCCAATGTAGAACTAGACAGGTTCCCAAGCTTGCATCCTTCTTTAGTATGCGCCCTTAATGGGTTACGTGCCCGCATTGTTTTAAAAAACGCTACCTTCCTCCACCCTATTATCCCTTCTGTCTTCCAACTAAGTACTAACGGACCAACCGAAAGATGACTTCATTTTTACTTATTTTTAGCAACAACCTCACTGAACTTGTTTAGTTGGCTACTCCAAAGACCATCCTCCCTCCCACGCTGGGAGCTAGAATTACACGGCTCATAGCCTGACATGCTTTGGGGGAAGTCGAAGATGGTTTTCTTGCATAGTTTTCTCCGTTGGCGCGCAATTATAACGAACAACGCATTAGCATCACAGTGGACATCCCATCTCCTTATCTAATCTCGTAGCTGCTTGTTCGTAGGCCTTCCTTTCCATTTATTGTTGCTTGAGCTCACCAAGCAGCAAATGCCTAAATTCCTATAGTAGAAGCTATGCGAATCCAAAAAATCATAAGCTGCAATTACTAGTTGTATAGGCTGTCATTGCATTCGCCGTGCCCTAACATCGGCAGAAGTTTCATATCATGCAAATCCTTTGCATCATCTTAATTTTTACGCAACTCTAAGGTAGGCGCATTATAAATTTTAAGAAAGCCTTCAAGTTTTGTCTGCCTCTGCTAAAATGCCGAGATAAGTTATGAAGCAGATAAGTGCACGGTGATCTCTGACCCATAGCATGATTTCATATGAAACTGAACACATCTCTCGGTAGAGGTGAACCCACTGAGTGGCCTTAGCGATTAGCTGTCTGTGAAAAGATGTAGGTAACTGAGTCTGCGATTGAATTTAATTATTTAGTGAGTGTAATGGATAAAGCGCCGGTTTTTAGAGTCGAAGAATGCGGGTTGGAGTCCCGTTCATGATGAGTCTCTTTCGACGTTGACTTTCGGATTATCCTAAAGGTTAGCATTGAGTTGGTGTAAGACAGCGATGCTTTTTGCCAAAAATGGATCTTGAGGCCCATGAGAGAAAGCATTTTGTTTGTGATTTTTAGCATAAATAACGTTGCAAGCAAATAATTTCACATTTGCTACTCGAATTCATATACAAGCAAATTCAATTTACAATAAAACAGACTTTAGTAAATTTACCTCTCCGGGTGGAAAAATACATTTGCAGGAGTTATAAGACCGCTAAGCCTAATGTCATGCAAGCAATTTTCCAACTATTTCTATGGTTATTACAATCTTTTGATTAAATTGCAAAGAGCTCTAGAACACTATAAATAAAAATCACTCGCTTAAACCTCCATCCATTTTAATTCGCTGTGAAATATTAATGACAGGATTATCTGATTCCGCTGCAGAATCTATCCATGGAGGTAGAGAAGGGGTCGGATTTTGGTGCTTATAATGCCCTTATTATATGAAAGGTTGCGGCAAAAAAATAATCCGAAGCAACGTAACGTCCTAGAACTGAAGCTAAACGTAATTGGTGCTGGTACTGCATGAAGGGCTTTGTATTCTATGAACTCCCCTCGTGTGTCCACCACCAACATTCCGATCGCTTATTAGCTGACCATCGATTACTGCACTTTTTCTGCCATATAAGCAGAATGCGGAATCTGATCTGACAAACTGATGGGTCTACACAACTTTTGAGCTAGCGCTCCGCGGCATAAGCCATGGGCAAACAAGTTAACTCTCCGTATAATCGTGCTCTGTTTAGAACTAAGGTAGATCTATTTTGATTAAGTTTGTCTTAAATTAACAGGTCCACAATTTTTATTGCTGTTTTTGCAATCTACCCGATAAATAAAATTTTGGGTGACCTTTTTAAGGTACACGAATTCCGCGACGAAATGGAGGTCATCGACTCAGGAGGAAGATTTGCGCTTGGATAAAACATAAGATTGATTATTTTATCTTATTTGTTTTATCTATCCGCCATGCTATAAATAGATTTAACGTAGGGATAATTGTAGATGCTTTCATCGTTTAAACTAGGCATGCATGGAAGGAAGAGGTTTACCAATTTGCCATTTTTTGAGATAATTGTGAGCAATAAGCCCAGGCAGCTAAAAACATTAAGTCAACCGCACGTGGTTGCTGGAAGATTGAATGAGTCGCCTGGTAATCTACCCAACCAACCTCTAATATGTGTAGATGCTTGATTGTGGGCTGGACACACTTCGTCCAACTAGGTTCGGGCCATTAAGATGACGGCTGTGAGACTCCGTGTTCAATGCAGTGTGAGCCTCGAGCCTGCACCTAGCAGGAATATCAAAGTTTTTTGGCAATCGGTCAGTTTGGCATTGCATTCATAAGAGCATTTTTTAAAAAGGTAGCGTTTTGCACAAGCGTCAATTTCCGATCCAATGCGGTGGGAGAAATAGGTATAAAGCGCTGCCTTCTACCAGTTAACTTACCATTTGGGAACCCGTCCGTCCATCTTAAGCGTCCTAAACATGATATATTTAGCAGCGAAAATGATGGATCAAGATTTGGCCATCCATTTTCACGCAAAGAGTTGATGAATTGGATTAAACCATGCATTTTAGTATGATCTCGAATCGAATTTACTAAAAACTGTTTTGAATCTGGAGTTCTACTTCTTTTCTCAGTTGATAAAATTTTGTGCTCACCGTCCAAGAGGAAAAATTTACGAAAGCATTCCTTCAAAAATGGCGATCGCATTAGCATGGCCTCGTGAGGTGATGCCACTTAGATCAAATTTAATCTCACATAATGAAGGCGTAAGAGTTAGGAACTATAAATGCAGCTTTTTTTCATCTAGATGTAACATTTTTACGACTTGGTAGTAACTTTTGCGGTTGACGGACATCGCTAATGCAGGTGCACCGCAACTCTACCTCTTTAACTCTCACAGACTAGCCTTCAAAGTACTAACAGTAGCGATATTTAGGGCTAACAGCAGCGGAACAGAAAAATGGTTTAGAAGGCGATTGGTAACAAAAGATAGTGAGGGCAGGCCGTGGTTGGGGGCATTCTCCGCTCCGCGCGTATAACATTTCTCCTGTAAGTCATCGAGGTAGGTACATGTACTCTGAAATTCCGCGCAAAGCGTAGCACTGCTTATTTATGCAAATATCCGTTCAAAATTTGGCATCTATTGGATTGACGCAAGCTCTCCTACTATACAGTCGCTATTGCGTGTCAGCTATAGACTCGGATGCTGAGTCGACAATTTCTATACGGAAAGGTTAAGGATATTGCGAATAGATTTAAACTGATGCCTTAATAGTAAGCCGCCAATTCTAACTCACTTTACCAACTTGTAGACTGTCTTAAAAGCAGTGTTAATCACGGATTTGCTAATGTTGATGCTAACTAGGTGATGACACGTGTAGCTGAAAGCGGTCAATGTAGGCTGTGCAAACCAGCTCAGAATCTACGATAATGCTTTGGTTGTTCGGATTGTCGACTTCGGTTAGAGGTACAGAGGTGACCAGATTGCCTTAGCTGCGTAGGCTGGCCTCCGGGCTATGCCAGCAGCTCAGTTCCCTCTGCCAGCTGAATATGCCTACATAAAACCCTAGTAATCTGCTTTTTTGCCTTCAAGGAAGCCTCGGGACGCTACAGCTACTAATCGATTGGAGCTGACAAAATGATTAGAAGAGCACGGCATGACGGAAAATGCAGAAAATCAGCTTTAGAGCATGGCAATGAGACACTCAGGGAGAGTTTAAACAATATTGTATTTTTCAGTGACTATTAATAACACGGTGATCCTATTCTCATCGCGCAACAATTATTATGATCATAAAATAATTGGCTAAAACGCAGAGCATCTAAAAATAGAAGAAGTGCTTGTTGATTCTCAAAACTACACTAAGGGAACTTGTTTGAAGACAAAAAGGTCTTTGAAAACAAGCGGTCTTTTTTAGAACTGTTTAAGTGCATTTGTTTATCTTTTATGCATAACTCACAAAAGTTAAACCCTTATTCTTTATAATCTTCCGAGCTCTGGTTTGCATAGATCTTTACTCATTTACTAACCAAACTGATATCTTTGATGCAGGATTAGAGCAGACAAAAGGAGACACATGAAGTAAATTTAAATACTCAATCCTACACAACCCGCTCACTCTACCGAAACGCTTAGCTAATCTTCCAGAGTCAACTTCACCAAGGATAATAGAGCGCTTAAGACCGCTAGAAATCCAACACATTGACGTCTTCGCTGATGTCTCATTGCGGATTGTCTCTTGTGCCAGACCTACTCGCGCTGTTTCGGCAGTTCGGAGTTAGCTGTCGCTGACAAGACTGGAGATACCAAAACTGGCTTAGCCACAGGCGCATTTACCATAATAGCCTCAAAAAATGATGAACCGGCCCAGTTAGTTGCCATAGAGGGAACATAAGTTGCTCTCTTCATGTTAACCATTGCTTACCTCGATTTAAGGATCAAATCTGCAGAGCCTTTGCGTGAAGGCACATGACGCGCGATGATTTGATAGCATAAAGTCAGCCAGATCTCTCTCCCACGAAATGCATAGGCACTCTATTGGCAAGGTTAACAGGCTTTCACAGATGCAAATGCTTTTTGTTGATGTCTACGTAATAATTTTATGGTGCCAGCAAAGTCACGCAATTTTTCTTGCCTTTTGAATAAGTTCAAATCGACAAAATCAAAACTTGCATAAATTTCCGCAAGAACTGCATAAAATTACCTGAACTGTTTATACTTTCTCTGCAGTGAACACGTCCTTTTGCATTAGTAAAGCAAACAAATGTGGCATGCCAACGTACTTCATTGCCAATGGATCGATAATTGCAAGCTAGCCAATCGTTGCGTTTCAATTGGGTTGGGGACGAGATTTTTTGTTTATTACTATGCCGCAGCCCTTTCTGTGAATGGGCTCTTTAAAATCTGGTCCCACTGTTTCAAGTCGGCCTGCTCTACTGTTTTCGCCTCTTTTACATCTATCCCAGCCCCCTATTGAAACTACTATTTCTTCTGATTTCTAACGAACTAGCATTACTCCAATGATTTTAAGACTCCAAATGAGGTAATGGAAGCAGGCTCTGGTTTTGGCCACTGTAAATGGGTATGGGTTTTGTTTGCAACTAATAAAATAAGAATATTTGTTTGAATAAAAGACAAGACTGATTTATTTTAATCCAAATCGCCATCACTAGGATAGAATGCAAGCAGTGAAGTTTCAAAGTGGAGGCATGTGAGGTCAGGTACCGTTCTCACAGCTCATCAAATCGAAACACTAAAACGGCAAACGGAGGACTTAAGCACACTGGACAATAACCAAAGAAGGCGAACGCGTATGTAAGAGCACTTCGCCATTTGCTAACACTAAGAAGCCTTACCAATAGCTCGGAATCGCAGCAGCAAAATTCTGCCCTCACTTTGCAGGATTAGGTGTTTAATCGCTGAAAAGGAATCGCAATATATAAGGCTTATAAACGCTACTTGTGGACTAGGCACTCACTTTCAAGGAATAGCAGTTGAGAAGTTGCAACTTTGTCGGTGAGATGTCCAATTCCATTTATTGCAGATTCAGATTTTTGATCGGAAAGAATGTATAATGAAAAGATGTTGATGTTCCCATAAAAACGTCATTAAGTAAAATTTGACCGATTTTATGATCCACGCTTCAGCATTATAGAATGCAGTGTAATTAGTGCTAACGCCTCTCTGATTGTCAGCATAGGTTGCCAACAAAATCACAAGCAATTGTCTCATCAACAAACACCACAGCTATTTATGCTAATGTACTAGAGAGTGGCTTTTTTCGTCATTCCTAATCACACGTAGACGTTTGTGTAAAATAGTGCCTACAGTGCGTTGCAGCGTTGCCAAATGAGCAGTGATGCAAGTGATGTGTGTAATTAAGGGAGATCCATTGCTAGATTTGTAAGGAAGATGATGTTTGAGAAGGCTTAATAGGATACGTTATCGTAACAACGCTTATTTGGTTGAATGATTGAAAATGTAAACAAATGAAAGTCTTTGCTAAACATGGTTCTCTATATGATTTGGAGTAAATTCTTGCTCAAAAATTTTATGACCTTGCTTGTTTGGTCATGCATGCGAAAGTGAAGCAATTTTTAAATTATCTAATTTTGCATCGTTCTCAAGGTCATTAGCGGTATTTGCTATTCTCAATCTTAATTAGGTGGTTCCTTTGCTGCAGTAAGACGCAGCTCTATATTTCGAACAGCAAAACAAATTACTAAGCATTATTTGGTAAAAGTAATATTCCTGGTCCTAAATTCCACAAGGATGTAAATCATCCGACTTTGAGCTAAATGAAAGTTTTAGCAGAAATTAAAAAGCTAAAGTTCTCTGCCAGATGAAGAATTGAAAAGATCAAGGCTAGCGGTCGACACTAAGACCATGTGACGTTTTTTTAGTTCAGGCGCTGTTCCCTATTGGTGCATCGACGGTGCTATCAACAGATGCGTCACCGAGGAAGAGGAGGCTTCTAGCAGCGTAAACTGAACCCACGCATGCTAACTATAACGCAATGCAACAAAAAATGCTGTGGAGCGAATTCGAACAGCTAATGTCTGCATCATGCAACCGACGTGAGTTCGTAATACTTTGTCTGGTTGGCGTCACCACTGCATCACCAAATTTTTGTGCACTGCAACATTACATATCTTTGTTGTAGAAGCCAAAACCTTGCCTTAATTAACAATAAATAGAGATGCCACCATCAGTCAGTGCACTATAAAAGTGCTTGCAAGCAAGTGAGGGACCCTATGTCTAAATGTAAGCAAACCGAACTTGAGCTTTATTCGCAATCCTTTCATCGCAGACGGGAGAAAATGAACAACGCATTTTGCCCTTAATAAAGAAACGGCGCAGTCAACGTACAAATTAGCCAGTATAACTACCAGCAAAATACGTCGCCAGCTGCACTGTTTTAGTAGATGGAAACGAATATTTCAATCTGTTTAATTTTTCCGGACTGCTTCTTTAAATCTACATACACACCTTGGCTGTATTCACAGTATCAGCAGCCGCAGGCAAATCTTACGCACAAATATTAAAAGCACACGTTTATTCTTGTAGGGTTAATATCGAAGTAGCCACAGTCCCGATAGTCTTTTGCCTACTACGTCGTCCAAAGTCAGTCAGCTCAAAGATTAATGATTTCGTCTTGACGAATTACGATGCAAATAATCTGCACAATTTTTCGGAAAAGCGAGTTTGGTTGTCACATCTCAACAAAATCAAATTCCGATGTCAAAAAAAGACTTTTCTCACAGAAAAAGGAAGGTATCGACCAGCTCTAAGAGATTGAGAGTAGCTGACTCATTAGATAAATAATAATTTTCAATTTGTATAGGATTGGTAAAACAGTGTTTGCAAACAGCATTGTTCGCCCTAAAATGCATTTCATGTAATGTAATTCACAAGCCGAAACTTTTTTGCGTATAGCCTGTACAGATAAGCCAGCATTACTGTGCAATTCATGGAAAATGCCACGTGAATCAGATCGGCTCGAAAAGTTTCACCCAGATTGACTGAATGCGACTCCCTTTGGCGGTACTTAAAAATGTCAAGGAATGATGATAATACGAATGCAAAGTTTGGGCAAGAAAATAAATCAGTTTGATTAGGGATTATTTTGTTCATCATTTTTCTTTTATGAAACATTTTTGGATACCCGAAGGGAGCAAATTATTAAAAATTAGGTTACTTGAGACGAATCTGGCTCAGCGGAGGTGTAGTGTAGCTACCCAAATGTCGTGTTTTCTAAGCGACTTCAAGTAGAAGCCAGTGAACCATGACACCATGTGATTGATAAAAGAATTAATAAGATGCACACCGAGTCCCGGTACTTTAGAAATCAAATGGTTTTAATAATGAGGCCATTAGAGCTGTCAAGAAGGCCGAAGCTAGTTTGGCAGTGCAGACTAATGATCTACATATTTCGACTAAAGCTCTGGCTTAGCATCGTTTTTGGAGGGGGTAAAGAGATGCGCAGCAAACAAAATGCTGTGAAGACAAAGCTTATGTTCTCGAATGGACTAAAGAGAAGTAGTAATGCTCATTTCTATGGCTATGATACGAACAATTTAGAGTAATCGTGTATGGCCCACGCAAAAATGCCACCAAGTCCTTGCAGCAGTGACCAGAAATCACGAGAGCTGCATGAACAAGACGCAATCGAATAACCTGCAGCAGTCGAATAAATTAACGATTACGTGGCCAGGTGTTGTGATTTTTAGTTGAGTCGCTTCGTCTATGTTCATCGAGTTGCTTTCACGTTAGTTATTTTGCAAATCTTCTGACCGGAGATGCATACGCATCGCTTGCGTTGGCAGAAACCTCCAGAGAGGGACGTCAGGTGGATTTTGACTCATACATGAACCTCTTTTAGTGCTGGTCATTTTAAAATTGTCTTTGATTTGCACATTTTAGACCAAGGTTGGGGGTAGATAGAATCAGATACGGACGTGTATATCAAAAGTCGAAAAGGCACCAGTGTAATGCACTTCCTTCAAGGCCCACACTCCACCATCTCATCATCCGCACCCAAGGCACATTCAACTAATTTACTGAGCTACACCTCTCCTTCGACACTGCCATTACCTTAATCTTCCTTCTCCTGTGCCACACCGCATGTCAGCGTATTCAACTTTCAATCCATCTACTCTGATCTATCACGCTGAAGTCCCTCAATATCTACGACTACGAGCCCACCTACGCGCAGGATAAATTCACTAGTTTTGATCATGCTAGCTCCCCGATCGATGTACCAGGGGACTTGATTTGCTTTACAATGTCACTTCCACACTATGCCCCATCGATTGCACCTACATAATTTTTAATTATCAATCCACGCATGCTTTTATCAGTGCAATATTAATCGGTCCCAATGCGTTATTCTCCTCCAGACTCTGTGGTATGCAGATATCTACGCTTTCGACCGCAATGAAGTGAGGAAAACTTTTTCCATTTGTGCTTCATGGATACCTATGCATCATGAATTGTTATTGTGAATAAATCGTTTCCATGTTTGCATAGCACACGGTTAAGTCCTTCTACATACAAAAATGTCTTATTATCTCTTCGGCTTTGTCTGCTCAGAGAGGAATTGGACAATGGTATCGTGTTCAATTACTAATGTAGTCCCAATCACCTCCTTCGACGCCTTATTTGCTATGCATTAAAGAAATGACTGCTCCTTATAAAAAGCAGAATATTAAAATTCCTTTAGTTTGAAAAGGCTGTTGGGTATGCATCTAAACGAAACAGGAGTATCATAGTAACACTAAATTATTAAATAGCTTGTTTGATTTTGTACTTGGATTTCAATTCACAAGGCATGTTTACAAACAAGCCGAACGGGTGCATAAGTGGGTAAATGGGTTAATGTATAGGGATGTATAGAATGTTTTTGGTGGCACTACGATATTGATTCGCATCTGTGCAGATTGCCCGTCAATGTAACTGCTTCTCCTTCCTTTTCCTTACCTAGCGTTCCTTTTTTCTTTACACATTTATACGATTGCACTCGGTTCCTATTCTTCAACCTACTCGGGATAGTCCCGCTCCCATCAAGCAATAATTCAGTGCAGATCTGTAACTTTGGCTCATGCGAATGTAAAAAATTGGACATTTTTCAAGGTGTCTAATATATTTACAGACTGGGTTGAATAGCAGTTTCAGCTTTTAGAACTTGTAGCGCCAGGAGATCATACAAAATAGAACTCTTATTAAAAACCGTTGGTCGGACTGCTTGTTTTTAAGTAAAGACAAAGTCACGCTTGAGATGAGTTACTTTTTTGAGCTGCGGACTGTGAGCACCAAGAGAGCAATAACTTTAAATGCTCTCAATGTCCCATGCATCCTTTTACTTTGCCTACCTCTGTCCTATTTGTCCAAACATCTATCTACTAGTAAAGCGTATTGTATTATGCTGCATTTAACACAGTCGTGGATTTAGACCCCAGGTAAAATTAAAGTACGCTATTTTGTGCTAAGCACTGTTAAGTTCTCCATAGTAATGTTTTAATGGCTCTCTTCCTTCCTTATCATCAGGCACCTCTACCTCCATACAAGCTTAATGAATTCAGCTCAATTTTCCTAGTCGCTCATTTAAAGCACAATTTTAATAAAGTCAACTTTCTAGCAATTTTTTCATTAACTGGTAGCGTTTATCTATGATTTGTACCTGCCAACCCTTCTACCGTCCTATTGACAATCTTTACTATTCATTCTCGCCTCATTGAAGCAGTTACATCAATCTCTTATTATCTATAAGTAATATTCATGGTACGGGGACCCAGCGATGTATCTAGCAAGATCACTCAGTGATCTTACACTTTGCTTACACAAACCAATGTAGCTTGCGCCAAATCGGTGATAATATCATCAGATTCGCTACCTCTCCCTAGTTGCGTTGCAATTTGTGCAAACCATTGATTGCATAACTTGAGAAAAAGCGATCTTAAGGGGTATAGTCAACTGTTACTTGGCATGTGCTTGCTCTCGTTCTTACCACATTTAATTGTAGGTGCAATAAACAAAGATTCCTGTTGCCGTCACTACTCAATGGCCCACTTTGTCGATGCACTGGAGACCAAATCTCAGGATTTAATTATACGAGTTCATTTTAGCTAAGAATTTTGCTCAAATGTAGAAATGTTTGTGCGATCTTGACCTGTTGCAGTTGCAGCATTTAAAGGCGCTAATTATTTGCCGAGACCACCTACAAAATCATCAGAGTGAGGGAAATCATCGTAAGTTTCCTTGTATTTGTTAATGCATCCTCTGAAGATACTTGGACATCAGGATAGTAAAGAGATTTGAAAAAAAATATCCAGCTTTAAGCCAAAAAGTTGTGTTTAATTGATAACAAATCACAAACATTAAAACACCAACGTTTCTGGGGAACAGCCTGTACTATGTCTCATTAATAGGATCAATGGAGCAGGCACCATGGACTAATAACAACCAAAAGTCGGCATTTGGTTTGCTAGCGGGACCCTGCAATAGTAAACAGAAAAAGTGACAAAGTCCACGACAAATAGAGGGTCCCGAGTCAAGTAATGATGTGGTGAGTTGGCAATGAAGCTAAAACTCCTGAACATTCTGACCTCAGCTGCGGCACGCATTTGTGCACTCAGTGAACCGAATGTATTGCGGACACTATTCAAAATCTAGCGCAGACATTTACAGATGAAGTGGATGGAAGTGCTGCAATATTGCGCATTCACATCACGCCTTTACTCTTGGTATCGAATTCTTATTACTAAATCAGAGATTATAATTGACAATGTCCAGATCACTGTGGGGCACTAAGTTAATACTATTAGCACGCAATCCTTGTTCTTCCGTTGCATGTGAGAAATTATTGGAAGGGACTGAGTACCTAAGAGCAAGGAAGTAGAAGGAGATGGATTAACTTTAGTCAACAAAATCTTATCATTTATGTTAAAAATTAAGTTCATAAGAGAGAACTTAATTTAAAGAACGACATGAAGAGGCAAGCGTTCCAATTAAACTGGAATCACATACCTGTGTAGTTCAAAGTTTGACCAAACACTCCACTGCGGCGCCTCAGCGTTCTAATAACATTTTAGCAACTAAGCAAGCAGTGCTATCTTATCCTTAAAGGATATATCCACAGACTCAAGTATAACTAGCAGCCATGGGTTCAAAATTAGATGCGAACTTTATACTCAATGCTGCTTTTCAAGCTGGTTAGTATTATTTGTAAAGTTGGGTTTCTACTACATCAACAAGAAGTTGAAGGGAAAATGCGAAGATTCATAATGCACAGGAAGGGTTGCGGCATAAAAATAGAGTTTTGCGCCATCATCACGTGACTGCGGTAAAAATAGCAGAGGGCGTAGAATATGCAGCGATTTGGGCGATTTCCATCATGTGACTGCAGATAAATTGGCGAGAGCACAGAGTGTTGGCTTGTGCCGATCTTAATGACGTGCCTGCAGTTGATGTCCGAGAGCATAGAATTTGTGGTTAGTATGTCGATTTACATTATGTGACTGTAGTTGAATTGGCGAGAGCAGAGAAGTTGTCGTTAGTGTATCAATTTTCCTCATGTTCTCACATGATGCAAGGTGCAGTGGCATAATAGAGATTTATACACCAGAGTTAAAATCGCATTTTCTGTTCCCTCAACTGCATTCGCTTTGCGTCAGTCTGTACACCACGATCAAGTCCTCCCCCTACATCCCGATTCCTTGGTTCTAGTATCACCAAGTAATTGAGTGGTTATAACTTTAAATCGTGGTAGTAGGTAAGGGTATTTAATCATAACCATGTTTACAAGGGGCTCTTCTTTGTTCTGCAATAGATCATCTGCTCCTATTGCTGTGTGAATTTGATTTTTTAAACTCCAAAAGCATTAATTTTGTGGTGGCTCACCATATTTGGCAAAATACTTGTGGGAGACCTCTGGGAGAAAATACGGATACCTCATGGCAGGAAAGACAAGGAAGGGACTTTGCGGCTTGCTAAGTGTACGATTATTTATTCGTGGCAAGGAGCGAAACCGGGAAGAACAAGTTCAAACGCAAGACAAACACCGGAGAAGTCAAACTCGTTTAGCAACCACCCAGGCGCACACCGATGCTTTTCCTATACGAGGCAAATGGATGTAAAATTGTCGATGTCCTTAATGTCCTCTCTGATAGCACCCACAATGGGAAGTTGAACACCGTAACTAAGAGAAGCGCAACCCTGTTACTTCTTGCTGATGATTCATGGGATTGCCTGTTGCTTTCACTGATAGTTGAAAGTGGTGGAAACAGATGCTAAGAAGACGGTTGTCATGGAGTCAAACGGGCTTTGTGATTTTCAGGCAATGCCCTCCGGACTCTGTAATGTTGCAGCTGACTTTCAACGCTTAATGCAGATAGCACTATTTGTTTTTTTTTCCAATGTACAACATACTCTGCCTCCATAACATCCAAGAGCACAGAGTCAACCTTGAATTAGTGTTGAGTCGTCTGCGAGATACAGGGTTGGACTTAAAACCAAGGAAGTGCCATTTACTTTGCCAACTCGTCAACTTCTCATGGCAAATAGTCTCATTAAATAATATGTTAATCACCAGAATCCATACAAAGCGCGTAGGCTTGGCCAGTTGTAGCATTTGCCCTGCTAAAGTCTTTGCTAGAATTGCTATCCTCCACACGAAACAACCGCAAAGCGGGCGATAGGAGAATTTACAGTGGAAGGACGAGCATGATAAGGTGTATAATGAGCCAAAGCAAAGACTCTACTCCGCACAGATCCATGCTTTACCTAACTTTGAGGCCAACGCACTACCCTTTGTAATGGGTACATACGCCAATGATGTAGCCGTGGGTGATGTACCTCTCCAAGGGGGTAAATAAGGAAGAAAGACGGTCTTTGCCTACAAAAGTTTGATGCTCAGCTAAATAGTTAAGGCAGAAATGCGCAATAGAACTCAGGCTACTAATATCCCTACAAAATCCGTACCATTGATTAAATTAGGCGATCCACCCTTCTCAAAGAAAAAAAGGTGGCTTACGATGATTTGGTAAGTGTGCTACAATTTTAGCCTTGAGTGCTACTTGCTCTTCGTTGGGCTCTTCAGTTCTTTTTAGGTGACAGTAGGGCAAAGTTCACAGATGCAGAAATATCGAGGAACATTTTGCTAAAAGTGCGGCGCTTAATGACAATTGCCAGCTTAAAGAGTGGTGGTCCATGCCAAATTTCCTTAAAGAGCGGTTCTCCCTTAGTGAGATGGTGGGCCAGTCAGAATAACAAACGCTGGCTTTGCGTTCTATAACTGCAATCGCAACTCGCTCTTTGCTTTCCCAATTCCCTTGGTGCTGGTCTATACTATCCAAATGTGCATAGTACTTTTCCCATCCTACCACCACGGTTGCTCCCCCACCCTTCTCCAGTGGAAAGGATGAACCATTTCCAACCATTTTTAACTGTCTGTCATTTGGGAAGGTATGCTGGTGAGAAGCTGTTTTGAATGACACGAACCAACTCCTACCTGAAGGAGTTAGTCAACTATTTAGCCAGCTAGCTGGAAAAGAGCTGCTTCCTGCAACATCAAATAGATAACTCAATGTCTGAGTGTAGGAACAATGCATGCTTGTCACCACCGATCTCATACACGCTATCCTCTCCGCCTGTCAACAGCTATTTATCTGCACGGCAGATTATCCACCCACTCACGCGATCAATCGTTTGTTCTCCTGCTCACTACTACTTCTCCCCTCGACCGCTGTGAATGTCGAAGTAACGATCTGCCGCACGAGAGGGGCTACTTGAGCGCATTAAGGAAACAAGGGTACGTCAGAAGCATGCTGATGGGTTCTCATCTCAATTACAGGAAACCGCACACCTGCAGCACACGCAGCCAAGCGCTGGTTTGCTGTTTGACCCGAAATCTCCATCAACTACACAGCACTACCTGCCTACACCGTGTCGTTGCCCTCACCAGTAGAACAAGCGAACATGAATGTTATGTACGACGTGGTGTTGAAAGTGACCGTTAGAGCATTCACACAGAATCCGCCGCAATTCCCCTTCCACCGTCCACCCTTCGACTACAACGTCTCCTAGGCATCAAGGCCTTGGAGAGGAGCATGTTCCTGGCATTTAAGGCATAAACCATGTATGCAGTAGTGACGGCCTTAAGCTTCACGTGCTCAGTGTGCGTGACGGGGTCGCAATTAAGGGCCACTAAGAAAACTTTGAGCTTACTGCTGATCTCGCCCCAAACAAGCGAAAAAAAGGAGCCAAAAAGCATGCAAAGATTGCTTTTGACAAAAAATAGGTCTAACAGATTATTCCCATCAATGTTTGCATTCACAATGTGTTGATTGCGTTACTATCCACAGTCACCGATGGTGTTTTATAAAGAACAAAACACAAATCCCACAAAGGCGACAACACTTAGTCGATAAATCACAGTGTAAATAAGAAAAGGAAATAGAATGGTGAGAAGTCCAAAAAAGATGCCCGCTCTTTAACGCTTTAACTACTATGATCCGTACTGAGCGCAGGTCAAGTATAAACTACCAATGCGCAGAGAACGGACGAAAGATAAGGGAGTTATACTACGGTCAAGGTAATAGGAAATAATGAAGGATAGGGAGAAAGGGGCTTGATCTGCTTCTCTGAGAATGTGTAGTCTCTCCCATGTTCATTTCTTCTTGGCAATATTTAACGCAAGGAGTAAGAGCAGAGGATCAATCCATCGGTCTCGAGTCTCTATTCGGTTACTTTGAGAGAAGAAGAGTACTTGAATCCAGAGAATAGACGCTTCCTTCAGCGCTGCGTAATCTTCCTGGGACAAGGAGTCCCGTCAGACGAGATGGCAGTTCCTAAAGACCGCACAAAACAAGCGAACGCTTAACCAACGCTGACCAACGGGGCAGAGATTCGTAGATTCATTAGCTTGGCGATCCACCAAAGGCGCTTCGTTAAAGGCTAAGGTCGCTAGCCCCTGCATAAAGTGACCGAAAAGCTAGCAAAATATTATAAGTGGGAGATCGAGCATCACAAAGCGTCGGAAGAACTAAAATAAAAACTGCTCCGCAGTGTTCCAAGCCTTACCAGGCTTTGAGGCCTACCTGTCGTGAATGGTGCACTTTCCCAGAGTGGCGAAAAATAAAGAGAACATGCCATCACTTACGCCAGTATCAGACTTGGCAACAGTATGAGACGGAAAAGTGCAACAGATCGTGAATTGTTCGCCACCTCTACAATGGTTAGGCACTTCATACTACCTGATAGCAAGACAGTTCATAGTGAGAACAGGTTTTCAAGCACTGACTTGCTTAGAATCAGAGAAGTGGATGAACCGCTCAGTTGCGCGATGGTTCAAGGAACTGCAGCGATAAAACTTTACAGTTTAACACAGAAAAGAAAATATGCAGGGCAATGCGAACGTACTATACTGCAAAACACTCATGACTGCAATGAATGGTGATATAGTGAGTAGGCTTCTTTTGAGCAGGCCCAATATACATTGCTATAGAAATACGCAAAGTACCAATCCTGACACAGTCCTGACATACGATGCCTGCCTGACATAATCCCATTAGGTCTACAGCGGATGAGATGAGTCCGACTAGCAAGGCAGCAGGGGGAATGTAGCTAATATGGTTATGACTCGCCCTAGAGGATGAGTCCTATAGTAGTCAAAAGTCGCCATGTCTACCAAGCCTATGGTAGTCGCAGGTTCGTCATTGCAAACAGTTCCCAGAAAGATGCCCTGGCAAATAGATCATGAAAGCAAAAATACGGTAGAGACCTCGAGCAAACAATACTTGTTACCCATCCTTGTTAGCGAATTAAGGAACTTCTGTCAAACCTGCATCGCAGGCAGCAGTTTTGAAAGGTCTTACTTCACAGCGATCGCGTCAAATTAAAATCAACGATTTTATGCTCATATTCGCTGAAGAGCGCTTTTCTGATGGCAAAGTAATGGGCTAGTCAGTCCAATTCTCGCTTGCGTCGATCAATGCAACGCTGTCCTCGGGGACGTCCTTTTAAATAACGTTCACGCTGCACTTACACTAGCGTACTTTATCGAGGCAAGGTGGCAAACTTCAAACAAAGCCTATCAGTACTAGTAGACCTTCTTCTTTCCTTCCGTCTCCCTCACGCCACTGTGAAACACAAAGACAAACAACGCCTGCTTACAAGAAGCCATCTCGAAGCACCTGTCACCGACCCAATCAGAATAGGTTAATCACATTTGCATACGCATTCCACCACCTTCTACCATTCATCTTGCCTCCCATCGTTTTCACCATCCAGATCCGCCTTACTGCCTCAGTCCCGCTTCGATATCTACTCACCTACGTTCCACTCCTCAAACTTCACTTTCACCTCCTCCATTCCAATTACTTTGTGACTCCCCAACCTTCCATTGCATATTTTAAAAGACGTCAAAGCGCCAACGCAGATAAGAATTCTAGAAATTAGGAGTAATTTGTCACCACCTTCTCCTTCTTCACTCAACTCATTTATGTGCACTGTCGTTCTAGCATTGCCGTAACTAGTGTATTTCACTTATCAAGTTAAACCGTGAAGAACGTCTTCGAGTATATCGATTTTAAGAAACCCACATCCCTGCATACTTTACTTGAGTACATGGCTGGAGAAATGGGCAAACGAAAGTATTTAGGAGAATGTAGAAGGAAAAGGACAAGAAATAAGGGACGCAGTGCTACAGCACTGTGTAGAAACATCCGGTTATGACCCTTCTCCATCCTCTCCTCTGTTTCTCTTCTGTGGACGTTTTACCTTCGCCTCTAACACAACTGGTCCTCCGAATTAGTCGCCAATGGCTTTTTTCCCAATAACAAACAACAGAAATGAAAAGCTGACGCACAGCAGTCTAGAAAAGGCAGCGCGTTTAATTCAAAGCACATTGGCATTGGTGATCAGTCTTATCCTCCTCCGCCGACATTGAATGCGCCATGAGGCATAGAAATCGGCCCAAGTATAAATGACACGGAGGGAAGTGGTGTCTGCTCCCACAAAAGCACCCACAAGGGGTGACGCCTAAGTTCAACACCGGACGGCGCTTAGAGATCACGCGACGACACGTGCCACTGATCGATTTGCTCGTGTGGTTTCAAAATGGTCCATTGCACAACAGAGTCGGACATGATTGACTACGTATTGTTTTGCATCCTGCTGCTTATCTTCCCTCGGGGATTCGCCCCTTTAATCTATTTCGCCATCAATGCCTCTCCTCTTCTTCGTTTTCCTTCCCATTAAAAATTCTGCCGTTTTTTGCTTCTGGCGCCTCTCTTCATCTACACATCACTCTTAATCGTCCATCAAACCGTTCCGAAGAAGTCAAAAGGCAAAAGCGGTTATCAACAGTAGAAATCGGGTGTAAGTTATTCAAATAGCTTCCCTCCTCTCTTCTTCTCGTGCACTAATTCATTTGCGTAAGTCATTTCAATATTATTAAATCTGGTACCCATTCTAAATTACATGAACAGGAAATCTGTCTTTAGCATATTTGAGTATGCTGCTGAAAAAGTCAAGACTCCTGTCAATAGGTCAACTACTTCAAGCGCTACTCAGTTAGATGGCTAAATGAGTGGGTAGGTAAATCAGTTTAGGTGTAGATGGGAGAAAGAGGGAAAGAAATGCAGAATACTGCACCACGGCACTGTGCAGGGTCAGCTTAAGGCAGACATGTTTAATCTTTAATTCTCCTTCCCACCCTGTCTTATTTCATGCCCTCGGCTTCTCATCGCTTTGCCCTTCTCTCAATCATTCCTTTGTCTCTTCCAGATGTGCATTCATGTGAATCAGCAATGCGAAGAAGTAATTCTGCCGGGCAGAGGAGTAGAAACAGGCACTGAAAATGTGACATCGTTACCTGACTAGTAATCCTTAGGGGTGAAACGCCGACTTCTCCAATCAACTCCTACCTCGCACCACGCTTATTTTGCATATCACTTCTGTGCTCTTACATCCGCTCAATAAGTAGCACCAGAGAGATACATTTTGAGGTAATAGTAATAACTTGTTCAATTTGTGTATTCTACTGCAGGAGCACTCCAGCGCGGTATACGGGGCCAGAATTGACTAGGTTGTACGTGGACAGAAATGAGCAGACTAGGCACCTCAACTGGACTATGACAGGCTTGAGTAAAGTAGAAAAGAAGAGAACAGTAGGACTACCACATCTGTCGTGCATTCCTTGCCCTCAGAGGCGTCTTATACGTTATCGTTGAAGTGAAACTTAACAGCACTCTAATTTGACCCGCCTAATCCATCCGATACAACTCCGTGCCGTGTAACTTGAGGTCTCCCCTTTCTTTCCTTCTTTCTTTCTCGCAGACGCTAAGGATCGAGGTACTCAGACTATAAGTAGGCCTGGCATAGTCTCTGGAGTGGAGGAATCGCAGCTCTCTTTCCTGCGTCACTTTACCAATGCCCCACTGCAACGCGCCTTCGGTGAGTGCTTCCTTTGTCTCCCACTACGGCGCTCTATATGCTTCCAATTATTGCAACTTGCATTATGTCCCACTGCTTGCGCTCTATGCATTCAATTCAACCGAGACAATGAGTAGGTTTTCCTTGCACTTAATTTCCTTGTTTTTATTTTTCCAATTTAGTGGCACAAGATTATTTCGCCTCTCTGCCTCCCTTACGCTGCAATTTCCTTCCCTTCTCCAAATCCAGCCTCAATTTGCCTGAGCCTCCTCTTCTGATCTCATTGTTTGCCAGCACTCTCTTTGTAAGTCCCCTACATCTCTCTACTTGTCTCACTCTATTTTGAGGCATGATTCAATGCTGCCAAGATTCATAGCTTACATCAGACTAGCATGGTCCATACTGCATTTGACTCAATTACGCTTTATCTATAACAACATCTCAGTTTGGCGTAGTCTAGCCTGAATTGCTATTCATTCCCCATTTCTATCTTCCTTTCTGCCGTTTAAGTTGATGCTGCACCACTTTGCCTCGATTTCGTGACATACTCCTACTCCTCCTCCACCTAGCCCCTCGTGAGCAAAGGTGAGCACGTTGCTCTTACTTTTGCTTCGTAAGTTGTAGACTTGTCCAACTCCCACCTCATTATCCCACTGTCCAATTCTTTTCTTCTCTCCTTAGAGCATTTCTCTACACAACGCTCTGTACTAGCGGGTAAGAATTTGAACTTCCTGCCTCCGACAGACCACCTGCTCCTTTTCCACCATGTACCTGTGCCTGACTGCCTGCCTGTTTGTATGCCCTAGTTTGTGTGTGCCATCACCTACTTTTGTTTTCGTCCTTTAAGAAAGCAACATCCATTGGTGTCCCACCAAAACAGGTAGGAACGCCTGTGTGCGTGTGTAATCGTCTAACTGTGTGTATGTGGATACGAAGACATTTATTTCACCCTCTCTACGTAAATTGCCATTCTAGTCTACCAGGTCAAAAGTTCTATCCTGGGTGAAGTAAGGTCTCGTTTGTTTCTTTGCTGTATGGCTAGTTGGGCGCTTTATTAACTTCAACTTCACTTTTCGGCAACATCTTATCACCCACTTACCTACCCACTCACCCACGCACCCGTAAACTCTACTACATTTACCCGCCTCTTCTTCCTGTGGTTCCTCTTCTTCCTCACTTATTTCAGATTAAAATGGACGGACCTACATGGAATTGGCAGAAGAATTCTTACAAGGTTGAAAAGCTTCATTGTCCGCATCTTCAAAAAACATGCTGTCACAATACACAAGTTATGAATTTCACGGCGGACTAATCGGCACCAACTCTTCAAATTGGAGAAGCGACACAGCTCAGCCATCACGAAACTCGGTGGCATTTTAAAGGTCACAACAATCGGCTAGTACGTCCCGATTGTCTCTAACCGAATAAAGATCAATGCGAAACGGACTTAAAAGGAGAGAAGCGTCAGTGCTGCGACAACACAGGCTGCTGTCCTACTACCAAGAGGTGCTCACATGCAGAATACTTCCATTCCGTCACAACCTGTACAGAGAGCTCCTCATAACAAAGGTAGGAGGTGACTGGCTCAGGAGTTCTGCGTTTTGACATTAAAAAATGTCAAGCAGATTTTATGAGGACAGGGATGCCACGATGACAAACATGGATATGGACTACCATCGCACATGGATATAATGTTTTCTAACGGGCAGTTGATAAGTCTTCTGGCCATCTTCGCTGTGGAGTACAAACTTAGGCCCGACCATGCAGACAGTCAGCTCCTGTGAAGGCGTGTCAACTCAACCTACCAACTTATTTGTGATGGTTACTAGTATCCTATTAATAATTAGTATTTAGTAATCACCTAATTCGAATGGCAGCACTACTAGAATCAAACAGAGCTGCATAAGAGGAGATAAGAAAATCGCAACAGAGACCACAGTGATGATGCTCTACAGACAAACAATAGGCCACGAAGTTGCGAAAGGGACACCACGGCCCTAGGCATTCACCAGCTAGCTCGCGTACAATGCAAGCAACACCCATCGATAAATGTCACAAAATGACTGACTCATATAGCACGTTACAGAAAACTAATGAACTCTCTAAGCACGACTTTACTTAAACTCTTTTCAACGGCATTGCAACGGCTTATATGTTCCATTATTTTTCATCATAAACTTGTTTGCATATAATAAATGCAATTATCCATCAAGAATGCTACTATGTACTACACTGCTCCAAGTCCACTCAATATGCTTATAGAACTTAATATCAGCTAATCATGGATAATTAATAAGGAAATCATGTTTAAGAGGGGACATTAGGCCCCTTTGCATTAATCAGCGCATCAAATGTATGCAACGTTTGTAAGAAGAGGGTGAACACTTACTGTGCCTTCTAGCAGGCAACAGAGTCACCAAGACCTCAGCTGCACTCACTGCTGAGAAAAGAGACGAGGAAAGAATCCACCTCGTGACGCCTGCAGTCCCATTAAAGGGGCAACACTGCAAGCGTTCGCCTTCACTGCAGTTCTTAGTCTCATGCATGGAGTGCTAAATGAATCACACCATATCGAATTGGGCAGTAAGCTTTATGATGCAAGAGTGCAAAACCTGTTGGCGTGCCAACGACTTTACAGCAAAGAAGGGGCATTTTTCAAATTTTTTACAACTAAAAATGGCATTTAATAGCAATTTTTCGGAAGCGAAGAAATTATGTCTATTTCCGGAAATCATTCTAACTCACCAACTGCTGTTGGAAGTATGTAAATTACCCAGAAATATATCAAATCGACGCATAAAAAGGCCTAAATAACATCACGGATTAGAAACAAAGCATTAATTTATTATTCTAGCATTTTTGGGTCTAAGTTATTTTGCATCTCTCCTTATCCACGCTTAGACGTTTCAGTTTCAGTTCAGCGACGCACTAGAAACAAAATTGTGGAGCAGAGATTCACACTAAACAATCGCTACATTATCCGCTTACGATCTCCTCGAAACTGTTTTGTGGTTTTCTCAATAGTCATTACAAAACCATGAATATCACCTCCGATCCGTCTAAAGTAGTCCTGCTGTTCTCAAGTGGCAAACCCACTGATTCGATATGCATGGTGACCACTTTCTTGCACTTCTTTATTTTGTGCTTTTGTAATGGATCGTAATTTGTTCCAAAAAATTAATGCAGCTTTGAGGGAATCAGTAATGACAAACAAGGAATGCATTGCAATGCTCTGATTTTGATTTGGAAAAACGAAGATAAAATAATATGCCCTAAAGAGACACCTCTGCATCATTACTAAATCCTAATTTTGTGGCCACGTATGCGGCTCGCAATATAAGCCTGACCCTTAGCCTCTACAAAGAAAATCTGTGCCAGCAACGTATGCCATTGAGTTGATTATCCTTACTCTAAAGAGTCACTACGAAATTTCTCAAGGCACTCAAATTCAACTAGACCCGATGATGTGATGTTACGCTCAATTTAGAATGCGTGTGACTTTCCTATCCAGAATGCCATTTAACCGAACACGCTCTTCTTAAATGCGATTCATCTTGCGTCCTAATCAGAACTATACCATTTGTTCTACCAATTAAGATTATGTGCGCCACTTAATTAACAACGAGAGGGATCTTAGAGCCAGAGTAATGACAATTCCCCTAAGAATCTCCGCGGGGATTGTCTATAAATGGAAGACTGTAACTAGAGACCCATCTTGATATGGCATGACAAACATCGAGTGCTGACACAGATTTGCTAGGCATAATTCTAAATTGAGCAGCTGTGCTTCTATTGAACATGGTGTTGTTGCATTACATTGAGTAGCGTTTGCGGCTGGAATGGTTATTGGTTCGTGACATTTTGGGGTCAAACAAGACCATACGTTCATCACCATAGAGAATTTTGTAATCGAGTTGCATGACATACACAGCTGAGTCTGTACATGTAACCTCAGCAATGGTAGGTCTAAGAAACAACAGTCACCTTTGCCCGTAAAAGTCTTATTATATTGTAAGCTGCTCATTTACGTTTAGGTCTAGTTGGTTTTTTGTAAGTACTTCCCTCTGTTCGTGTCAATTCGAAAAAAACACAGGTTGACTTCTGTGGGATAATCTAGACAAGCGCCAGATGAAGTCTAGAACCAATTGAACTTTGTATCTCCTACTGCTTTTAGCAAATGATGACAAAGTGAAAGGACTATATGGCTGAATTTGCAATCGTTGATGATTCACTGCTATCACTGCATTTAGAGGAAAACAACGTTCACCTTAAATGTCTCAGAATAGGTGCATAATGGAAATGCAACATCAACTTAAAGCACATAACTTAGCCCAAAGACTCTTAAGTAGGCCATAAATTGAAAGCTTGCTAGTATTGCCTGTATTCGAATGCGGTATATTTAAAGCCATGACTTGGTGTGCTACCGGGACTCACAACTTAAGGGTGATGCCGTTGCTAACTAATCAGCGACCGAATGCACGTAAGGGAAGTGCGAAATTCATGGATGGACGCATGCTTCAATGAGTCGATTTGGGCATAGAATTCTTCCTTTTTAGATATTGTCCTGAAGATTACAAAGGTCATTCAAAGCAAGTCGACCGCATTCGTTGAATGTGAGGTTATAAAAAAAACATTTAGATGATGATAAGGGCAACTAATCATGACGCGGAATTGATTGAAAAAACATCGCGGGGATGGGATAGGAGTCTTTTGGCAGTACTTTGCATTAAAGAGAGAAAAGAGAGCACCTGTGATGGGGCACGGGCAGAACGCTAGTCGGAGTTCGAGAGGTAACGCAGATGTACAACATTGTATAACGCATGCTCATCACTTTTAAATGTACCTCGATACACTTTCTATGCTACATTTTTGTGCGTTTAATCGTACCCTGTGAAGTTGAGTTAGGTAGAAAGGTAAATATTATTGTAATCAGAATAGGTGTGCCTTAAGAAAGGGATAAGAGTGAAGCTATAAAATGCCTCATGCGATGGCTATATTCCAAAAGACAATATTAATTGACCAACCATAAAAGCAAAACTCTTAGAATGGGGTAACTGAGAGAAAATTCAGAAGTTGCTGATAGTTTTACATTATTAAATCAAAACCCCTGGGACTCCATCATTGTTGAAATTAAGGCTTACAAAGGCTTCACTAAGAACTTATTTGCAGCTCAAAAGACAACTGTCAGCAGCATATTTTGCATCGGTTTTTTGGTACCAAAAAGAAGGGTCATGAATTCTCGCGGTATGAAAGATTCACAAAAGGCATCCACTGGAATTATTTACAAACTTCCTCAACCAGACTTATGTTGGCAAAACTTGATGACTAACGGATCACTTGCCTACATTAGCAATGATTTGGCCCTATTCACCTCCATTTTTGGCCCCACGCTTGCAGTCTGGCACATGTGTCAGGCACTATTGCTAAGAAACGAATGCTATCATTTATAGCTTACAGAAGTACTGTCGAAAAAATGTGCGAAAAGTAAATGAGGCCCTCTCACAAATAATCTCATCAGCAATTTGGCGGACAAGGTCCTACGTAGTCTTAGAGACTAAAATGTTTCCATTTTAACCGAGTTACCGCCTTTACTCTCTTCATGGAGAAAAAGAAAAAAAGTAGAAGGAGAACCATTTTTTTAAATCGAGGCTGTAATTTTCCGGTTTTTTGAATGTGAACACTTTGAGCGGTCTGTAGGCCATTACATGCGAAACAAATCGTGATGGTGTTAATATGGGGGTGCATTCGGTGTGCAAAATCTTTGAAGTGAACAGAGGGTAGAGGAAGTGGCCAAAATAAGAACCACCTAGTAGTCTTTAGGGCTTTGTCTTGACTGAACCGTTCATGCATTTGGTTGATGCTTATCTGTTGCACCATTCTAACTCTTATCTATCATTGGGGTTAGGCATTCTAGACGCATTAATATAGACCAGCATATAGGTGCAGGAGCCCCAAGGCAAGCAATGTCATTCTGCTTAGCAGCATGGGGTCTTTTTGAATATAGGACATTGGTTATTAAATGGCGGACAATGGTAGGCAAATCTAATAAATCACTTTTAAATGGCTTAGTTAAATGTAGCACATTTAAACTGACGATGAGCTTACAGAAGTGTGGGATTCAGCTAAACTCAGTTTGCGAGACACAAAATCAATTCACACCCTCAACGTTCAACCGAGCAAGCCCATGCTCATGACCGCAAGTTGTAAAAAGTCCCTGAAAGTAGAGTAGAGACAAATTTTGAATACCTGTGCTGAGCACTAACCGACGACCAGGCATTTGTCAAAAGGATGAGGTCAAGGCATCGGTAGTAATCAATGACGCGTCTATCCATCAGTTGGGGCTAAACACGTCACAGCTGTTTTATTGGTTACCAAACAACCTTTACTGCTATGTAGCAGTTGCGAGTCGTTCCACGTCTTTAGGTGTAAGCGCCTTCAATTATGACGATCAAATTGGTGCATTTAGGGTGCAACAAAAATGAGTTCGCAACCGACTTACTTAGATAATTGCCTGATTATATTTATTTTAACTTCCGTTCCCTTCCCCTTCATATTGCTCGATGTTGCTAGTGCCACTGCTCTAGCCACCGCTTATTCTAAATGCGGAGTAGCTGAGTCTTATCCTGTCCGTTTTCATTTGAATTCAGAAAGCAGTCGATTAAATCCACGTTTGCAGGTCCTTAAGCGCTTCCAATTCTATTAGCAACGTCTTGATTCATGCGAATCGTACACCGACAAGCTGATTTAAGAGGTACTCCTCAGCTACCATAACCTGTAAATCGTCAAGTAGAAGGCACAGCCGCAAATAAAATTAAATTAGAAGGCTTATTTCATAAATGATACGTAGTAGCTATATTAATGGCTAATAATCACGATTCTAAAGGGGCACATTAACATCTAAATCACCATTGGGGCGTTCCAATTCATCCTGGCTACTGCTCACTAGTCACCAATTAGGTTGTTACAGCTAACGAATCCAGAAAAATTAGTAATAGCCCAATTTGGTGCAAATGCATACTTAGGCGTTCGCTTGCAGTTGCTGCGCGATAAATGCAAACGCTCAAATTTTGAACTCGTCTAAATAGTTAAAAGGCCGACAATATCAATCAACTGCGCGCAGATTGGCAAAAATCGCTTGACTACTTTAAGCAGAGCCACGATTCGTTCTGCCATTAAAAAGCCTAATCACTACTGTTGCTCTGATTTGATAGAGCCTGGAGAAATTCAGAGGGAATGAATCAGGCTTCTTATAAGGAAGCCAATATTGGCGGCCCTCAAGGCATTTTCGCACAGAAAGCCTTGCGCATGCAAAATAAAATACGTTCTTAGCATGCAAATAATGCTTTTGATGGTCCAGCGTCATTTTGCCAAAGGTACATGCTAGCTGCTATAAATCGGCATAATCTCCTGTTTTCCATGCGCCAATGAAAGCCAAACTGCGACCACATCCACTCCGGACTGGATGAAGATAGAGATCGGCGTAGTGTGCTCGATACAATTCGCACTTAAAGAAACTGAAGTGTGCTTGTTTGAAGCCGTCCTATATCTCATGCAGTAAGGCGTAGCAGTCGTAGTGCTCCCTAAGCTTACCTATTCACTCATCTGCCTATCTGTCTATCTAATCTGCGCTTAAATTATCCGATGACGCAGTTTGACAAACAAACGTGAAACTATTAGCATTAGCATATTCACACATGCATTAAACATTCTTTTAATTTATTTGGAAGGCAAAAAGCATGCATAGCCCCCCCCTCATAAGCACACGCAACCAGGTCTGAATGCCCGGAATTGAAAGACCAAAATAACTATTTTAAGAAGCGCTGACGACTTCTAAATGCTTTGGCATAGGGATTTCTACTAATCTTTGCGTCTGAAATGCGTTTATTGCGATAGACAGTTACGGCTATGAATTCTGTCTCTGGAATGACATAGGTACCTACATGCTCGAGACCTGCTGGAGAACCTATGTGCAATACTTTCGCATTCGATTGACGCGCAGATGCTTCTTCAGGTGCCAAGTGGCGTGCTATATGGTAGCGCGGAATGTAGATCTGCATGCTGCGGGCAAATATCTAGGCGGGAATATAGCAGGACTCAGAATAAACTTTGCGGCAATCAATTTACCAAGATATAAAATAAAACTTGCATTAGCAGCGATATTGATTACCTGATTCTTTATTTTAGCGGTGCAGACATTGTTGGTGATCTTAACTAATTTAAAATCAACGCCACAAGCCATCAATCTCGAACCTTTCTCGCATGGGTTGCGTGACACGTAGATGTGAGAAGCTAAAAGAAACACAAAGACGTCCATTGGGGTCATACATGCAAGGAAGGGGTTTGTGCAGAGTCTTCTACCCTTCAATACGTACATTGATTTGATGGAGGTGGATGAAAAAGGGTCCGACAGGGTATCCATTGGCCAGACTGAAATTTGTAGATAACCTGATCTTTTGGCATCAAGTCCATGAAAAATGTGTACTTCTCATCAACCTCCAAGCCCTCAACGTTTACTGTCAGTGTAGGAAATATCCTTCTGCAACAGATTGTCTGATTGTATTAGATCACTAAGCAAAGGGATGCAGGTTGACGAAAAGAATTTTAAATTTTGAAATCATTTACCTTCCATTCTTACTTGTAATCATCTCCATACGGTAAGGCCACGTAGCCTGCCACGACGCCTTGTCACGCAATCGCAGAGTAATTGTCGAACGTTGCGATGACTTAGAAAACTCGAAATCTGATCCTGCCACGCAAATGGATGAGAACTCCTCCCTTTTACTGTTAAAGTGTGCATGCCACACATTGGGCACTGCCTGACTGATGGCCAATAGGTCCGAGTGCAGGTCCTGCCTCACAACTGACGGAAGAGTGGATGGACTTGTTTGCACTTCTAATCGGGCTGATGCACTACCCACTGCTGCTTCAGGTGGTAGTCCTTCGTAGCTGTCTCCATGTCCTGTTTTAATCTTGCTGACTGTTTGTAGGACACTGAGAGAAGGATTGGTAGGTTGATATGTGTGCTGCGGCATTATACCAAAAGGTGACCAACTACCTGCCTTAGTCGAAGCGCCTTTCCGGTAGTCTAGAGCATTGTCAAAGCAACTTTTCTGCTGTGGTGCTTGATTTTGCTGCAGTCTATGAGCGGCGTTTGAGCCTTCATAGCAGTGCAAATTTTGGTCATAAGCAAAGGTAGTCAGATCTGGCTTGAAAAACGTACTCTCATTACAGTCAATTTGGCATTGTCTTGATGGCGAGTAAGGTAAACATTGCTGGGAAGGGTAGCATATCCTGGAGTCTGCGTTTTTAAAATGTGAGACCGACTCATGTTGAAAACCTGTAGTATATGGTAGTGCGTCAAAGGCCGTCCCTGAATATTGCACTGGCATCAAAGTGCGTTGTATGTTCTGTGTCTCAGCTGGCAAGTGCTCATTTGCACCAAGTGAGAAGGCGGGCATAGCCACGGAAGCTAACATTTGAGGAGGAAAGCAGTGATTGTCATTTTCCTGCTCTTTGCCGTGTATATGTGGCGGCCATCTGGGACATTCATTCATTGGGATATTTTACTGGAAGTCTAAAGGCAAAATGGATGCGTTGAACAACAGCATCCAAACAACAACAGCAACAAACAACAACAGGTGTTTATAAGCGCATACTGATGCTACTGCTTTTAATGAACGTGCAGGACTACGATCCATGCGCTACGTATGCATTCCATGTAGGGGTTAATAACACTCAGCAGTGTCAGAACAGAGAACACGATAAACAACCCACCTACTTACCCACCCGCCTGCTTGCCTCGTGATCAGCACAGCTTAATGCACGTGCTAAATAGTGAAACATCACTGCCAGATGACACATAAAATAGATTCATTAACCAATTGGCTAACGCATGAGCTGGGGATTCATCAGCCACCAATGAAAGCGTTTCCGTATGTTCTAAGATCCATAAGCCTTGGATGCAGTTGTGTTAATAATTTTGTGACTTTTACATTAGCATACTCTGCATTGTTTGGGACATAAAAAACGTTTATTTAAAGTAGAGTTATGTGCTTTGGCTACGACTGGCAAGAACAAGTTAATGGAAATGCCTATGAAACCGATTATAACTTAAGCACGGTTTTCTAATGCTCTCCTGCAGCACGGATTGACAGTAAATGCATGAGCAAATGTAGATGAACTAAAATGATGCATTAATTTGTTGTTAATACCTTAGTGGAATTCACAGTAAGTAAAGCTCGTAAAATATTTTTATGAGAGCACAGCATAGCTCTGGAATCATGGTCAGGATAAAATGAACTTAGTTAAAGGACATCATTGAGACAGATGAGCAATGGAGTATGAACAAGTAAAGGAACTTTTTAGAACAAAAATGTTTCTGAATACACCTGAAAACAAACGTTGAAAAATCTCTGTGGCTTCCTTAGGTGGACAATCAACTAAATGCACAAGCAGTCGGGTCTAAAATAATAAAACTGTCAAAATATTTGATTTTAGTGTGCCGTTCGAAATTCTTCGCAGAAGTTGCTACAAAACAGCAATAGTTCCAAAGAGTAAGAAAGCACTACAGGCATTTAAACACGTTTTGGCCTAAGGCACTGTCACGTGCGAGGGGAGTAGAAGGGTTTAGGTGGTGATGGTACACTTTTATGGTCTCTGAACTTAGTCATGTCATTTAACGCCTGCAAACGTGACTCTTACTCGGCTGGAAGGGTGGGCAGCAAAGGTCAGCCTCACTTAAGCCAAAATACGAACTAGATGCACATAGAAGCAAACGATGTTTTTAAAATCGTCTTAGTCCAATCATTGCGACACCGTCTTTATATTTTTGCCAAACCCAAGATCACAACCAGAGTGCATAGCGATAGGAAAGGACTAAAGCGAATAGATTTGTCTAAGATGCCTGCTTTAGACTAAATGTAGGGCAGCGTTATTAAACACAAGCACACGTTTGTTCTCCGGATGATGACGAACCATTTGAGTCACAGTGATTTGGGCAGTCATTCTTTAGCGGTGGCGGCTGAAAAGGAGTGGTAAAACTCAAAGCATCTTTAAATATAGACATGAGACTAAAACCCACAGCAGCTTAAACACGAGGTAACCTTCATTTCAGCCATGTAGTTGCATTCGTGAGGTATAGGATATCAAGGCAAACGACCACTTAGATACGTGAATATAAGTTGTACTGGCAATCCTTCCCTCAAACGCCCTAATTTGCTAGCAAGTGAGGCAACAGGCGCTCACACAGTTTAACACCCTTGAACTTGTTGTGCCGGACTCACAAACAGCTTTTATGATGAAAAAGTCTGGATCTTATTACACCACTTCTCAAGAACCGTCCAAATTGTAATCTTAGATGGTAAAAATCTTGCCTTTAAGCCAATGTTTAAAAATTGGTCTAATCCGACTGAGTAGTTGCGTATAATCAATGCCTGTATGGCGTAAGTCATAATTTATGCAGTCTGTGTGATGCGAATTATTACGTCACATCATATGTTAAAACCCGCCATATCACAGCTTGCTAGTAAAACTCACACTGCACTATGTTTAACAAATAAATATGCGTAAATTTCTCACTTCGCCTCCAGGTATCACAATCATACGTGGACTGATGGTGGCTGCGTCCCTACCAAATCCAGCTTAAGTTTGCTTCGTGCTTAAATCGTTGATTTCGTGCGGTGTTTGCAATCGTCTTGGCTGTTTTTACAGGACTTTAGCTTAATCGCCATTGCATATATTACCACATGCCGGTTTTTCACAATAGGTAGAGGGTCGTGAACTCTCTAGGTCTATGTGATGGTTTGTGAAGTTTCATATTCTCCTGCAAGTACCATGCTGCCAATGGTACAGCGATCTCTGACATTGGCTGACAACAGCGCATAGTACACTTGCCAGAAATATATGCGATTCTCCTTCACAGCGTTTCTCAGGGCGTTCTATACCAAGTGCTTCTGGTTGGCCCAAAACCGCTTAAAGTGGTTTTGAATGCGAAGCAGATTAGCGAACCTGTGCATGTGTACTTTAACACCCGACTTCGAGATTTCAAAACACTTTCATTGAGTTGAACAAAATTCTGCACTTGTTACTGTTTTGAAGTTAACTTTCACTAAGTCTGCTAGCTGCTAAGGGCATAAGCGCAACCTTTGCGACCACTTTAATTATTAATGAAGTTGAACTTTTAGTAAATACACTTGGGAGAGGAAACTGGCGTATGGTCGCCATTCATATCATGCAGTGCACTGTGCTTTAGAAAGTCATTTTATCTAAAAAACCGATTAGTTTCTTAAAAATAAGTTTATTAATAAATCATAACCGAACAAATTATGGAATGCAGCATGTTATGCCCTTTATTAGCCATTAATAGGTAGTTCGAGCAAAATCAAATCATCCGAGTCATGCCGCGCAGCAATGGGATGGTCTTTGGCCTAGTCAGAACAATCCATGTTGTAGTACTCTGTGTTAATATAAGTGGATGTAAGTTTAATTTCCTTCAACATGACTTATCAATATTTGAACATTCACATCTTTGCCACGTGTGATGATGACAGCGACCACTCATTGCTTCGGAGGAAACTATTATAAAAAGTAGTTGCATGAGCATAGGGCTAGTCGCAGCAACTCTATACTAGAACAGAATAACTGCATTTTCAATTCATGTCTATGACTTGGCTAAGCTTGTTCATGGCAAATTGTAATCCTTGTTCTCGGTCTACCATTCAGTTTACAAGTTCCAAGGCAATTAGCGCATTCTCCCAAATCCATGCAGGGTAGGATCTTTTGAGATCCTTGAGAGGGATGATCAAATAGCTAACGTTAAGTGCACTAACTCACACTCAAATTCACTTAAGATGCAGTTGTGCTAAATATGGCAAGTCCTACTTCAAGGTTTAGCAAAGGTGAAACTGAGAGCTGATGCTGAAGCAACTTTTTGAATCAACAAAATTAACGCGAGCCCGTTGTGAATCATCGGTTACCTTAGCCTAAAACTGACTTATAAGGTCAAAAAGGCGCTTTTAACAAATAGCCTGAAATTTAGGTGAATTTCAGTCCTTCGGTCTAGGATTGTGACAATTTTGCTAATTTGAATTCACGAATTTCACATTCTACGTTATGGATTTACTACAATTTTATGCAAAAATCTACTGGGGTGCGCCAAGGCCATCAGTGCAGAGAGTCTGCGATTACCACCAAAGCGCTATCAAATGAGATGGCATAAACGATTTGCTAAAAAACCTATGAGACAGCTACGAAGCCACGCCAGAAGCTAAAAACGTGGTGGCATTACGCTTTTCCGCCTCACTTCTTGGACACGATTTCAATTAAATTTCATCTTGAAACTGATTAATTAACATCTAACCACGCACCAGGTTCAGTTACTCACAAGGCCTCGCTGGAGAAGGATTTAACCGGCCTCACGCAATCTTTGGCTGGACGTGCTATGCTCTAATCTCCACATTATTAAGCCGAACCATCACAAATGTTTGATTCCAAAGCCCAAATAATTGCTCTGGCACGGCTGTATGTCAATCTAATGGATTGCATCTGGATGGATGGTGTGGTTTTTACAAGAATAACAATGTTGCTGCCACTTTTGAATGATATGCACTGTGTAAGTATAATTAATCATATCTAAATCAGGAGAGACTTTGCCACGCACAGTTCATTTTAAAGAAAAAGAGGAGTATACTGTCACGTTGATGGCCAAGCTGGTGGAACTGAACGGCACCATCTTGAGGTGATTATCACGGCAGTTGCATGCTATTGGCCTAATTGCAAAACTCACAAATTTTCGGCTCTAGCAAGCCAACTAAATTCTGGTCCAAAGCCATGAGTGCGTGGCTTTTTTGATTAAAATTATCTACACATTTAAAACAAGTATGAATATTAACTTTAAAATGCTGCTGTTATGAAATTCGTCGCAATGCGTGTCGAGTTAAAGACTATCAAGGCACTCACATTTGGTGAGATTCGTAAATCTAATAAGCGCAATATGGTGGGTAATCGGTGTGCGCACTGCCGATCTATGCTGAATCGTTTTGCTTACTGCAGCTAAGGAGTGGTATTAGTTCTATCTACACCCGCTACGAGGTAATGGGGTATGAATAATTAACATATGAGAATGAAAGGAAAATATCAAATTTAAGCTCGTTTAGTCATCAACGGGCTGAAGAACAAAAGAAGAAGTGGCAGAGTGCCAATTATGTCCTTTGACTCCATCTTGCTAGTACAAAGTATCGGACAGATGACGTGCTAAAGCAACCTATCTAAGACCTTGCTATTGACTCGGAGATGGCACCTTTGCGTTCAGTACGAAGCTATGCCAAATATTTTAAGCTGGACATAAAGAGGTCGCAATGTGAAGTGATGCAATGGCAGACCTGATTTAGATCCTTGCCAAGTGATAAGATAATGGTGCAAATGCAGTAGACCACCGCTTAAACAGCGCTCTCTACCCCTCAAAATTCCTATTTTATCGTCCTTATTTCAAGAAAAATAGCAACACATGCTAAGAGATTATGAATTTTTCGCAAGGACTTTCCGATGAACCAATTTAAGCGAACTTGCAGTGTGGGTAACTCTGCAAGAATAGCTCATGAATCACAATCAAATCAAGCATAAAGCGAAGGTGATATTGGCATTTAGCGCAACATGGTAATGCTTACGAGATTACCAGACATTAAGCCACCAAAAACAGATGCCTTCATTTCGAATTTAGGCTATCACAAGCGATCAGGTGGGCTAAAGTGAACCGGGGTACAGCAACAGATGTAAAACACATTGCACTTTGGTTGAGGAAGAAGGATACGCTAACAGTAGTCCATCTCGTTGGCACATGGGATTCTCGCGTACTCGGTTCCATGCTAGAAAGACTGTTACTCTAACAGGTTAATCCTCACATGCACACCAAAGGCACTTCTTCAGTTACCTATTTTGCATTTATTGCCACCAAACCTAAGAATAACAACACAAGTACTGTCCAGCTTTCCATGGCCCCACCAGCACTTCCATTTCAGCTCAGATTCCTCCGTCATCGAACATTGCGAAAGAAGGAATCAGAGGGTGACACTGACCTACGCATATTTGGAGTTGCCACACAAACGCGTCCACATGCAAGGTAAAACGGAGGGAAGGGCGCACCAGCAGGATGAAGCCTATAAGCTATATAAACGAAAGCCAATGAGTAAGAGCAAAAGCGTTGCAAGTAATAAAGCGCCAGACCACCCTGCAGTGGCGGACTGATAGAAATAATGGAGGGCACACGGGCCTGGCTGGGATTTGAACCCGAGATCACTCGCACCCTAGGCAAGTACCATGCCCCTAAACCACCAAGCCGGTCTTCGTCCTTTTTCTGCCCTCTACCCACTCTCTTCTCTCTTGTTGTTTCTTCATTTTATCACCTCCCTCCACTCCTCCACTTGCTCAACCAGCCACCCAGCCAGCCGACTATCCATCGCCTCGGAGCGCAGCCCAGCCCAACGCTACGCCGTCCAATGCAATCACCCTCTCTCCTTCTATTCCACCCATCCATCTCTGTCCTCCACGTGCCACGCATCCGCGCTACCCTTTTCTGTCTTCCGACGCCAACACCACTCACACCAAATACGTCCTCCTCCCCAAAAAGTGCACTAGCACTCATACCTCCTCGACAGCTAACCACCATTTCTGCTTACTCATCCACCCACCTACTCTTTAATGCCCGACAAGCGGTCCGCTCATCAACCGATCAGTCCATTTATCTTCTTCCATTGCTACTTGCCCACCAAATCATTCGTGCCCATCTGCCAACACTGTAGAGAGGTAGCCTGCAAACTGCAGCATGAATGAAGGCACGCACACACGCAATGCCATCAGGCCAGCAGACCTGTGGCATCATGTGTAAAATGCACCACCACCAGGTGGCGTCTCACTCTTGCCAGAAGTTGGGCTCCAATTCACGCTTGCATGAGTTGCCTTTGCAATTCATGCTTCTCTGCGTTCATTGTTTCCCCTTTTACTGACATTCTAAATGATCTTTATAACTTTTCTCATTGTTATCTATTTATAAAACGTGATAAAATTGGCTTTAAATCAACTCGTTGTATGCCATGGTGCTACATTTGTACGGATATTGCCTTGGGTTTAAGAATAACGTATAATTTGCGAACCGGAAGTCGTTGCACTTTAGTTTCTGTATTGTTGCCGCCTATCCCAACCACTTTTCAATTTTAATATCTCGTTTTGCTAATTACATGGTTGACTTGTCGCTGCTCCTTCACCAACTTTTGAATTTCCCTTTTTCGATTAATTTCGCAGAGGCATCATATCAAGTTTTGCACGCAATCGCAGACAACAGTACTAACATGCCTCATGCTAAGGGTAGACTGATGCATTGCGATGCATCGTGTCGACAGTAAAAGAACATTGTGTACTACCAGCCTTACTCAGTCAGGTAACCTTAGACTCATAACTGATCCTGTGATCGGATGCATCAACTTCCCCGCGACGACCTGCTTGGGTCCCAAACACGCTGTCTTAGCAACCATTACATCCCCATAATCATCCAAACCGCCTCCTCCTCCACCTTTTTCTCGTTTCACTCATACTGCGCCAAAAGAGGGAGATCCAGCACCAGAGGTGCGTCGTCCACCAGCTTTTTGCACTTGATCAGACAAAATTTGAATTAAACTTTATTGCTAGAATTTCTTCAAATAACTGCTCATGAGGGGATCCTAGAGTGTCGGCTTTAAAAATCAAGAATCGACAGCTTCTATAATGAATGGAAGTAAAAATTTTTAAGAGACGCATATAAAATCCATTTTCATGCCATTAAATCACGTAATTATACTATAGGCCATGCTTATATTCGTAATCTTCTTGAAGCCAGCGCTAAAAATAAGCAGCAACATGTGAAAACTCCCAATCAGGATTGTGAGGTGGATATTTCGCATAAATGCTTGTTAAAAGCTGGAATATTGAACGCATAACAAGCAGCTGTCTGTTATTTTGGGTCATAGGCCGTGTTTCGGCAAACAATACTAAAGGCTTCTTGCTAAATCCTGGAAGTGAGGTGCCTACTTTTCAAAAGTTGGATCGAGTGATGACGCTGAGTTTGCTTTGTTTTTAAAACTAATGGACAATTAATTGTCCTCATTTTTTGCGTGAATTTCGTGAATAGATGAAACTTGCGGCACCCGATGGTATTGGTCAGGAGAGTTAAGCAGGAATGCGGCTGCGGAGCTGCATTTTGAGGCTAGAGCAGGGGTGCTTTTCAAGCGAGACCATTGTCTTTAGAATGTTACTGCGTAGAAGATTGCCAATGTCGATTCAAGTGTAGTTCTAGCTCATCGGCATTGTATGCGTAGAAGACGGTGTTAATGTCCTGTGGAGATATTATTTTTAAGGATGTAAGTGATCAATGAAAAATTGTATTTTTTCTTGACTTCGGGGCAGTAAGGGAGGCCTCAGGTGGAAGTGGTGGTGACTGGGATGCAAAATGTCTTTTGATGAAATACTACTTTCGCTGAGATAACGGGAAGTTTAAGGTGGTGGATTAATCCATGAGCACCCTTGTTGCTACCTATAAATGAAAAAGTCGATAGTTGACATTGATTGCCTGCTATCAGGCAGTGAGGAGTAGATAGAGGGCTGCAGCAAGATTTTGAGATTGTCTTTTGCATACGGTGCAGGCGATAGCGGATGAGAACGCTGGTAAATTGTTGGCAGGTAGCAAATGTGCGATCTTGAGCTCGTTATTTACTGGACATAAGCTTAAAACAAAGACAAATGCTGAGTTCCTCTGTTAATGATTGCATAATGTATGGCATGAGTTGACTTAACGTGTAGAACTCTTCGAATCGACCTTCGAAGATTTACAGAGGTTAGTTCCTACCAATTTGCACTGTCAACTATATTACGCTTGGTAATCCAGGGAGGGTGTGGCTAAGGCGTGCCTCACAAGCATTCTTCCATTCTGCCCGGCGTGGGCCAATAGAATACTGATGAGCTGTAAACACACTTAAAATCTATTTGGTGAGGTTTGGATGACTCACTGGACTTAGTGCGAAGATTCGCTTAGCGGATAAAAAGGATCATATGATATGCCGTGTAAACCTTGTTACTCCAAGAGCATAACATTTGATAAGAAAACTGGAAGGACCTTACCAAGGCCTTAGGGAAGGTAAGGAACCTGTTCAGAAATTATAAGAGAAAAAGCGTTCGTTGCACATGGGGTAATCGACGTATTAAGAGGTAACGAAATTAAACAGTGCGATGGGAGTGATGGATTGGCTCATAAACTTTGAGCTTAAAAATTCACGTTTGACATGTACCACACACAACTTTGCGACTTTGCGCTTCATTCTCAGCGGATGGTAAATTGTAAGGGATATTTTATGAGGACTGCTGCTAATGAGAATAGCCTTGGCACCTAAGCGAATGAGGCTTTTAAAATGCGAAAATTTAAGTAATGTGGTAAGTCATGTTGCAGTAGAAACACTCTTGAGTTACCAGTCCATTTGTCGGCAAATTCAGAATGCCTTGTTTGAACCACTACGATATACTCCTAAGCCAGCCATGCCAGCTGTCAAATTTTTTTGCATTTGGAGTAATGCTTAACCCCAATGACGCTAAACTCTCTCACAAATTAACAGAATCTGGAGTTTTGTGCTGTTGGCACTCGAGTGAGTGGAAGAAAAATTTCGCTGACCATCACATAGTTCCATAATTAGCTGCAGGAACACTAGCAATGAAGAAGTGTTACTCTTCAAAAGATAAAATGAAGTGTTCGCGCTGAATGCTATACTTTTAATGCAGAGTGAACCTTGACGCTACTGACATTGCTCGGAGAACAAAGCATGCGGCTTAGACTCAACAAAAAATTAGTAGCTAAATACCCCACATAGGTATGGTTTGGTTAACATTTGATATGACTTAACTTACTTCCATCTCTATCACAGGTCTAAGCAGAAGATGTGAAACTCGATTAGTGTGAGCCTGGCGAAAGTGTAAAAGACGAGAACTAATCAACCCTGCAAGTGCCGTTCAAGTGCAGCGAAACGAGTAGGCAAAACCAAAAATGATCTGAGTCTACATCTTGTAGCACATGTAGACTGTTATGGTCGTCTTAGCGAAGTGCCACCCTTTATCTGTTCTACATTTTCTTGCTTGATTTGAAGTGACATTGGCGTCAGCGAAAATGGAGCACTGTGAAGAACAATGCATCAAAGTTGATCCCACTGGCTAAAAATGTGACTAGACGGTAAAAGTATTTGCCAGATATAGCCATATTGCTCGACTACCCAAAGATGGCTGACGGAAACCAGGCTAATGGGTCCCAACAGATCGCCTTGCTCTTGTCACTACAGTCGCATTACTTTTGCACTGCCTTTGACGGGGCGCATTATGCCACTGACGGTAGTATATTTGAAACAAATTGGGTCCTTTATGCATAAAAGGGATTTGATCAGTGCTTGAATGTGTCGTTACAAAACCAACTGATAGATTATCATGCATCCATTTTATCAAAAAGCAGGACCAAGCTTTTGCCATCTTGTATTAGTTCAAAGACTTTAAGAATTGCATGGCATAATGGCTGACCACTCTCGGCGGATAGTGAGGAGTTAGGAGAAAATATAGCATCAAAACTTGCACCAGCATAGAAATCCGAGAAGATTCACACCAATTAAAGACATTAAAATGTTAAATGCATGCGTTTTTACTTTTTAATCCATCATCTTACTTAAGCCCTCAATAAACCTCATTCCTTCGATAGCGAAGCTGGATTCGCAACGTTGGCCGCAGAGCTAGAAGTAATTTTGAACCAGGGCATAATTTTTCGCATTTGGTAAATTTTTTTTGCTCCTTTCTTCTTAGTTGCAAAGGACGGAAGGAAAAGCTCTGCACACTGTAGTCATTGGAGCGCTCTACCCTATCGCTAACTCCGTCAGCATGCAATTCAGTCAGCGCTTCTTCCATGAGGCAGTGAACCACAGTCCCGTGCTGATGATTGTGTACGTAGAGGCCAAGGACACAAAGACTGCTTCCTTAGTGTGACTCCAGTTTTCGCAACATTGATTCCTATCTCTCACATCTTTACAGTGAGCGTAGCTGATTTCTTCTTGATTCTGTTATAAGATGGGAACTACAGCAAGAACAGAACTCCTCCGTCAACGTTGCATGTATTCGCTATCCTAAATTTCGCAAATGAGCTTAATATTGATTCTGTAGTATTTATTTCTTACTGGGGGTTACATTGAGTTATGGCGATCCTAAACAGCGCAATCCGTGAAACGGGAGGCATCATTTAGAGGGATTGGGACCGTTGGTAACATGCATTCACGCCGCATCAACTTGCTTTGCCCGGTACTTAAAGCAAGATATTCGGGTCTGCCTTTTACCCAACTACTCAATGTCATCTTCGATAAATTATACAGTGAACACCTATACATTCATTTTTGATGATTAAACATTCCGCACCTATTTGTATTCACTCAACACGTGTCTAGGAGCATACTGGGTCCAACAGAGCTTTATCGACCTCCCACCAGCTATGAAAAAACAATGCATTTCAAATTGTGTTCCCAGGACGTAAAACTTGAATCAATCGGCCCCCAGATGGCGCGCATAACACTAGATCCCCTACCTTAACCCAACAGTCTTATTGTAGGCTATCTTACGGCCTAAAATCTCGACAAAAGTTTACACAGCGTCAAAAACGCTGTCTACAAAGAACTCTTATCTTCAAAAACTTAGGTGCGAACTATTTCTGAAGACTGTTACTGCACGTACCCAAAAGAAGTAATCGAAAATGTGAAGAAGCTAGCGATTTTATTAGAGGAATGGGGATAACTGCATCGCGTTTCGATAGAATGGGTGCAATTCACTCATTCCGCTTGATGCTAAAGTGCATTCAATACCCATTAGATTTAACGATTGTGAGTCTATGACCGTGCCTATTTGACGCTACTAAAATATTTCCGGAGGTTAATTCTGATCATCTCTCACTACGGATTCTACTTCAGAGAGTAAGACCAGTATACCAAATAAGGTAGTCCAAAACAATCATTATGTACAGTTAACAGCCAGCTGTCCAGTAGTGCCCAAAAAAATATTATAATTGTCTTTTAGTTTTAGCAATAAGAGGAAGGAGTGTCAGTTACTGATAAAATTGGCCGAGGCGAGACCCAGAATCACGAAGAAAAGCAGGCCCAGCAAGATCACTGAAAGAGGTTTAATTTCAAAGTCCGTAACCCAAAATGTCTAAGGAGTCTATCTCTACTGGTTTAGCAATTGCAATTCCAATCGCGTCCTTGATATAAGGGCGTTTGCTGTGAATAAGCGAAAACCCAAAACACTTTATTCACTTCTAAGGACAATACAAAAGAAGGAATTGAATTTTTGAAGGTTAGTAGAATGGGCATGAGAGCGCAGTCAGAAACTACTGCACCAAAATTAAGTGCGTAAAACATTCTTGAATGTACAACATAAAAAACTAAGTAGATGAGGGTTGACGGATTATTAGAATGATTTTGCATCTCCAATAACCTATTCCACTGATTGTCAATTAGTAGGGCTTATAGAGTCATCAAATGATCAAACGTCCGACACACTAGATGCAGATTTAAGCGTATAACACGCTATCGCATCGATTCTTCAAAGCGCATACAAGGACCAAAGCTTCTGCATCGTAACAAACGCACGTTAGTCATCAGCTTCGCATGGTGCCGTCCAAAGGGCTCTGCATTTCTTTCCCCGTATTTTATGCCACCCAGATTCAATTCGGCCTGCTAACCCGAAAAACTCCAGCTACGTTCAGCTAAAATTTGCACAGAGCGCTTACAGTAGAAGCGACAATATCTTCCTGACCCAATCAGGAATTCTTTGATAGTTCCGAGTTGTTGTCGTATCCCTTTCAGCGACAAATCGGGCCACTTATCGACCTGAGTGATGCGTCTACCTAGTTGAAGGCTTATTATTGCCCGAGAAAAGGGTCATAAGAACATCTTGTGGAAACCATCAGAGGGCATTAACACAAATTTGCAGACAATGTGCCTCAATGGTTCCCACTTTCACATTTTGCGCGGCAAAATCATACTGAGCACACAATTTAGCTTACTGGCCAACAAACTGACGCCTAAGTTTGAGGCTGACAACTTTCCTTAACGCCTTTCTAAACATCCTTTTGATATGCGATTACAAAACAGTGAATGTTAATTCTACGAATTAAAGAAAAGCTACTTTCTGAATATAGGGCAACCAAAATTATGACTTTTAAAACATTTCATCGATGTGCCACAAAAAGCATAGAATTAACGTATTTGTATGCTCTGCATTTTCAGCCCAGAAATGCTCGATTAGGCAAACTATGTGGAACAATGGCCTTCGGTGAAGTTCGACACGCAAATTCGCATGGTTATGCAATCTGTGATAAATATTGAAATTTTATAAAGGCATGTTTTAATGCAAAATTATTGGGGTTTTCTAAAGTGCTTTTCGAAACGTGTGCATTGGTTCCTTCTATTCTAGGTCAAATTTATTTATTGGTTTCAGCTCCATTTCCACAAGCATCGTCGCCTCTCAAAGCGATGCGTTTGAACTTTACTGCACAAGCCCTGGCATGTATGATGTAGCTGCACAGCGTGAAGTAATTCAAGCTGAGACAACGTCAACGACAGCATTTTTCCACCTCAGTACTTCAGAATCATCTATTTTAACCAGACGAGGATATGCAGCCTCTAACACCAGAAGTATTTCCTATGGCGCAGGTAGAAAGCCATTACCTATCCCTTGCTGTAGGTCTGCCACTTTGGTCATCCGCCTTCATGCTTTGCTTTTAGTTATTCAATCATGCATGCTTAGCTACCCTCAGTTTAAAACAAGTGATTTTGTACTTGTTGCCCCTTTCTTTTGCATCTTTTAAAATAAGCTTCTAGAAAATTTGGCTCCCTCTGTCCTCAATAGCAGTGAGTGCTCATGACGTTACTCAAGTACTTACCCATCACTTTCAACAATCCACTAATTGTGGGTCAATGATAGAGGACTCTAAAGGCTCCAAATTGTTCATCAATATTTCCCAAGGGCATAGTGAAATGCGCCTATTTACTCTTTTCGAGCCGTTTGGGCGAGTGTTAAGTCTGAAGGTATTTGTGGTCAGAGTCACAAGTCAGAGCATTGGCTTCGATGTGCACACACATTAGATTGATTGTTTGTTAATTTTCACGTTCTCAAGTAATTGCAGTGTATTTACCCAAGGCTTTGTTAGGAATGAAAATTCCTTGAGTGTGCAGAACGCGATACCTGCGGTGGGTGGAGAAGCTGTGGAAGGAAAGGATTACAAGTTCAGCTGAAGCACTCCATTAGTATACCTATTTTAGGCTCCAGGCCTTAAACACCGCCATAGCTCCTGCCGGTGTGCTTTTAAGTATTTTCCTTTTTCTCATGAAGGCCAATTTGAATTATGCATTTTAAGTGTTGACGCTGTGTAGTAGACTGCTGATTAATTCTATATCTCATTCTTCTTAGTCCCCATCAATTTCGCTAGATAATTCATAGCCTTTAGGGTAGTTAATCTGTCGCATTAATAGCATTTTAATCAATTTCGGATTCCCATTTTGAAAACATTTATACAGGCTTTTAGTGACCCACTATGATGTTGTAGGTTTCACCTCACAGTGTTTGCATGAGTGTCATCAGTGTCCTCACCGAGGTTGTTGTTCTCAGCTCCTACACCCTTGTTGTGTTGCGCGACTACCAGCTTGAATGAATTTGTGGTGAATGTACTTCACTTAGCTCCAACAAATTGGTGCATTCAACTTAGCTCTCCACATTACGATTCATGCCTTACATAGGTTTCAAATGCTCCTCTCCGCTTGCTTTGGATGGTGCAACGTTTTGCGTCTTCGATCGCATCGTTACAAGTATCCTCTCTAGGGATTCTAATTATGTTATTTTTTTATGAACCCCTCGCTCCTTGCAGCACAACTCTTTTATAGTTATAGCGAAGTATAGCTCCAATGTAACAACCATTACGCTCATGTTTAATTTTAACATATTAGACAAATAAATATTTTACTACTTTACTGTCGTTTGATTTAAAGTAAGTACTTTGCCAATTTCCCGGGATACTAATGGTCACCTGTGCCTTTTAAATAAGGCTCTTGGAGGATACATTCATACTTTTCCTTAACACAGGTTTGCAAACTAAGTATGTCTGTGATCTGTTTGACGAAAAGCATGTATGCTAGGAGAGAAAGTCGCGGTCTCTGAAACTCACCTTCATTTAGCGGACGATGTGAGCATCACTTGCTTGGTATCTTCTGCAGCTCGCATGCATGACATAAAACTTCCAATAGCTGCATACGGCAGTGTACCCTCCTTTAAGGCCATAGTAGAATATACTGTCACGTATTTGCAAGTCAATTCAACAGTTCTCGAAACATTCGGCTGCGCAGAATAACAGAGAAAGTTTACCATTTGACGAGGGTCACCGTACATCGTACGATTTTTAAGCGTAATAAAGTCGCAATTAGTAACGTTCCTCATTTCTGCCTTGTTTTTACCATTGCATACAATTCGTACCATGCTGGTTATCACTAGCGTTTGTCAGGAAACGGCGTTAAATTATTGGTTGATGTCAATTTAGTTGTTACATGAATAGCACTCCAATCCTTCCGAAAAATTAGAGTGGACTATGGTAGAACGATGAATGTTATATGATTAATGTGTGGAAGCAGCGTAGCTATACGCCATTAGTCTACTATCTGACGTGTTCTCCCTAAAGTTATTCACTGAATGATGACAGCGACCATCCGATAGCGACTACTAAAATCGTTATATCCCATGCTCACCATCCACTCATCCGTGGCCACTTTCATTGCATCGCCGCCTATGGCGAGTCACTTTGTTCCATGCGGAGGAGGCAGCATTTCAGTGCTCAGAGTGCAGTCTTGCTTAGGAGAGAGATGAACATATAAGGAGAAGACTGTTCGACTGCTTCTTAGTGTGAGCCTATGAGTGCATAAACGCGGATCCGTCATTTGCTCGTCTGTCATCGAGGCCAGTGATACCTATGGTGCATGCAGCGGGTTATGATGACCCAAATTTACTTGTTTTGTTTTTGCAAAATTCGAGCTTTGCTAATTCAAAATTTATACCGACACCGACTGCATTTCATTCCACAGAGAAGTTAGTTGCGCAAGTCGAATGAGGAAGATGGTTGATGGGAGGGACGTCCTGGAAATGCTCTTAAGATTTTTTAAACCTGGTACTGGTGATCTTGCGAGTAGCGCTTTTACCGAACCCCACCCAAATTTAACTCTTTCACCAGACCCAGCGTCCAGTAAAAGGGGTATCTGTGCCTCTGCAAAATAGGGGGCTGCAATAAGCTCATAGAAGTAATGATCCTTCACAGATCCACTGCTAACCAATCATCCGTGCACTTAAACCCAGCATCGCCATTGTCTTTTGACACACCTCATTTTGGCGGTCGGCTCTAAGTTTTGATGTTAACTAATTGGGAGCGGGCGCAATTTAATTGTTCGGTAAAGAAGTTTGTTTATTCCCATTGCTATATTATTTGGAGCATCAGAACTTGACTGTATTCTGTTGCTTTGACTGCACTTTTATACTCATTGTCCGATACACTGATTTAAATTATACCAAATTTAATTATGTAGGACAAGGTGTGATTTTGTTAGAACTGTTTAAACTACAAGTAGGTGACTTTACTCGAAGTAGACGAATCATTATTAAAGAATGGAAAGACTAAGAGCAATACCAATTAAATCCAAATTTAAGACATGGTAAAGACAATGTTATCTGCCATCGGTTCATTAGTGATTTTACAGCAAGTTATCAGGCATTGGCGAAGTTAGTGGGTAGAAGAGCAACATCAAGATGTGAGAGAATGAATGCTTGCAGACGTGGAGGCACGAAAGTTGCCTTCCTTGGAGCGCATCACTCCGCTGGTGACGGCGGGGACTCGATGGTGGGGGCGATCGCATGGCCTCCGTACACAAAAGCAAAGAAGAGCATTTGTGTCATATCAAGCGAGTCAAATTTAATTAGACTGAGGCTATTTTTCAGTGGGAACAGGTGTACCAATCCAGCACGTTATTGTTAATTTACATGCAAAATACACCAGAGGACTTTTTTTCAACCTGATTTTAATTCCATTGTTTTAAAAAACTCTTATAAAAATTGCACCGAGGCTCTACTAGATAGGAAATCGAGCGTAAGCAACGTCAGTACGATGACACAGCTGTTGTGCGGAAGAACGATATGATTCCTATGAAGGTCTACAGCAAATCAAAAATAAAATTACGCGAATGAAATTCTATCTTTACCCAAGGTTTGCAGGAGAAAGGAAAGCAGGGACAGCGCCAACTATGACCAAGAATGCAATAATAAGTAATAAAGAAATGATAACTAATGAAGATAAAATGCATTCGTTGTGCTCTCAACACATGGATCACCAGGCGAATTCTGTACTTAGACCACATGCAATCTGCTGTACCGCTCATTGAAACCGGTTTCTGTAAAAGCCTTGGAAACCAGGAATCGCATATTTGCGACGTCAAGTTGAGAAAGGCGTATGGTAATTTACAATCCTTATCTTCTTTTACGAATTCGGCTAGCATAGGTTGATTACTTCACCCTACAACTTGGCACTTGACACTTTCCTAAAGACGAGCGATTACCTTAGAAGGAAATCCACCTGCCAAGTGGCGGGCAGTTCCCAATGAACTCAAAAAGAACCACTTGCATTCCTGGTCTGAACTTTTGTTCTTTGTTGAGGAAATCACTAATTCCGCTGACATCCTCTCTATCACAAATTCACGGAGCAAAGTATGGGTCTTGGCGCATTCCTACCGACAAGTGGAGAAATGTTGAAAATGAACTACCTCAGGCAACAAAGATGCCTAAAAAAAAGTTACATTATTTGAATTAACATTAATGTTCACGTCCATCATCACTTGCGTCATGTTTAATTTGATACGTGTACCATGAACTGCAGTTTGACGAAAGGTCTTCCCATTTAAAAGAGGTTAAGCATGCTGCCTGCCATTGAACGCTGACAAGTTCCAACAGAGTAGGCCTTTGCTTTTAACCTATTTGAATAAATGAAAATAATAAAGGCATTTAAGTGCTGCTTTAACAAGTATAAGAGTACATAGTCGAAGGAAGTGACAGTTAAAGTTATAGGAAGCAAGAGGAATTGGTAAACGGGAGGAGGGTAAGCGAGAAGGGTTCTAATGAATGGAGGGAGAAGAGAAGGGAGGAAGGACAAGGCTTGAATTAGGATGCATTTAAGCAATTCGCAGGTGCTAAAAATACCACTTTAAAAATTTTGTGAGGGCAGCTCAGGTTGCAAGAATCTAAGTAATGAAACTACTTGAAGGAGACATAGCAGTTGCGACGATCAAACCATAGTGACAATCATCACCGGAGTTGATGTCCAAATGATCAGTGTGAGCGTTATGGTTCGTCTTGATAGAAATTAACCCTTTGAAGGCCTAGCATATCGACACGGGTCAGTTGAGGCGGGTTTAATATAAAAGATGGGCTCTGTCTCGCATTATGCTAGCAAAGTTTGCGTGAAAACGTTGTCAGCCTTATAACCATTAAGCTTGTGAATTTCCTCAACCTCGCTCCATAGTTTTGGCAAAGGAGCAGGTTTCGTCGCCTTAAGGACCTTGAAACACTTTTTATTCTAATCATGGAGCAATCAAAACTGGCCCTATTGCTCCTTGGTCACTGGGACTTGTATGCCCCGGTCTTTATAGCGTATAAGGTTTTCCGAGAGTGATAAAACATGAGAAAAGAATTGACGAGCAATGCCGCATGACAGATATCAGTGGGGGACGGAGTGCAAGTAGTAAATGTTATTCGCATGCACACAGTTTTTCCTTGTGCCTAGTAAAAATGCGATGTATGATGTGGACGACATGACAACCATGATTTGTGATTGTTCACTAGTGTCCAAGCACATGACTTTGAGGCAGGCGCCATGGTTACCAGAGCATGGGTGTGTGATGCATGACAATTCCGGTTTTAGTTATGATATAGAGCCTTGCTAAAGAATAGACCAATCTTAGTCTGGTAATGCAATCAAAACGTGACGAGGGTAGTCAATGGGCGCGAAAACTTGTTTTGAAAAACGATCGGAACCACCAGTGGTGGTAAATCTGTGTAAACAGCTCTCTCGTTGCCTTAAAAACTTTAATGTCATTGATATTTAGTTAATGTTGCTGTTCGAACCTCTACAATAACAGCTTATAAGTGTCTATCTGACTTGATGCCTACTTGAATGTGTACAGCTACGCGCTTGATGACTGAGAACATGTTCGCATCTTGTCTTCCCTACTTTTGCTGTGTCCAAAGTTTAAGGAAAAGCTACTTTTATTCTCTAAATTGTCTTCTCTAACGATGATTAATTTTGTTGGTTTCATTTGGTAACTCAAGTAGGAGTAGATAATTAAATGAATGCATGGATAACTGGCGTCAACGCACCAGTTGCCTACCGTTGGCCTGGAAACTAGTGTAAGAGGTGCTGCTATCACCAAGAACGGGACTGATATCAAGATTACACTATCTGACAATGATAGAAAAATGCATGGGTCTACCTTCATCACTACCTAAACGCTCAGTGTGGCATCGTAAATTGACCTTTGCATGTCATGGCCCATTGGCCTGTTAACCCAACTTTGAAACCCCCAACCACAAAGTATGTCCATGTAATTTATATGCACCTCTTGTGCTAGTTAACCATCAAATCTATGGTTAGCGGAGGAAGCCAGCATTTGAAGCAACCACAAAGTTGCCGCTTAATCATATTTGTTCTCCTCTTCATTACAGTCGATTAAGGCTAACAATTTGAGGCTCTAAGGCGGCTGCATTATAACAACATTAAAAGGATTGAATTCAGTGAGGAGGACAAGGCGTTGCGTGCACAAACATTAAATAAACCGCTTCCACCAAAACAACCAAAATTTGGCCAGCGCATTAGGCATATGAATTGCTGCAACAATTATTGCTATTGGAACCCCTCAAACTTCTTTACGCGCTCCTGTCACGCAGAATCCACTTTTGTCGACGCCTAAATTAATTACTTTTGCGCATTAAATAGGGGCGTTAACACTAACCGCTTACCTATAAATTGCACCTGTTTCAACCTTCTCCCATTTTCCTAGAGATATTGCCATCATATAGTGATGATCCTAGTCATTCTCCTAATCATCTTAACCACCTTTCGTGCGTACAGTGCGAAAACTGATGCCGCTCCAAGTGAACGAAACCTTCTCACGATCTACACCCTCAACCTTGATCCCATCTGCTTGCCCGACGCGATGCACTTCAACTTCACTCACAGTGTTGCCTCAGCAGTGCGCTACGTGCGCTCACTGATGCCGACCAACAATGAGACGTTTTTCTTTGCTGTTCTGGGTCATTTATGAGCACCCGGCTGCTCGATGCAGGAGGCCTCAAGAGCAAGCACGCTATACGAAATTCTGCAAGATTTACAGGTTGGTTTTGACAGATTTTGACAAATTCACGCGAGTAGCCCGTTATGCACGCGTGTCCTGCAAATGCATCCAATTTAAAGGCGAGTAATATACCATCTTATTGACTATGGCGGCGCAGTGAAGTGGCATCCATTCGTGGGACGGTTTCAACTGTGAGCGATGGAAGTGGCCAGGTGTGAACCACACTCCTCGTGTTAGACCGGTTATATAGAATAGGAGCTAGAATATAATGCGAGGATAAATAATTGGCTATTACGATTAAATCTGCCGTCCCAGTGGCAAATCAGTGGATGTCTGTCCATGGTTTAAATCCGCTCATCAGAGCATTTGCATTTTTCGACACGATATTGTAAATTAATATTTGATATTGGCGTACGATCTATCCGATTCGATCAATTTATTTTAACTGGGTATGAAAAGGCATTTAGTGGAACTAATGCTCTTCCCATGTTGCCGCGTTAAAGTAACGGAAGTACACATTACTGCAATTAGTAGTAAAGTAATAAAATAGGGTGGGTTTGCACGCTCAGGAGCAATTGTTCTCTCTGCATTTTCTGTTCAAGAAAAGCGCGTCGAATTCCACAGGATTCAGCGTGTTACTGGGACCTCCCTTAGCTAGCGAATGCAATTTGGTGAACGAGTGGATCAATCTCGGCAACCCAAAGGAGCCGCCACGAGGCCAACTCTACCAGATCTCCTATCACTGTCAAGTGTTGAGTTCCGCCTCTGTCTTTGCCAACCACCTCACCGACAGTAGTCGTGGTTTACACCCTCCACCCATCGCCGCGGTATCTGTTTTAGTTCAGCGCAAGACCATTCTACAAGGCATTCTCGTCTTTCTTGTCAACAATGGATGGAGGCGCATTGCACTGCTCTACGACTTACACACTAACATCCTCTACATTCCTGAGATATTAGATTCAATTCTATCAACACATCGCCTCTCCCGAAACAGGCACAGCATGCTTGAACTCTTAACTAGTGTCCATATCACATCGGCGACAAACTTTACGAGATTACTAGAGCCATTGGAAGATCATTTTGACGGTAAGCGATCACTTTGGTCCCCATGCGAGTTGCTTCCCTTCTTTACTCGCTTAAACCTCTTTTTCAGTGGCGCTGATATTAGCAAGACCAGAACTGGCTGTGAAATTCGTAGTGGACGTTAAGCACTTCGGAAGAATCAAGCAAGGGCGGACCGCACTCATGCACGTGGATCCCACGGATATGCTCACTTACGATGCCTTGCGTGCATGGGGGGCGCATTTGTCTCGAGCTGGACCCACATGGGCTGTTGGTCATTCGCTCATCGTTGTCACAGCACTGTCCAGGGGCACCAGATACGACGAGGTGTCAATACCGTATAAGGAGGTAATCTGCATCACTTCGCCCTCATTCTACATTTCTCTTACATTTCAACTACATGGAGGTAACACAAATCGTGCATCCCTTAGGTGATTTTGCAATTTGCGGCGACAAACTCCGATTGCCGTCAATAACTGCGCCACCAACATGATTTTAGTTATGAGGTGATGCACTAAGAACAGGTGGTTCGCAGATCTGCTTTATTGCACACACTGTTGCTTTTAAATCGATGTCTACCTGTAAAATCTTCAAAACCTTAGTTAAAAGGCATCCCATAGAGCAGCGCGATGTCATAACTTCCAGGGTGAATAGGAGGAGATGAGATTGGTGTTCACACAGGTAAATTCGGCCATTGAATTTAACAGTAACGTATTTCAGCACCCAACCTATGTTTAATGGAGGAGGAAGAGAGCGTGGGTGCAACCTCTAGCAGTGAACTCACTCCTACCCATGAATATACGCATGAGAGCATAGAGGATTTCTTGTGCGCTGATGAGTTGGTTTCCTCTCGGCAGCGAATCAACCTCTCAGTGGCTAGTGGGGCAGCGCTAGCAATGCGACTGGTTCAGGTGCAATTACTGCAAGAGGGTGGTAGCAGTACCGTCCCCTCTGCTAGTCTCTTCGAACTACTGCGCACCCTCTCGCATATCAAAGTGCCTACACCGCCCTCCATCACCTTCCATTATCAAATTGAAAATGGCGATACCTTGCAAGCCATCTTTGACCTCCTCCTCTTCTCCCTCAAGTCCAACGTCACTGAGATGGCTAATATTGGAGTCCAAGCAAAGAGATATGCAGACATCCTCAATCTCATTGATGTCATCCATCATCCGCTAATGCTCTCCCAGCCAAGGAGTACAGTGAAATGACCAGGCGATGGACGCAGACCTCAACGCACATGCTACTTACTTGCGCCTTGTGGAATTGGTATGCGATAAGAGTGAATCTAGACTACCACCAGATTTCATTTCCTTTCTTGCTGCGTATCTATCCTTTATAGCCGGTACAAACTATTCTACTGATAAATCTACTTGGATTGCTCAATGCTGGTCTCATCTACTTGGCAATTGTGTTGGTATACAGGTAGAGCGAATTGTGTATCCCCACTGATGTG
>JADWOT020001419.1:210053-324975 GCA_036345935.2 Taenia hydatigena | reverse complement strand
TCAGGTAACAACGTCACGACCCAAACATTTGAGCTTTCTAAAGAGGCGACATTGGATACAGCTCAGCAGGATCCTACTTTTCTACTGATCAAGGATAGATTTTCAGTTACAGTCACGACAAAATTAGGTTGAAGCACCCTCTTCAGCATCGCAAGTACAGCTTTCGCTTTATTAAATGGCGCCGTTAAAAATATTTTAGGTTTTTGGACTAAGTCTGTAGCATTGGCAAATTAGGAGCAAACCGCCTTAAATATCCAGCTTTTTAAACCGCTAAAGGGAAGGCAATAGCCTTCTTTTGGTTATAAGGATGATATTGTCGTCTTGAGGCAAGCTGTTGCCCACATGTACTCTGTCTGCAAAAATGAATGATCAAAAATCACATAATGCGACAAATTCGCATTTAACAAGCACTCAGTCTTTGAAAAAAGATTTTCTTGCACCCGATTGACCTAGAATTGCCTTCACAACAAAAGCATGCGCATTTGTGGAGAGATCGCCATGGATAGCTAAACAGAGGCTTAAGAAATCCAAGTGGAGTCTCTAAAAATATAAGAGAAACCTGTACGGCTTGTGCATGTTAGCGTTTCAAGAACAGAAGCAAGAAATAATGCAAGTAAAGCGTAAAATGCTCAATTAGTATAATACTAATGCAAGGAAAGCATAGTTGAAGGCCGTTGGTAAGAGTCCCAGATTGCGTCAATCCCAGACTATTTCGCTTGGCCAAATTCGGAGCAACAGCGTGATGACCGCACTACTGTATCCAAGCCAACGCAGCTAGCAAGGGCTGACAAGCGCCGGTGGATGAAAGCTCTGTGCTAAACCACTCTTGAATGTGCGATCTAACGGCAGGTTTCATAAAATTCCTTTGATCCAAACTTGCTTACCATGATGACAACGTACCATTCTGGAGATGGATGCTTGATTAGCTTCGTCCAAGTAGGCATTCATGTTCTTTCGTTGTGCAGACCTCATCAAAACTCGTGAGCTAATTTGGACTAACCTTTGTAGTGGTCAAGAGAATTCTCTAGGTGTGTAGGCCACCCAAATGGGAGTACCTGAAATGTCTACCTGATTGCTTCCACTGGACATGAGGCGACAAGTGAACGTAAATCTCTTTGCAGGGTAGTAATCATCAGCTTTTTATGTGAGAATATCAAACTCTGGTTTTTGCTCTAAGTTTATTAAATTGCAAATAAATTGTGACTATCTAGCCATTCTATTGGTTGTAGTGGCATAAATGTTAAGGATGGAAAGACTAATTCCGTGCCGTCGGCAGTCGGGTCTGCCGCAGAGACAGCAGGCACAAACCAGCGAATGTGAGCTAACTCATTCCAGCAATTTCCTTAACTGCCTTCATTGCCTCAATTACCCACGTGCCAGGGTGCATGTACGCAGCTTGCCCAGCTTTAAGCATTTTCACCCGTAGAATGCGGGTAGTTTCAAAAGGCACAACTCACCATGCTTTGCTCAAGTCACGGCAAATTATGATTTGTTTGGCTTCGCTTCTTTGACCAATGTGATTGGTATTTTTAGACCACCAAATTTCGTCTCTGCCTCATTTTCACCATGTTGCCCATTTATGTGTTGGGTGTTTGGTTGATGGGACAACTAAACGTGGATGCGTTGCACAGCATATGTGGGGTGCAACGAACACATTAAAATCATCACAGTAATGCGCATGCCTTGTATCACGTGGACGTAAAGCTCTTGAATTTCGTTAGAGTACTCGTGAGCCACTCCTAAGCATTATGAGATGGTGAGCTATTTTGTTAGGCATTTGATAATGTGAGATCGGAGTTGCACACCCATTCCAGTTTCAAAATACAATGAATGGACTTAAGTGGCGAAGATTAAATTAGTTAATGGGTTTGCATTGATAATTGTTCATGTATTTGCAAGACTGATGCGACGGGAAATAGAAGCACGAAAGTCGGTCAGGGATGTGGCCCAGCATGTCGAAAGGTGGTGGCACTAGAAGGTAGAGGAAAAGCTCAAAGAGCATCTTATTTGTTTAAAATGAAAATGGTGAAGAGGCGGAATTGTGCGGCAGTGTGTCATAAGCTCTTAGATTAAGAGAAGAAAGACAGCAACCATTTGGGTGGCACATTTCTTAAGAGAACGATTTATTTATTGTCCTTAGTCTGATAATCGACCTTACCACGGCTGCCACTGTTGTTTAAAGCATTCGCACCATGATGGTAGTTTACTAAGAGGAAAGGGGTCATGCGGTGATGTGACGACACCACGTCCCCTTCACCTAGCCATCCGTTCATAGAAACCTCCAACTGTGCTAAATTGCATCCCCGCAAGATCACTCACATTGTGTTTGGTCAGTGAAAGACGAACAAATAAGCGCAATGTTTATTCCATGGGCTTTTTTGATCCACGGATAAAATTGCGGTGCCAAGAGAGCAAAAACAGAGAGATCATGAGAAGATGGCTGTGGAATGGAGTTCATCAGTATTTACTTCCCGTAGACACAGCAAATAATATGTTAGGTAAATCTGAAGCAGAACAACCACAAAGCCTACTTTCTCAAATAGATTATCAATGCATTGTCTAGCTAACCATCAGCTGCTGAAATCACTTAAGTATACTTGCATCACAGGTTGCTTAAATCAGGTTTCCTGCACCCACTTTTTAGATATGCCAAGAAATCCACCTAGATAATCAAAATAGTGGCCTAGGAGTAGATGCCTTCATTATGAAGAATATCAGAAATGGTGAGTGCAGTGAATATTTATAAGAATTTCACTGAGAAGAAACAAAAATTGCAAGATGGGCAAACAGTGCCAAGCATTAGGATGAACATAGAAGACATTGTAATAGAAGCATGCCTCTTGCTATTGTCATTGGCTTCACCGTTGACATGCGTACATCAAGCAGCAGCACGTGTTGCAAGTGACATGGTATTCTGTCAGATTAACAGTACATTGGTGTTACCAACAAAGCAACTTTCAAAACGTAAGGGCCTTATTTCTAGAGTTTGGCGAGAAGATTTTATATGGTTTACCGGAAAACTATCTATGACCCAAAATACTTGATAGCTCCTTATTACGCGTTCAATATTTTAGCTACTAATAAGCGTTCATGTTGAATATTAATGTGCGAATCCTGATTGGCGATTTTCACGTGTTACCGTTTCTTTGTAGAGCAGCTCCTAACAAGATCGCGAATGTAAGCGTGGCCTATAATATTATAAAAGCTGTCAATTCTTGAATTCTACAGCCGTCGAACATGCCAGTGATAAAATTTTTGTGTAATATTTTGGTTGGTCGAGTGCATAAAGCCTGAATATGTAAAGTTTGCTTTACCTCTTTTAGCGACGCTCTGCACTTTATCATCTCGACTAACTGCCACTGCTGAGGCGCAGATGGCGAGTAAAGGAAAGGGTCCACAGGGTGGGAGAACAGGTCTAATCCACAGGTCACAGTCTTCTAATTGGCCGCTTTGAGACAGTTCTGGTGCTCCTGGGTCACCACTTTATCGTCAGTTTGTCCGTTGAATAGACGGTATATGAAGACTAGTGTTGCGATCGTTAATATAACGCAAACTCCTCAGATGGAAGAGAATTTGTTGCCGTAAGTATACTCTAAAGGCAAAAAACGAGTCTCGCCGCCTCTTTTTACCTCACTGATGGATTGTACACGCTTTCAGGGTCTGAACTGGCGAGGTATTCAAATAAGACTAGAGCATAAATAGCTTTAAACTGCACCCCCGCCTAGCCAAGGAAGCCGCCATGCTTGTAAGCAATTCTGTTTTTACTCTAGAAGACTCAAGCAAACATGTAGTCCTAGTTAAGCCGACCTTAGAACACGCGACATATCCAAGGTCGTTTTTAGAAAATTTTGGATCAAGTGTCTCGAATTAACCGACTAGAAGCCCAGCAATTTTAAAGCTCAACTACTGGGTCGGTATTTGAAGCCCTAGTCGACGCATAGATACAAAAAATATTTAGGCAAGACAAATGCCTGAATAAAGCGCAAATAAACAGGGAAGAAAATGATAAGAAATTGCTGGTTGCTTATAATAATATATAGGTACACTGGAAAGAGGGGAAAGCTGACATAAACAGAGGTACTTTAAGTCCACGTGGCGACTAAAACTGCAGCTGATTCGACTGCGCATTGCTTCTTTGTAAGCATTGAATTTCCAAATAATAGAGAAAATCTCCGGCATGGTCTCCCAATGTTTTCCACTTTGATGGATTATTTGTTGATGGTTATATCCCAACTTCAGAGCGCCTCCATATAACGGTGCCGAATTGTGCGATGCTTGTGAAGTACATTCTATCAGCTTCCCGAAACTGTAGCAGGTTGCCTTGCATTTTAGCCAATTACTTTCCATTTGTGTGTGGCTCAGTGCACCTTGCCGTTTGCTTGTTGGCCGCTAAAGGTTTCAGCTTGTACGATAGTCTAAATCATTGGTGAGTAAGTCCGTGACAGTAAATTAGTGTATCGGTTCCTCATTGACGACGTAATAAGCAAAAGTGGCATGGAAAAATGGAAACTTACTTCCCTGCAGATGGACTAAAATGTCATTAGCACAGCCGGAAGCGTAAGCGTGGCCTCCATAAGCTGAATTTTTACGTGGATGAACAAACTCATTACGAGACTACATGGCGAGACGTTTTGGTCCCTATAAATGGTCTTTTTGATCAAAACCCCAGGCATAATGATGTAGGTGTGGAATTACTCGCAGTAAAAATATGGAACCGCTATGCGCAGTGGCAAACACTGGGCTTATTCATGCCATGCTAAGACCTTCACTCTTAAGTCGTTGTAGCACCGATATTGATGCGTATGCATAGGAATTCAATTATCTCCTACTGAAGGCTTAAATGATTGCATCTCTACACTGCGTAAAACGGTGACATGGCTTTTGACACAATCAACTGCTTGAGCTACAACCAAGGCCATCTGAACCTTCTTCAATCACACACAAATTCTGCATGCGCTTTTAATCTTCCATTAGTCTCACGTGTACTTAAACCCTGACTTCAAAGCAAATTTACGAATATAGGCCTGAATTTGACACTTTTACCTCCTCTCACCAACAGCCCATTCTCATTACCAAATTATTACTTTCGAATTCTCGGCGACTTGTTGAAATTTGTTTTTACGATTTACATGCCTCCTGTGAGCATCGTGGGCAGGCTTAGCCAGCTTTACATATTATTTATATACGGTCCAAAGCGACTCCTACGAATTCCACAAGTAGAGGAGAAGAAGAAGGGATAAATATGCGGATGGACAATTTAAAAATAGAGCTAGAGTCGTGCCGGTCATGAGATTCAGAGATAGGCGAGAATGTCAGCAGCCCCAGACAGACGATGTTGGCTTTGCGGCCACAATGCCCCCTGATCCCATTGCGGTAGTGTACTAACTTTCGTCAGCGGTGCGCTCTTGTGTAGTATTTCGGAGAGAAGAAATCAGGTTATTACGCAGTCTATTGACTAACTGCTCTGACCACACCCAACTGTCCTCTGATTAATCTCCATGATTGGCTCTGCTACGATTAAATTGTCTATTCCCGAACCATATTATTCTTGAATAAAATTATGCAGCACACAAAATATTAGACTTTCCATTCATAAGAATATTTTGGTTACCATTAGGCATGCATTTTTGATTCTAGGCCCATCTTCAGGAAAGTTGAAGATAACGAATGCATTGCAGCGGCTACAGAAGTAGCTGACACCCCAATCCCAAGTTTCATAGTCTCGTCGTATACCACTTTAGTGATAAATGATTTATCGTCCCTTCCTAATGTTTGTGAGACTCTAAGCAAATTCCTAATTAGATGATACTAGACACCTGCTACTAACGTGATTTCTTAGCGATCATCCCTGCGAGGCCGTTTCCGCTGAAATCTTTGTCCTGACGATTAGATTTTTGGCATGACTGCAGTAAAACGATAAAAAGCGAGTCTTTTTGGTCTCTAATGAATTTACCTCCAACGATACATACGTATCTGATACCAGCAAATGCAATATACTAGGTTTTTCAAGCCGCGCTTCTAAATGCAATGTACAAGCTCATACGATCAATTTGCGTCAGAATGCGTGGTGTCTGAGGCTCAGTCAACCATCGACTAATAACTTATCTATGTACTTATTAATAAGCTAATACCTTAACTCTTACCCCTATTGTGAGTTTTATGCCAAATCTCTGTAATGACTGTGGTAACACCAGTTGATTTATAATTCCATCCAATGCCTGTGGCAGGTTCTCGTTCTTTGAGGAGATTATTGGTACTCAATGCATCAAAGAATGCTGGATCTCTTACACTCTGTTAGTGTTTTAGCAGGACACTGGGTTTTACACTCGAATACTCAATTGCATGAGCTTTCAAATCGTCGCAATAACAGCCCAGCTAGCACAGTTCCTTGCTACCAGTGGAATGCACTGCGTCATGGTTCACATACTGGTAGTTCACTTACTAGCATACTCTTTCCAGCTTACGAGCATTCTTTATGGAAAAAATGATTTCGCCTGCAGGTCTTTGCGACCAATTTGCAAAACAGTTAGCAGCGATGTTTGATTTCATAATTTAATTGTAGTTGGGAGACGTAGAGGCCAGGTTGGATAACTCGCATATTTACATCGCAGCTTTACTGATGTAAAGGTGTAATATTAAGTGTTTATATGCAAGAAGATTGCAGTACTCTTTATTTGTGAATGATAAGATTCAGTTTAAACATTTTCGAGGAGAAAGTTCTGTAGTATTCGTGCCTATCGATTGATACCACATGGACTTGTGGCGAACCCGCATTCCAAATCGCCTCATCCCATACTGAACTCTTTGCTTTCGTTGATTCTGGTCATTGCATTTTGAAATCGATTGACATTTTTATTTGGGGAACGCTCAATTGAATTGATACCTCCCGAATTTGGTGTGCACTTTTTAAAACTTCATGGCTGAAGGGTCCACGTTCCCAAGCCGATCAATGGATCGTTGGTCTAATCACGCATTTCTGGTCTCTGAATCATTTCTTTGTCAACCACAATGCCCCATGTATGACTGTGTTACCTTCATGACATGCGGTTTTCCAAGGATGTCATATTTCCATCGCTACATTATTGGTGAGTTAAAATGTGCGTCTGGCAAAATGTACGGTGGCTTGGATTATGAACAGATGCGCGTGTGTAGTGCTGCGATTAAAATATAAATTGAATGCTGCAATTTAAAAAGCCGATGCCAGTGTTCCATCAAATAGGACGAACAAATTAGTAACAGTGAATCACGAAGCCTTATCACCACACCGACTTAATAATGATTTGTTAAGTAAATCCGATAGTTATTTTCCTAATGCCGTTCCATAATGTTGAAGGTGAGACTACAAAAATATATTTGGTTCTATCAGGTGGCGGTCGGAATGCTGCTCTGTTGCAAGGCAACAAAGCTGATCAATCGCAAGTCTTTACGAGGTTTAGCTCAAAGTTGTATGCCTGAGTCTTTTTTGTAAATGGCAATTGGAATGTTCAAATGACTCAATGTAGTGATAGCTGTTTGAATAGTTGGGCTTTCCATTGAAGAGCTAAGATGCAAGTATGAATAAAAAGGAAGTGCAGAGACTCCATAAAAGCTGCGGGTCTCTTTAGACACCAAGGCCTCACCATTAGTGAGAGTCGTGGCTGTTGCATCTTTTCTATTTCATTCTGCACAAAGCAGATCCCCTGAAATGCCTAAATTCGAGTAATGCAGCATTTGTTTCATTTTCGGCGGACGAGATAACAATACTCAAACAAAAGTAACAGCCATGAAAAACAGACTTTATTTTGTACTTACCTGATGAGAGATAGCTTCTTAAATGGTGTATTAACGGGTAAATTAAAAAAAACACCACGGCTCTCTCAAAGTTTAAAAGAGAACCTTCAAATGAATTCTGCACTATGGAGGGCCTCGAAACACATTTTTAATTAGAGAACCCGTATGTTTGCACGGGTGTTTTGCGGTGTCTAAAGAAGCTATAAAAAAGTGCCAAGCTTGCATGAGCACTAGTAGAACTGAATAATCGACTGCATGATGAGGAGAGTTAGGCATGATTTTGAAGCGCATCACCACCCCAATTTCATGTCAAAGCCAAGATGATGCCTAAGGCGATGTCTGGAGTGGACTTTAAGTTCCCCCGGTACCTAAGTGGAGAGAGATCACTTAGAGACAAAAAGGATTCCCTTTTCACCGTTCTACTACAGCCACGCTGAAAATCGAATCATCAAGCTAAGAAAAAGCCTGATGGATGCACAAAAACAAGACTATCAATAGACGGCCTATTATCAGCAACCGGTCTAACATTATTCTAGATGTTGAGTTTAATCATTATTATCTTCTAGGCAATGGATTCTTGCAAATCGGTTTTGCATATTCCTACTTGATTGTATTGTGCTGCTTAGTTGAAGTTCCTCTGGTACTTTGTGGCATGAACTGCATTCACTTGATGAAGCATTATATTAAACAGGTGTGTGGGCAACAGGTGATGAATGGACCTTTTCTGACCAGGACCCTCAGACGTTTCCATCGACTTACCTAAGCGGTGCACTTTCCACTAAACGCTAAAACATCGCAATCGTGCGCCTGCGGTCGATGGTAGTGACATCACTTCAACTGACATTACTCAATGTAATCCAGTGGGATGCACAACATCTACGCATTGAGAAGAGCAAAGAGGATGAGATGCAAAGGCATTTTATTGCATGTAATGCCACAACTGCGTATAGATGGGGGCAGGTGGATTAATAGCAGTGGGAGGGGGGAGACGAAGAGAATTGTAGACGAGTAAAGTGCAATAATGTTTGCCAGTAACACGACGCGCACTGCAGCCGTCACCAGTGCGTGAGCTAACTTTGTACGACGTACCGAAATCTCATGGGTTGACAGAGTTCAGAAGCTACCACCCTGTACGGTCATTGGCATCTCTAATGTCGGTTGGATGGGTATGAAACGATGTTAGAGCGGTAATCAAACCTACACAGATCAGCAATGATCTTTCGTAAATACGCTGCGACGATTTGTTTTGCAAGGCGATGGGATGCGCCTGGAAAATTTATATTACCGGTGGTCAAAGGCGGTTTCAACCATGAAATATGTATTGCAGTGAAAGCTTATTGGTCACGTGCATTAAGTACCCCTATACTCGTTGAGGCATTTATAATGCCGTACTGTATGTGGTGTATTTCAGGTATGTGGATCCATTCTAAAAACACATGCTCCTATTATGAAGAGCTCCAGATCTCTGTTAGATAATTTGTTTTACGATTTTAATAAGTGCTTGGCTTGCCAGTATAATCAGCCAAACCTCGGAGGCATAAATGAACAAATCCCTAATCCGCATCTCAAAATGACGCATTAGAAGCACACTTAGACTAGTTATTTCTTTTGCATCCTACGCCATAGTAGGAAATCGCATTCCTGTATTAATTATTTTCTCTCTAAAAAATGAAGCAACGGACGAATCGTAGCTCAAATGAACTCATTTGAATTGCACTAAAATTGGGGCAGACTGCCCCTAGAGTGGCACGAGATTTGAAATGTGGTGACTAACCTGGCTGCAGACGTAAAAGGCTTGCGTGTTAAAGTGGCTAGGATGATAAAGCACTCGGAAATGAGGTAATATTAAAAGAATAGCCAGCTTTGCTCTCACCATTGGCACTTCTAGCTTAGTTAAACGTACACAGAGGCCTTTACCTTGTCCTTAGAATGCCTTTTCTTTAGTGGATGTGCGAGAGAGCCCTTTAGCTCGGGCTGCGATGAGCAGAAATGCAAGGTCTGCGTATCATGTCAGCAGCTGTAAAACTTTGGACGTTACCATGCCTAACTAAGACATGGTATTAACCGAGATGTGGTCCCAGGCCTATCACCTCCTTTTGGAAGGAATACTGTGGCGTTTGAAGTGTTTAAGGCCCGTAACATCAAAAGCTATATGCCCTCAAAGTTGAGAGGGGTGCGAGTCATTGATGGGCCGGATGATAGAGAAAACTATCTTACATATTAGAAATTAAGACCATGCTACGCAACTGGTTTAATGGTGGTCTCAGTTCGATTATTCTCCTTCTCTTGTATACACTTCCATACGGTAAAGCAGGCCATTGACCCCTTGTAGCAATATTAAATGAGCCACCAGCACCGCATCACCAATTGGACATTAGCTCTGGCGATAGTACTCCACCGGCTTGACCTGTGGTTGTCGTGGCTTACATTGAGGGTACTACAAGCCTTTCATTGGCGTAGCTAATGAGGGATTTCCACGCCACTACTAAGAAAGGAATAAAATGGCCCCAACCTAACTGGCTGATGCACACATCGCATCAACCAATTGGTATCGGCAGGACTTATTCATTTATTTCTCATCCGTTTCTTTGTCTTTGTATTTGTGTGCCTTTGTAGAGCCACAAGCCCACACTCCACTCACACATACTTATGCAAATTGCGTGAAACCGGTGGCAACGTATTTATAATCTTCTCATGGTGTTTAATAGTTTTGAGCAAATCAGCGCGTCAATATTAGTCGTTTTGTATCAAAACCAGGAAGAAAGTCAATCTAAAAGCCTCGGTCAGCTTCCATTTAGCACGCGCATTCATTCCCCGGACACATCCTTTTTCTCTCTTTTCCCCATGTGCAGTACTCCTTAAACATGCTTTGTGCCAAAATTGACGATAAGCAGTCATGCCAGTGGATTCCTTGGTTAGAGTTGGAAAAATGAGTAGCGCAGTAAACAAAGTTAAATCAGAGCTAGGAAAGTAGCAGGATTAGTTAAGAGACTGATAAGGTGAATTTATATTCATAAACCTAATAAATGCATCAGAATTACGGCGCTAGCATAGTTGACTAGCTTGCAAGTTACCCTGTGAATCAAGACTAGCAGTCAAGGTATCATCCTTTACACAGGAAACTCCATCTCGGATCCCACTCAGTGAGGTAATTTTGGTCAAGGAATTCGCTTAGTAAAGCACGCATTTATGATAACTCACTTCGTCGCGTGTGCAATGGAGCAGTGCTGGATGAGCATTCATCTGTTTTCTGAGGCCAACTTCATTACAGCAAAGCCAAGATGACCTTTTCTTATTCATGGATGCATTGGCACTCTCGCCGCTATATATTAGAAAATTGCGACAAAGAAATTTCTTTCTGAGTCTACTTTCCTCAAAAGCAGCAACCACGTCTAGTATGCCTGCCTTACTATTACCCCTTCAATTTGTCTTCCTTTTCTTCCTCATTCGGAGCGAATTTCACAGCGGAATGGTGCGATAAGTGCTTTAGAGACCGGAAAATGTATAAATTGCGTGCAAATGACGCAGTGCCTGACTTTTGCTTACGTAGTGATTGCTAGATACAGCCCCAATGCGGGCATTTAAAGAAACTGCTTTAATTTTCTTCGCAAAATTCTGCAAGCAAACATGCTGCGTTCAGGTGGAAATCAAAGAATTAGCTTGTAAGTTCGGCAATGGGAAACTTAGTTCAGCCTCTGACAACAACGTCTTTAGCATGCCATCCTTGTCCCAAAAAGCATATCGTTTTTCACACGCTTTACATTCTTTACTCTCAGCACCACATGTTTTGGTATCTCTACCTCGGTCTTATAACATTTTATCGGAAATCCATCCCACGTATAGCACTAATCAGAACAAACTGATAGAAGTAAAGATGAGGTTCCCATTTCTTTATTGAGCGTAAGTCTGCTAGCAAAGCTCACAGCTGAGTACTAAGGCAGCTTCCTAAATCGCACTGAAACATAGAAAAAGGAGTGTGCGTTTTGTCATGTTTGCATTTAGGTGTGCAGTGCATTAAAAACTAGTAGCATCTATAATTGCACTCAACTATTGGTCACATGATACCACCGTGTCTCTGCATATTCCCGCCTAAGCTACCAATGAGATTTGACGTTGCGCGATGAATTGTTTGCCCTAAATTGACAGTCAGGCAACGCCTAACTGGTTTTGCACAGGTGAATCTACTTTTGTAAGACCCACCACAAAATCGTTTTGCAGCATACTAATAACCTTCATCAGTGATTGTTCTTGCCTACTAAGCCACCAGTTCTATGTAAAAATATAAGCGAAAGACTGCCGAGAACTCACAAATTTGGCAATATAATAGCATCAACTTGCGTTCTAAGCAAGCATTGCGAGCCAAACACCTGCAAAGTAGAAGAAACCAAGGCCTTTCAACATACAGTTATCGCAAAATAGGTCTGATAAATGAAGCAATACCTACAGAAATGATGTGAACGCATGTGTTCGCCCAAAGCCTCCAGCGTCATAAATTCTAGGTAGCATTCTGTGCAGTGAAGGCGTATTTCTGAGTTCTCCATCCGCATGACTGCAGTGTGGCACAGCAAAACAATTTCGGGAGGAGTTGGCATGAAATGCTAGTGCAATAGCTAAGGAGCTGAAGGTCAATGGATTCTAACTCACAAATATGCGAATCGATGAAGTGGCGGATGAGCAAATCAAAGTCTTCAAAGTGAGTTCGACAACAGAAGCACACGTTGTGTTCCCAAGCTAATTTTGGGGTTTAAAAGAATGCATTCGTATTAATTTTAGCAGGCATGCTGACTGAATGGAAAAGATAATGGCGAATTTGTAAGTTTTCTCACCTCTCTGATGACGTAGGAGCATTCCGAGGGTTTCGTAATGTCTTGTGCAATTCGGACAATTGAGAATCAACCTTACTATAATATATGAAACATTTGAAATGAGATGCTGAACCTGTGCTGCGATTTGCCTAATTTAACCGCCTTTTACACAGGTCTACATCTTTTGCATTAATACAGGCATTATCCCACCCTGTACAAATAAACTCTTCATGACCTAACTCCACACTCCCATCCATTAATGCACATACTTCTCCATAAAGACATGCTTTTAATCATGTATGCGTTCATGTACAAGGCATATAAGGTGTTGTTGCATAGAAAGGATAAATTCAAAAGTATAATGTTCCTACAGTGGTGCACACGGTCCAAGTGTGCAAATAATAAGATAATGTTTCTGAATTGCGCTGAGCACAGTCCGCAGATGCCGGTACCCATTTTCGTCATAAGAAGGGTGAGTTGTACGCGAATCTGTGACCGAGTATGAAGCGAATGTGATTAATGAGCAGGTAGATCTTCTGGATCAGTCCTTAACCAGTCGTCCGATTACATCGCACGACAGTGAAGATGGTGTGCATTGGAGCCTGTCGTGGTGGTCTTTGAAATATTTGTAAAACCTGGAGGCCGAGTGAAAGATAGTTGCTTCTTCTTTTCACTTAAAGGGTAGTGGTTTTAACATTTAAAAAACGCGTACTTTTGCATTGCTTCCATTTACAGCCTTTAAGAATTGTTGCACTGGCATTTAAATTACACATAATTCCTTGGGTGCATAGTTTAGTCAAACTGCGTGGAAACACCAGCTTCATTGCCTTGATGCCGTTTGATGTTTGACGTAAAATCCCTATTTCCATCTTTGCATGGTTTTGCCATGGTTGTATCATTTTGAGTTTATGGTTTCCGAATTTCACTAGCTACCTGAATGACGGCTCTTGATTGTCAGTGTTTTATGGCAGCTGCCTCAATGATCCTAGTAAAAGAGGATTTAGAAGACTGGTTTCTAAAAAGGACTGATTTTCTACCATTTGACCAGTTGGTCTTTATTTGACATATCTTTGCTTTGGCTGAAGCTAAATGTTTCGTCAAATCCCCTTGTAATCAAGATTCTTTAAAAGCACCTATAGTAGCAGTGTTTATCAATGCCTGATAAACCAGGAAGTCTCCTTGGCTTTTTGAAATTTAGGTTAGTCTTAGCAGGCAGAAAGGTGCTCATCGGTAGCTGTTTAACTGCACACGCGATGAAGTAAGTCGTCATAAATTCTCAATTCACCAGGCAAAATTCCTAGCCAAAATAAACTCTCAGAGAAGAATTGAGCTTGAGTTTCTGGTGGAGTGGATTATTACTTGACTGCTGACCTTGTATCACAAATTAACTTTCACCACTTATATCATCATTTTGTTTGCTGAATAAAAGGTCTACGAAATCTAGTGTTCCACTCATTAAAATAACGCGCACTCCTCAAGGGATTAGATCCTGTTGTCATGAGCTTGTTCTAAACGCATAGAGCACTTCTCACCGCCTCTTCCTGGTTCACCGTTGGACTGTGCGCATTTGCAGCGTCTGAATCCAGGCGAGGTATGTAGATAGGGCTAAAAGCATAAATGGCTCTTAAAAGTAAAACTGATTCAAAGTTGACTGGATTGCTATTGATTGCTTGGGCACAAAACATCTCATCCCATTTAAGCCCTATAAACACCAACGAATCCATACCGCATTTCTGCTTAGGTAATGATGATACCATGCCCGAAAATAACTCTTTTTCACTTCAGAAAAATTAACTAAGCACGTGGTCCTAATTGAACTGACTTTAAAATACGTGACTTACCTAAGGTTGTTGTTCGAAAAATTCAGATTGAGTGCCTCAAAGGAACTGATTAGTAGGATCAAGTCAGACAGACAGATGATTATAGCTTTGTGACTGGCTAGCTAAATAAACTAGAGGAGAACACGAGAGCAATTAAGTGAATAAACATATTTGTGGCTATGTAAACCATCCTTTTAGCAAAAGCTACCAATGAAAATTGCGATAATGGAAAAGGATGCCATAAGTCGGGACGGAAACGGGGGTGTAATATACTCACTGCAGTGAAGCTGAATTAGAACGATGGGAATGCAGCCAATTAAAAAAAAAAACGGAAGTAGGGTGATGAAGCTGCGATACTAGGCTTTTATGTATAACTACGCGATATTCATCAGTCAAATGTCAGCCACTACAGTAAGGCTGTGCCAAAAGGAAGCTTTTCGTCATCAAGGCTTTTTATTGTCCATACTGTGCTCAAGAAGTTGGTCATCTAGAGCACTGCCTTTATGTCTGGACTTTCACTGTATGGGCAGGATATCAGAACAAATAGACTTCAACAAAGCAAATGCCTATGGATGGCCTTAATATGTGTGCATATTAACGACGCAAGACTTTTTAGACCACACTATTATTCTGACAATAAAAAACTACTTGTGCTGCGTAAAACTGATAGAGATGGGTAGGGTTATGAATACTTGAAAGTGAAATTCGATTGCGAGTAAGCAAGCGTGCCAATCAACAAAAAGTCTAACAGCGGAGCCTGTCGAAATAGGCAACGAATCGCCTTAGCTGATACGCGATGCAAATGAGAAGTTAAAGGTAGTATTACGTTATCATCACGTGACTACGGATTGGATGCAGAGTACCAATTTTGATCATGTGACCACTGCCGAAGTGCTGGAAGGAGAGAAATTATCTGTCTTAAAAACACTTTCTTTGCGTGACTGTGCTGAAGTAAAGAAAGTAGATTTTGGCCATAGCTAATCGAGGAAAGACAGCGGCCAAACTAGTCTCGACCTAGTAATCGAACTTATCATAGTTGCCATCCCTGGTTAAAGCATTCCTGTCATGATGGTGGTTTGCCAAGGGGAAAGAGATAGTGCGATGTTGTGTTGATACCGCGTTTCTACAGCTAAATCATCCACTCACGCAAATCCCCGCAACTGCTAGACTAGGCTCCTGCAAGATGGCGCACATTGTGTTCGGTCCTTAAAAGGACAAAAATATAAGTGCCGGTCTTAATTAGCAAAATCTGTGTTTGCTATCGCTATGTCATGTCACTGAGAGGTCTTGCAACGTAGTTGCTTCATTCAGTAGTTAATTTAATTGGAACAACATAGCGGCCATTGCTGAACCACAATTGAATGACAGAATGAATCCTGGTTGGCCTCATTAGAGAAATAAGCTCATTCGACCCGATCCTATAAACATTACTGACGGTTATTGAATGTGCAACCGGGTAGGTATCCAAAAAGTAAACACTAAACACTTATTTAAAATATGACGCGATTGATTTTAAATGCAACTGCTTCACTTTGTCTTCATTGGTCTTATGTCGAGTCAATCGCAAACATAGTTGTCAATCAAAATAAAATCTTTGTACAATTTTTATTGTCTTTAAACCTGCTCTCCTCGCATTCATTTCCTCATTATGCGATTAACATGGCTACTTTCCCAACGATGCTAAAATCTAGATTCCTGCACAAATATGGGTTTGTTTTCTGCCCATAGCTTTCTCAGAACACTTTGCTCATTTACACACAGATTGCCTGCCTTGTTTTCAACTTCTTTTTACGTTTCAATTGTTGCGTTTGTATTTATTAATCGCCCATATTCATTTTTAACATCCATTCACTAAGTTTTTGTCCTTCGTTCCAAGTCTCGTCAATACCAAAACAATGCTTAACACTGCTAATGAAAAACCATAGCACATTAATAGGAGCCAATAATGAAACATCAATTCCTTGCCTTCTCCAGGTAAAACTTTGACCCCTTAGCGCCGGTATAAGTAGCAAATTTGATCATTTGGTTATGCTTAAACATTCCGATATTGCGCAATAGAAATTTAATGTTTCGCACTTTAACTTTTCAAAATATATTTTAATGATAGCATTATTATTAGAAATACCTGCTTGCTCTTTTCATTCCGGTAACTTTTGGCCATCAAACCTTGCCTTTTTCTTTTCCGTGTTAGCCTCAAGCTCCTAACTTTTCCTAATCATCCAGGAGCAAATATCAATCAGTAAACAAAATTTTAAGCGCGCTCATGAATTCTGCTTACTGATCGCAATCTGTCTCAATAGAGCGCTATAACTGCTCTGAGAATTCAAAGTGCAGTTACGCGCGACCTGTCCCTGATGGCTGAGAATGATTCTATAATTGCAATTCAGTGAGTGCAGTTCTTGTCTGCATGAGAAGACCGCAATGCTCTTATCCGCATTTGATCACAACCAACTTCACAGAGTTAAACATGCCCGTCTAACCATGGACGTGTGCTCCATGCGATGTCGCACTAGGAACGCATGTATCGGTTAAAGGCACCGAAAGTAGCGTTTGTTAATCAATGCCCAAAAAATAAGTATCCAACGTATAGGCATCCTGCTTACATAAGTGAGTGTAGCTGTGCTATAGGTATGATTTGTATTATCAGCCAAATAAGATATTTAGAGAATGGGTATAGATATTACCACTATGACTGTATAACCAATCCGGTAAACCTTGTGCACTTCTGTAAGGGAGAATCACTGTACAACTTGGGGTGCCTAACGCCCGTCGGGCATTAATTATTGCAGCCATTATTAACGGATGGAGAAATGAATCAAAGGAAATGGTGTTCGTAATTTAAATTCAAGATATCAAGCAATTAAGTTGCGTCTACACTTCTAACCGACATCTTTGAGGAGCTGCTAACATGCATCTAGCTCGTATCCAATCCGTTCTAATCCATTCCGATCAACTGCTTTGCAATGAACATCTACTTATAGTCGGCTGGCGAGCCGACGGAATACAAGGGACCACTTAATTGATGAAACAACAGGCGATTGCCAATCTAGGCATTTTATGGTCTTTTGTTAACACATGTGAGTCATGGTTATCCTATTCGAGGTAAAATTTTTGTGGACAATACTCTCACATACGGTCAGCTTCATAACTTCTGCCCCTTTACATGCCTTTATAAGCTACGTGCGTTCGAACACGCATGCAGTAGAATCTGAGCCCGCTCACAGAATGGGAAGGTATGGAGAGTAAGAGGTGTTGAATTTGACACATTGCATCACTTATTACTGGATCTTCACCAACGTCACCAAAAGGAAAACGATTAGATTAGCGAAGTCGACAGCAAAGCACCGGTGAGAGGACTCGAACCCGTAATCTTCTACTTAGGAGGCAGACGCCGTATCCACTAGGCCACACCGCTATCGCGTGAGCATGACTCCCCCTAATACCGGTTTCGCCACTCTTCCACATCTCCACTCCGTCTTTCCAAATATCATATACATCACTCCCATCGTAAATCCTATCGATTGACTGGTACAATTTAACAAATTCCAACCCATAATCTGTGAATATGTCTCTTCAATTGCATTATTAAATTATTTGTTTCGTTCATTTTGGTTTTTACCCTTTCGAGGAATCGCTGTGTTTGTTTCGATGCATCAGCGTAACCGATGTTCTGCCGCCCATACTAATTGCAACTGCTAACTAAAGCCTCTTCACTTTGGATCGTTATGCACTGTCCTCGAATCCACTGCCGTGGCATTTTTGATCTTATTAAGGCTGCGTTGATACCCGGAGGGTCCCTCTTGCAATACCTGCCCAGATATTGATGCTCGATCGTAGAATCTTGCATCTGCTACTGAACCCAAGTAGCAGATGCGCATTTCTTGACAGCAGTGATTTCTAAACAAAAAGCGCTAAAAACGCTGCTTCTCGTATTTCCCAAAGCCTAATTCAAGCGTCTAACAACACTAGGTGTCCAATATGAGGGCGTAGAGTTTTAATAATAGTTTGGGTTCTAGGAAGTTGATGGCAGGCAAATGTTCTGAGGCTTACTAGTTGCACACATGATCAGCTGACTGAGATCGTTTATTTTATTGCGCAGAGTTTCTTTAGGATGATGGCTGGTTGGGCTCTTACCCTGAACTGAAAGGCTACTCACCTGTTGACGCTGAAGGCTTGTGAGCCTAGAAAGGCATGTTCTGATAGATAATGAAGTTACTTAGTGCACTTCAACATCCTCACTACTTTTCCATTTTAGTGAAATGGTCACTGATAAGAGACCGCTCTTAGTTATCGATAACAAGCTGAACAACATCGGCCGATATCCGAGTCATGGAAGACATTGTCGTCTTTGTTACCAAGAGTGATCCCTGCAGAAGTGCACAAAGGATTAACAGGACGCTTACAGAGGGGGAAATTCAGTGGTTTTGATTCAGCCTTTTAAGCTCGGGTTGACGTGGATCAGATGGAATGAACATCACATAGGCTGCACACACCGTACTGTCAGGAGTCTCAGCTAGTAAGCAGCTTCTGTTTGATTTAACAGCAGCCTCTTTACTCTCCATTTGCAAGTGTATCACTATTTTCATCCAGTGCTTTGCGATGCAACAGTCAACATTTAGCCGTGTGTTACTCACTGGTTTACCTTTCGTTAGCTTCACTACACTGAATTGGTTTTGATCAAATCGCATTAGCTTTGAGGACTTTTTGATAAGAGTCCTTCGAGTGAATTAAATATAGGCACAAAAATGTGCATACCATCAGTAGCTTTAGCGATACCGCCATGAGCAGGATCAAATTGATGTCAGCGACCGTTCTACATCATTGCTTATTCATACTCCAATTCTGCAAATGACGTCGACAAAACTCAGCTATGTCTCCTAATGAGCAGATGTCAATAAACCCACGGCTGGATTTCATTCCACTTCAACAGTGATTATTAAAATTCATTTAGTTAAAACTTCCCTGGATAGATGTTCACATTTATAAAATAATTGTCCCATTCGGCAAACATGGAGTATCATGCTGCAGTGCTGACACATAAATCAGTGGAATTTAGCACTTAGTTATGTAGACGCAAATTGCGATAGTTCATAGTGCATAGTTTTTTTGTCAGTGGGGAGCCCTTAAGCATCTCTTTGAAGCTCTTTCTCTCCTGCATTAGCGCTGCTCTCTGCTTTGCGTTCTCTTCGCCTTTCACGGGAAGGAGCATCACTAAAAGCCGCAGTCGATGTCCGACACCCAGCCGGTGCATCAATGGCAAGTGGAGAGTAGGGGTGTAGGCGATTCAGCAACTGGTTTGTGGATTTAAAACAGTCATCAAAAATACGCGAAGTTCTTACTTTGTAGTAATGGAAAGGACATTCTGAGACCATCTCTGGCTTTTCGTACCACTGTTATTGGTTCATTTATTTGCCAAGATTGGTGGGGGCAGGCTAAGACGACCACACATGCGTCCTGCCCGCCAGTCAATGTGACGTTCTTCCTAGGCCAGGGTGACGATTTTCAGGTGTTGTCGACCTGCCATCACTCAGGCACTAGCCTTCTGCATGTGCGTCGTTCGCGTCAGGCGCACCCATGCATCATCGCAAAACACACGAAGCAGGCACTCTTCGCATCGAATGGATTGAGAACAGTTTTCTGTACAGCGTAGCTAGTAGTGAACTCGCACATCTCAGCATTACCAAAAGAGCACCAAAATGGGGTGGTTCTGGTGCGAATCAGAGCATTTACTGATAAGTGGACGATTGCGTAGGGTGTTTTATAAACAAGAGTGTAGTGTCTCATGTTGAAAGCGGCTCATTGGCAGTTTCTTTTAGGTTCAATGCCGCAATAAATCCTATTATAAGTGACGAAATACTGCAAATAAATAGCTTCCTTATTCCTAGTTAACATCGAGTGTGTAATCAGGCAGGTTGAGGGCAAATTGGTGAGCAAGATTGGTTGGCAATATCAATGAAGCAGCAGTTGAGTCACAGAAATGAAGCGGATCATGGCTAAGCAATGCTCCACCTGTGCTTGACGATTCTGCCAAAATATTAAGGGCTGTCATGCGTCTCGCAAAGTTTTGATAAAGGGGATTTCACGGCAAGGTAAGTTATCGGTGGTGGTAGCCTTCAAATGACAAGGCATGCGTATTGGCTCGTTTCGACCTCGAAACCGCATTGCTGCATGGATTCAAGTTAAAGCTGGTTTGCTTCACGGCTCCGTTGCGTCGACCAACAAGAACGCCTTGAGGTCTTTTATCCAATTAATTCCACGTTCCAATGATGGGATGTCGTCTGGCTCACTGTTGAAGCCTGATTGTAGCTTGTATTTAAATGAAGCAACCTAAGGCATTGTATGCATTTTTCAGATGTTAGTCCTTTTGATTGCCTAGAGTAACTCTTCGAGACATGTGCATTGAAAGTTTGTTGATCTCATACAGATTGTAATCGGATTGTCAGACAGGCATTTGTAAGTGAGAAGATTGGGAATCTTTTCTGTGCACGATAGCATCAAAGAAAGCGGGGGAAAGGATGGGCACACGAGCAGCACGCATGTGAAGAGGGTGGTAGGCAATGAGGGCGGTGTTGTGTAGAAGTAATGGATGGCAACGCGTCGCGACGGCGCGTCGCCGTGATAGCTCAGTTGGGAGAGCGGTTCGAGCCCGGGTCGCGGCATGCCTTTACCATTATTGGTACGGCGTCCTCTGCCCCACACGCCACCACACAAGTCCAATGCGGTGGGAAGTCATCCACAACAACGACAATGCGAGCGAAGCAAAGCAGGCCACTAGAAGTGCAATAAACGGCGCAGTAGCTAGGTGGGCAATAAGCAGCCGCACGAAGCAGGTGAGACCCAAACTCACGCGGGGAAGCCCCAATGGATTAGCATTCCATCGCCCTAACCACTTGGCCACCGCGCCACGCCTCTCGCTCTTCCGTTTTGTCTACCCCTGTCCTCCCCACCCACCCTCCGCTTGCCCTCCGCCTCCTCTACTCACCAACCTCTCACCACGTCTACTCACCTTAACACTGCGCACATCATAAATTCCCACCACACTGCAGCACCGTGATCACCCTCATCCTTCATGCTTCACTTTCTCTACCATCCCTCTCCTTCACAACTTCACTCGTGCCCCAACAACACCATTCCACTGACCACCACTCCTACTCCGCCAATTCCCTCTACTGTCAAATTCACCCATTTAAGTAGCTCAGTGGTCTACGTTTGCAAGCAGCAAGAACACATTTTGGTCCAATGACATTCGTGTTGAATGCCGCTTACCCCCTGCCCATTGGGCACTACGCAGCACTGTGGTATGTGGTCTGGTGCGATGTGGTGTGGTGTGATGCGGTACGGGAGAGTTTCGGCAACAGTGAGTGGGTGCCACAGCACGTGAAAACAGACTTGTGTCCGAAGAAGAGTGGCAAGGGGTGAGACATTGCAGCCACCTAGGTATAAGGCAGGAAGTTCCCATTTGTAGTCAAACTCTGCATTAAGTAGGATTTGGACTAGTATGGAGCCCTTTCCTCTGTCTATATGTGAAAATCCCATATCAGCAGTCACGCAGGCTGATGACCCGGCTTTGAGCCAAAGTGTCTGACGCGGTGGTGGTCTTGATAAGGAGCGTAGGTTAATGGTGGGTTTGGTTAACAACTCCATATCAATCACTATGCTTTCACGCAGGATGGCTCAGGACCATTTCACAACAAATACTTCAACAAATTGAAATCTTCTATTCTAATTTGCTTGTCAGACAAGTCGTGTCAACTAAGTGATGCATACGGAAAAAAAGCATTTTGAAACCCAAAATTGGGTGGGACGATTTCAAACGATGATAAATACACCTAGATAAACTATCGGTAAGAGCGCCATTTAGAGTGAACTTCTTATCGCTAGTTTCTCTTCGAACACTAGAGCCTCTGTAAAGTGAAAAATGGCAGTGGCTCCTGTCCACAAATCAAATTTACTGACATGAGGCCAAATTGAGCTCGTTCATCAAAGCTGTATTTGGGGTGGTTGTAAAAGCGCTTAAGGCGCTTCTCAGTTTTACACAAAATAAAGATGCTATGGAATAAACAGTAAATGCCATGCTAAATCATTCCTACTCACCCTACTTGGATCTCCTATTAGAGGATTGCTAAAATGTAATTGCATCGCATACCCCGTATCCTAGTCAAAGCCATTGCAAAGTGAGACACCATTTGCTCTGAAAGGATGCGCAGTATTCGCCTATCCGTGCATGAGACAAACTTGCTTTTACCACAAGGCGTACTCTTTGTGGATTAAATTTACTGAACAGTCGTCAATCAGCACGTATCGAAAATTGGGTCCTCATTCATGACATTGTTAAAAAGCCTGAGCACTTAGTCCTTTAAATGGCTGCTTCCATGTTAAGCACGTGCCAATGCCGGTAAACAGTCGCTATCCTTATCTGTCTGGTGACATGACTGTCAGCAGGAAGTACGGAATGCTGGTGGTGGTGTTGGGACCGCTCGCTTCCCAAATACCGAGATGATGTTACGCCAACCTGCGCCTCTACTTAGATGGCAGCGACGCGAGATCGCTGTGCTGTTGTAAGGAAGTTCTGAGGTAACGAAATTAAATTTGCGGAAGAGTAATAGCCTTTAGTTTGATGGAACCTATTTCCACAATCAATGAAGCCAGCCTGTCCATCTGCATCGTGGTGGTGGTAGTTGTTCTATAAACCTGATAGCAAACATTAGCAAATCAATGTTTCTTTGTTTAGGTACCGAATTGGAAATTCAAGTTATGAATGCACGCATACTTATGCATTCTGAATTGCTTTAAGTTGGAGAAGAAAAATTCGAAATGCTCATCAGTTATCTATGCAAAGCATCGAGCATCTCAGCATTCAACTGAATACACAAATGTGTGATTAGCACTGCATATGGCATTGGTGAGGAGAAGTGCAGCGTTCTTATGCCTTGAGTGCAATGGTTCTCATTCCCACTTTGGCGTTGATGTACTTGGAACGAGTAGGCGAGTTGGCTCATGACAAATTTTATGGTTCAGTGATTATTAAAGGGACACAGATATTGCAGGCTGCACGCATTCAGGGTACGTATCCTCCTCGAGAGACGATGACATCCATCCAACTCGAAGCCAACACTTTCTGACCGCTTCTCGCCTAGCGAGTGCATTCAGACAAGCATGCATACCACTTTGTCAACGAAGCTGATAGATTTATGGTGGTAAGAACAAAGAGATCACTGAACTAAACTGCACGCATTGTATCAATGTGTAACTAAAACACTTGCAAAACTATTGGCAGGTAGGAATTTGTCAGTAGGGGTACATCTGCCTCACACATCACAAACCGCCCTAAGACAGACAATCTTCACCATTGGCGCTGACTCATAAAAGTGCTCCAAATGAATTTGCAGATGCTACATTGAACACATGCAATCCTAAAGTTCAATTGTTGGTCCAATATCTAGCAGAAATTGTGAAATATTTTTGACCATTTGTAGTAACTTTAAAGGCATGCTCTACTACTGATGCTCCGGTGGTGCGCCGTGTTTTGAAAAAAAGGATCATAACCGGCTGCGACTGACAAAAAATGCCATAGCATGGAAGCCGCGACTATTGCTTCGCTAATTTAACTCAGGTACAAGCACCTTAGATGGCCTACTTCATAGCTTGCAGTTTTGAGTCTCAATCGATGCAACGAAAAGGTTATTCTCACTTTCGATTCGCCATATCAAAAGGTACTACTGCAACGCATTGGTGCCGCCTAACAAGCTGGACTATTATTGGCACTTAAACTATTTTGCAAACAGACAGGTTTGCAGTGCGAAATCCAATGCTCTGATGAAATTAGCTGAAATGCTAAGTTCTGCGCAATCAAGGGGGTACTCTACCGTCATACTTCAGGCCAACATTTCCGAATGTAAAGTGATCATTTGATCAACTGTGATCGAAGGAGCATAACGATTGAAAGTGAAACCGCTATTGCCGTCCAGTGAACGGATGCATAGGTCTATCCAGACATGCAAGTGTCATCGCGACCATTATTTTAGGCAAATAGATGCCTGTTCATCACTTTCTACCTTGAATCTTCCGTGTTCGTAAATCGGCATGAAAGCGTCACTCCGATGCGTCGATTACTTTACTTTGTTCACAAATGCCACTCAATTATTTTCAATAGCAAGTAGTTCGTGAAACACTGGTGTGGCTGGGGAGAAAGCGTGCGACTGCACTGGCGGTCTTCATTTCGTCTTCGGCTTGCCTTCCAGCATAGCACGTGGTTGCATGGCGGCTTATTCGCTTAAACTCCAACAAATGTGGAGCCAGTTGCAATGACCACAACACAGAGTAGAATGCAGCTGAAGACTGAAGTGATGCGCTGAAGTCAGCACATGAATGACAAACACCATCCAGCTTGACAGATGTCCCAACCGGTACAAACACCTCATTGAGGTGGTCGAATGCCCGCACTTGATTGCCACGATAGAATAAGCAGTATTAAATGCATGCGCCGTTCATCCAGCTCCTTATGGCTAGCACGGAGGAGTAGATGAGTTCGATATGCCCTACACACTGATTCGCGTTCACATTGCAAGCGCGATGACACCGATCGTAGGCGATCGTAGGTCCACGTCTAGAGCGGCCACAATTCTAACATAAGCAGTTTTCGAAATGGTCAAACTGCAAATAATAATTGCAAGACCACATTACCGGTCGAACAATCAACCTCCGAAATTACAACCTGTTGGAAATCTCACCTCAATCTGAGAATGCATTTGTCACCATCACCTCGAATGCATTTGAGAACAGTAACCGACCGTATTCCTTCCGAGCAGCTGCATGGATACTTGGAAATAATGTTACCGCATCAGAGTACTTAAACGTCATATTCTCAGCTACATGCACCTACCACAGGGTCTAAATTTATGAAGATCTTTCAATCCCTTAAAACAGACTGAACTCAGTAGCCAAAGACCTCTCGTAAAAACTCGAAACCACCAGCGTTGTCGTTCACAAGGCCAAATGGCAAGATCTGGCAATGCACGCAAATCGACATCAATAGCGTCCCTCCTGATGGCAATCTAAAGGCCACCGCTTTATCTGCCAAACACTACTAAGCCCCAAAATGCTTCATGAAACACTAATCTTCGCGAAAGCCGTTGAATAAACCACTATGGACCGCAACATCTGACGTTTTATGAGTCCATTTATGATTGCAAACAGCAATCGGACCTTTAATTACAACCAAGTCAAGTAGCATTTTTCGATCCACCCTGCTTCTGAGGGCGAGTCGGACGCTTCAAATACCATTTAGCTGAACAACCCCAAGCCAGATGTCGGAGTGTAGATAAAATAGAGGCCTAACGTTCACATCACAGCCACGCCAAATGATTTTCACCACAACCAACCACTGGTGACTGCCCGTAATTTTGCATAGCTACAGGACATTTAGGAATCTTGTTGCACTCCATGGGAGAGAAAGGCGCTGGCCAGTGATTGCATGAAACTCAGTGTCCTCAGCTTCCAAAAATTAGCAGCTAAAATGGGGCAGGCAACGCACTTGCATTTCTGAGAATTTAGTCGAACCAAACAGGTACTTACTCCGGAGTTGCAGGCACCCCGGCTGACACTTTATGGCTCCCGCCAAATGCGATGTACACTTGCTGTGAATTTCACTGCACAAAGTGTTTGTTTGCGAGACAGTCAGCGCAGTCCTGAGCGCTGTTGACATGATGCCACTTCATTCCCATCTTGTTAATTTTGGTTTTTTATGTGATGCGTTAATGTGAGAAAGGGGTGCCGATATAATAGGAGGAATGAAGAGGGTACGGATAAGAATGAGGTGATACCCCCGTTTTATAGCGGGGGGTATCACCTCCATGCGCCTTAGCAAAGTAAACGTTACTGTTACCTCGATCCCTCTGCATGTTGCAAGCTTCTTATGATGCCTCAGCTTGGTAAATTTGAATGGCGTTAGATAGTTCTTTTGCCTCATCGTTGAGAAGCTATATCCCACAACACTTAATATCTATTCTGAATTGCAATCTGACCTTCTTGCAGACATGAGAGGCAAGAGATGGCGGAATATCCCTGCATGCCTCATACTTTAGTGCGAATATTTGGCTTCGGCATATGTTCCGCCGAAAGGAATGTGGAATAGAAAGTCCGAGTAACACCCTTAATATTGTCTTCGGATGACTACAAGCATCGTTCGTTACATTAGAACTTTTGTAAGTGAAGCGTCAAAACATATAGCAGTGAGATCGGCATTTACTTTTCCTTGCTTTTTCTTCGTAAGTTTACATACGCCACCCAGCTTTTAATCGGTGCCTGGGCAGCTTCGTCCTGGGATAAACCGCTCCCCTGTCTTGGTACACTGCGTGTAAATGTATTGGTACGTTCGCATTCACTTTTTTTTTCGCAGAACCCTTGTTCCTTGTACAATTTATTGCCAAGATAAGCGTTACCGTCATGAATTCACTTGCTGAACGTCAACGAGATCATCTATTGTGGGTTGCAATTGGGATTACCACCGCCAGGAACTTTATTGATGCATGGACATACAACCGTCTTTAATATGGCTGCGTCTCTCATGTGTCTTGCGTGCTTGGTGTAGATATAAGTAGGTTTATGAATTGTCTCGTCGTCCACAACATGCTTCATCATGAGCTGTTTAGTTTTACGCGCACAAAACCACTCTGCTCGCCACCTTGATTGCCGCTGAATGGCACGAAAATTGCCTACACAACGTGTGTCATTCACTATTATCACTTGCTCGTCCTTAGGTGGCCTACGCATTCAATACAGGTCCAAATACCTTCCTTCTTATGCTTGTGGACAACGCACCTCTGGTGCTGGCTCTCCCTCTTTTGACGCAGTGGAAGTGAAACGAGGAAGAGGTGGAAGAGGAGGAGGAGGCGGTTTGAGTGCATATGGAAATATAATGGTAGCTAAGACAGCGCGTTTGGGACCCATGCAGGTCGTCACGAGGAAGTTGATGCATCCGATCACAGGATCAGTTATGAGTCTAAGGTTACCTGACTGAGTCAGGCTGGTTAGTACACACAATGCTCTTCTACTGTCGGCGCGATGCACTGCATTGATTCAGTCTATCCTTAGCATGAAGCAAGTTAGTACTGATGTCTGCAATTGCGTGCAAGACTTGATATGATGCCTCTGCGAAATTAATCGAACAGGGGAAATTCAAAAGTTGGTGGAGGAGCAGAGACAAGTCAACCACGTAATTAGCAAAACGACATATTAAAATTGAAAAGTGGTTGGTATAGGCGGCAACAATGCAGAAACCAAACCGCAATGACTTTCTTTTGGCAAATTATGCGCTATTATTAAACCCAAGGTAATATCCGTACCAATATAACAATATGGCATACAACGAATTGGTTTAAAGCCAATTTTATCACATTCCATGAAAAGAAAATAATGGGGAAAAAGTTGTAAATATTAGTTAGAACGCCAGCAGAAGGAGAAACAATGAACACGAAGAAGCATAAATTGCAAGCGTGAATCGGAGCCCAGCTTATGGCAAGAGTGAGACGCCACCTGGTGGTGGTGCATTTTACACCTGCCGCCACAGGTCTGCTGGCCTGCTGGCGTTGTATGTGTGGGTGCCTTCATTCATATTGCAGTTTGCAGGCTACCTCTCACGGTGTTGGCAGGTGGGCAAGTAGCAACGAAAGAAGAGAAATGGACCGATCGGATGATAAGTAGACCGCATGTCGGGCATTAAAGAGTGGATGGGTGGATGAGTAAGCGAAGGTGGTTGGTGGTCGGAAAGGTATGAATGCGGGTGCATTTTTCGGAGAGGAGGGCGTATTTGCTGTAAGTGGTGTTGGCGTTGGAAGGCAGAAAAGGGCAGCGCGGACGCATAGCACGTGGAGGGCAGAGATGGATGGTGGTGGAATAGAAGGAGTGGTGATTGCATTGGACGGCGTAGCGTTGCGTTGGGCTGCGCTCCGAGGCGATGGATGGTCGGCTGGCTGGGTGGCTGGTTGAGTGAGTGGAGGAGTGGAGGGAGGTGATAAAGTGAAGAAACAGCAAGGGGGAAGGGAATGGGTGGAGGGCAGGAGGGGGGAGAAAGACCGACTTGGTGGCCTGGGGGTATGATATTCGCTTAAGGTGCGAGAGGCCCCAGATTCAAATCCCGGCCAGGTCCTTGTGCTCGCTGTTCTTTCTATCGGTCCGCCACTGCTGGGTGGTCTGGCGCTGTATTACTTGCAACACATTCGCTTTTGCTCATTGGCTTTCGTTTATATAGCTTATACTCTTCATCATGCTGGTGTGCCCTTCCCTCCATTTCACCTTGCATGTGGACGGCTTGTGTGGCAACTCCAAATATGCGTAGGTCAGTGCCGCCCTCTGATTCCTTTTTTCGCAATGTTCGGTGAGGGAGGAACCTGGGTTGAAATTGAAGTGATGGCGATGTCATGGGAAGCCGGAGAGTATCTAATGTTGTTTTTCTTGGATTTAGTGGCAATAATTGCAAAATAGACAACTGAAGAAGCGACTCTGGTGTGCATATGAGGATTAACTTGCTACATGCCTTAAGCAGCCTTTGAGCCTTGTTGCGTAGATCTAAAATAACTGAATTACAGTTCGGGCAAACGTAGAAAGGGATGTGTGGACACTTGCTCATCTCGAGTATTAGTGCAACATCACGTATGTGTTTACTTTGCTACAAAATTGGAAATTTACCTGCTTCGTCTCTGCTCTTGTTGTTTTTAGGCCTAACTTCACAAAAACCTTTAATTGCACAATTTTGCTACTTTTCGACGCAGCAGTATTCCCACTGCCAGCTAAAAGAACCAAATATTTTTATGCAATGTCACCATTAAACATAACGTACCGATTTCAAAACTTTAGCCATTCGGTCAAATAAAAAAGCCGTTAATAAAGTCGTGTAGTAACAGAAGGCTTTGTGGTTCACTTTTTTTCAAATTTCGCATTACACATGCGTACCTACTGATAATCCACGCCATCCGTGCAAATAATGATAGCTGTATTTTGGCCGTCGCACATTTTAGCCAACGAATAATGGTAGCACGCAGAACTTGCTACGTTCGGGGACCCATATGTCATGAAGGTAACAAAGCCACATATGAGGACATTGTGATTAACAAAGAGAAAAGCTAGGGGTTAGTGATGCGTGATTATAACAACGATCCAAAGGTCTGCACGGAAACTCTAACTCTTCTTCTATGAAGGTTTGGAAAAACCACACCGGATTTTAAGTGTCACTTCACTAAAGCGTGTAACAAATAAACAAAACAATATATTTTCATAATGCAATGCCCAAACCCACTGAAGGAGAAGAGTTCAGCACATAGTGAAGCTACAGGCAAGACAGACTTCGTCACTACTACCCTTAGTGTTGAATGGTAGCTAGGGTCACTACAGGGTTTCCTTCATGAAAATTTTCAGGCTGACGCTTATCAATCACCGCATTACAACCACAGCATGTTCAAGGAGTCCATTCTTGCTGTCCACAATCAAGCTATATTATTGCAAACATTTTGGTTTCCTACTTGCCACAATAATTCTCTGCACTATCATGCAGACCTCACCTACATCACTTTCCTTCCTCTGCCTTCTGCTACCTTCTTTATGCATGACACAGAGTATAGGGCATGAAGACAGGACGCAATTGCGATGCGCTTTACAGACGGCATAACGGAGTAGAAAGGCAAGGAATAGGAGAATAGGGTTAGCCGAATCTGATTTGATTTGAACGTGCATTTGGGGTCAAACACTCCATCATGGCGCCATAGAGCTGCCGACTTGGCTTTCATGCCATCACATTATCACAACTACTACCTCAGAAAACATTCGACATCTCCACCCTCGCAGCATTGTGATCGTTGTGGTAGCTCACCTCATTTTTACGCCGTCAAGTGTTTTGTCCGCCCGCACACAGTGGCGTTTTCCCGCTTACCTCTACAGCCAGCAGAAGCTGCTGACAGATACGAATAGTGGAGTTGTGGCACTACTGTCACAATTGTCTGTGGATGGATCCCCGCGTGAAGGCATGCAGGGGGAGGGGGTAGGCAAGTAAGTGGGTGGGTCGGGCTAGGATGGTGGAATCCTCGCCTCTCACGCGTGGTCTTTCATGTGGTCGGTCATTATAAATAAGTCGGGCACTTAGTTTAAAGCGCCTGATGGGCTTCCACGAAATTATTTTCACTTATTCTAAAGATACCTCAAATTTGATTAAAAGCTTGTCTGTTAACACATAAAATAACATACTCCAGTTGAATGGATGTGTTTTAGGCTATTATAGCCACATAAACACCTTGATTAAAGAAAACCTTTGGCTAGCACAGCGCTGCTCAACGCAACTCACGACAAGTTTAAAAGACATAGTTTCTTGCCTAATTTCTTTCGGCGTGGAGCCCTTTGTTCTGCCATCGTCGGGCGTTTAGGTTGTCGAGACTAAGCTGATGCTGCTGAATTAAGGCACCCTGCATGCGACAGGAAGCAAATAATTTCCACTTTATTAGTGACACTGACAATTTGCCACACGTTGGATAGTGCGGCTAGTAGGCATGGATAGCCGCGATGTTCTTTCTACCTTTCCCACACGCTTCCAAACGACGAACACCCTAAACCTTTATTTTCGTACGCAAGTTTATGCGACACCTCTGACTTCTGCTAATTAGATTGATCATTATTGAGGTTCCAGCTAACGAAAATCCAAATGAGTAGGATAAGCTTTGACGTGACTTGCCGTTGCTTTCCTACTCAGTGGATCGAGTACGAGCAGTTCTTTTCCTTCGTCGTATCCCCTCTATAAGACCATACCGCTCACGCAATGCTCTGGAAGTGCGGCAGTGTGCTTCGACACACTGGTTTTAAGCCCCATTAGTTTGTCAGTTGGCGCACTTTATGGTAAATTAATTGGGCGCTGGAACCTGCCTGGCACGACGCAACTAACTGACGCTCAAGTTAAAGGTAGAAGTCTTTTATGCAATCACAATCGAATTGCAGTGGCTAGAGCACAGATAAGACGTAAACGGCAAATGCCGCTGACGAAAGCTGATAATCACATGCAGCTCAAGAAGACATGCCGGAGGCAGTAAGTTGCATCAACACCGACATTTTAGAAGTTTTACAGGGTAGATGCGCAGAATAGTGTACAAAGGTCCAAGGTAAATAGACAAATCTTGACATTTTCTGTACCTCGACATTGACACAGTTCAAAAAGCAAAAAAGGGACAGATTTTAAGAAAGCCAGCCTCTGAGCCTCTATTATATTGGAGAAGGAAGAATTCAAATAGGAGCCTGTTAGTTGAACACTTGTATGTGCTTCGACAACGAAGTCGGATGACAATCCATGGGGACGTAAAACATCGAATGCATTACCCGTTGGTGGCATTGGCCCACTTGCACCTGCAATGACATCTAGGCGGTAGGAGTGCTCGAGCCACGATAAGGTGGGCAAGTTAATGTAAAATTTTTACTTACGCTTGAGCGGATCGTGTTCTGCAAAACGAACTTTGTTAAAAGCAATGCTGTTAGTGGATGCAAGGAGGACTAAAGGATTGGTAGCCAATTTCAAGTCAATTTGATATATGTAATGGAGCAGATAAATAACGACCCACAGTGTGTTGATTGCAATATTAATTGGTCAATTGAATTTTTAACCAGTCGGTTAATAGAAGATACTGACCCTGAGGACGGACAGCGCTAATTGGCAGGCTGCGTGGGTGTATTTATCGGCTTCGACGTGATGTATGTTTGAGGCAAAAAGTGGAATTTCATTAGATGCCAGTTAGCCCATGAGAGTGGAAGAAGTTGGGCGCAAAAGTTGCCACAATAATAGCTTGGGCTTAGCTGCCCCTCTGAGATCCTCGTCATATCCATCGAGGCCCATCGAATTAACTTATTTATTAAAAGGAAAGAGGAGAGAAGGGAGGTGATGGTAAGGTAGAGTAAAGTGGAATGGAGCACTGGATAGAAACGCAGTACAGCATGGATAGAAACGAAATGAGTGAAGAGGAATAATTTGCTGTCAAGCTATGCCGATATTAGGTGATAGGAGGCATGCTATTTGCGTACCGAACTTTTCACAGCTTTACAAGGTGCTACACTTCAGACGTGCGAAACGGGTGCGTAGTGATTTATCACTGGTACAAAAGTTAGCTGCGTACCAGGAAATAATAACGGGTGCCCCTACTATCGGAAGAGAGGTCAACTAAATAACGAGCTTTGCCTTACTTGTGAGAAATTATCCGGTTGGCAACAGTGCATTATTTGCCCTGATTTTTATGATTTTTATAAAAGGCTAATTTTTCCTTCAATTTTGTGCCACGTTCCTTGCTCGTAAGCATCTGCGCAACTGACTAAAGCCATTTACTTCAAACATGTCTCATCAAACAAGCCAGGTAGGGTGGTCACCTTCTTTGAAATTTATGAAGTGTGTGCATCGGATTTTTTAAATTCTTACAAACTTTGTCGTGGGCCTGAGACAGTACAGCAACGTCTGCCACGATTTTGTAGAAATGACGTAAGAAAACCACGATGATAGGATAAAAAATTTTAAGTTGAGACCTTATATTTTAAAATCTGAGGCAGAGATATTAAGAAGCTGAGAAAAAAAGCAATTATATAATGCGGTTCCCTGCAATTTCCTTAGGATTTTAGCACATTGCTGAGCGAAAATCTGCAAATTTCCATTTTGCAAGATAGTAAAATGTAAAGATCTGCTTATTTGATAGTGTTCCATACGACTTTTGGTAATAATAACGGAAATTTAGGAAAAAAATTTACGTGGCCGTGATGAGTCAGAAACACTCTTATAGCTAACATTAAGTCTCAGGTGTAAGCGCAAATAAGCTGTGAATTTTCGCCTGGTTTATCCCCCTTTGTATAGCGGTTTTCTTATAATCAAATTTAAAATGCTGTAGCTCTTCACAGACCGTACCATGCGTAACAAGAGAATGAGTTTATAAGTGCTATTGCTAAAAGGCTTGGTTATCTCTAACAGGCGATATCTGACAGTTAACCCATTATCAATATGGAAAGAAATTCAAGACTGATAGCCCAGCTCTATCACCAACGTAATAAGCAGTCATTCATTCAGATACATCCGAAGTCCAGGAATGTGCAGAAGAGAATTTTCATTAAAACAGTTTGTCGCATTTTGGTTTAGGTAGTATTTATTTTGCTTAAGCGCCCATCATTTAACTTCACAAAAACTAACGTTGAACAAAAAATTACACTTTGAAGCGATCTTAATACGAACACCGAATGCCTCAAACAAGTTAACTAACTTTATTGAGTGGAGCTAATGAAACACTTTGCGAACGGCGAACAAAAGTGCGAATATTTTGTGACTAGTGACAAACTTTTCAGTGGGATAATCAAGTGTATAAATGAGGTAGATTGTCAAAGCTGGAAGAGTAGAAAACCGTTTTAAGTGATAGATGTTTCTTCGAGACTAGAATGAGCCGAACTTATCGGCATAGTTGTTTGAACCGCACATACATTTTAAGACGAGTGTCGAATCCCCGAATAACAAATGATCGGATTTGTTAGGTCAACAATTGATCAGCTAGCCGAACACAGGGCACTTCACGTAGCACGTACTTTTTAGTAATCCTTTGCCCGAGGAGGTCCGCGAAGTGGATCTCAATATCCAGATGTATAATAGTAAGGCGCCTTGCAGTGCCACAGGTAGCCTTAGCTTAGTTCAATGCACTGAACCTCGACGTAAATTAGCTCCACGTAGAAGAGTAGATTTGCTCTTATTTTTCATTTGACCGCCCTTTGATTAGTAAATAACATACAAGCTGCCACTTTGTCACCTGACATCTTGATCAGAGGCGTAAAACTTACCGAGATACGCCATCGCATATATAAATGGATCTGCCTGTCGGTATTAATCACCCTCCCCGATCAGCACTATTACCATCAGGACCAACAGCAACGTCACGTCTGCCATTACGGACCTCAGATGCGCAATTTTTTCACCAGCAACCAGCCTGCTGTCCACATAATCGATCACCAACTCATGCATCTATTCGCCTGGTATTCCGCCCATCACTGCCAACGACGTACTGCATAAGAGTGAAGACATGGAAGAAAAGAATTGTGGAGAGCAAAGGAGAAGAGGTGAACAATGAGGTAACAATCAAAGCAGGTTGGTGGCTGTCTAGCAACAGCCTTTCCATTCAGAATCCACAGAAAACCTTGAACTTCCCTCAACTATCCTATCTTGCCCCTCTACACCGAATTGCAGACATTTTTTTGAAGCAGGCAAAGATGAAAGCAATGCACAAGGTAGTGTTACAGCGTTCTTAGAGTATCCACCGCAATCTCTGCATCCATCCACCATTCAGCTGCAAATATCTTCAGCCACCGAGGGCTCAAGCGGCATGATCCTCGCGTAGAAATGTACAGATTATGCCCCCAAGCAGTGGCACACATAAGCTTTGCGCAATTATGCAGCGGGGCTTTCTCCAATGCGACATAAGGCACACTGCGAATATCCTTTTAGACGAGTTGATCTACCCCAAACATCTATTAGCAATACAGAAGATTCGGCTTGTGGTAACAACGTGTACGGCTTCAAATTGGAGGCATGAAATCAAGCTCGGCTTGCCTCAAGAGCTCAAAAATACGTTCAATCGATTGCTTACTTTAAGGTCTACGCACATACCATAAGGAACCTGAATAGACTGGGAGATAGCACATTCATAAAGTGGGCAAGATTCACATCAAAACGACACAAATTGACTAGGATAACGTTGTCATAGAATGAGTTTGATTAAGTGTTCAATGGCAGAAACCAATGTTTTACAACACATCGCAAGACATAAACCCTTTAAAGTTTACGGTGGCTATTCCATGATTGGCAGTGTAAGTGAGAAGGAAAGGAGGAATAAGATATTAGTTTTGAGACTAGCCTTCATACTACTATCAATCAATTGTAATTTTTGTCGGGCATAGGCGAAGCATGAGTATTTTAAGGAAAAACAACAGAGAATGAAGAGAGAAGAAAAGCCCAGAAAATGAGCGCTTTCAACCAAGGAATATTACATTGGCCTCTGCTCTGCTTGTCAGATAGGCTATATTTGCACCAGGGAAGTCTTTTCGATTCCCACAACTTTGTGCAGAAGTGGACCAATTTGAATACCATGCTTACTCTTAGCTTGTCATTTGCACTAATTTTTTAGGTCATTACCTACTAAATTACCCAGCCAACCAAATCAGAGGCGAAGGAAATAAAATATCACTGCTTTTGAAGGCGTGAAAGCTATGGCCATTTTTGTTGTCTCTTTTCTGGTAAAAAGGGCACTTTTGACTGTACTTTATTCTTGCGCAACTCACGTCCTACCGCACCCATTTCATCATATTATGCCAGCTAATGAAGTCGTTTCGGTCGACAACCAAGGTCCTTAAGAAATGTTGAGAGACATTCCATCTTATTCAACCTGTTTCCTGTTGTTGAAAGCGACTGCAATAACCAATACCTGATAGGCCACGGGAGACTCCAAGTTGACTTGTGAAGAACTCACCGGATAGATTATGTAGTCATAATCATAATGCGTAGCCTAATTCGACCGATAATGCAGTCCATACTTTTGATACAATAACACCCCCATAGGCAAGCAGACTACGGGCACGATCGCTTCTTAGTTATTGGAACTCTAAAACAAAACCTACGTTCCTCATTCGACATCAGGTAAGGATAAGAGCTGGGAATAGACCGAAATATATAATTCTGTAGAGTTGCTCGGGCTTAAGCGCGGTTTGAAAGCGTAGATTGGGATCCAACTGCTCCTTTTTTATAGCATAGTTTGGAATCATTTCGAATGGAACTAGTTGAAGGTAGTGAGAAAAGTAACGAACAGAGACATTTGTGGAGCGCAATCCATTTTAAATGCGCTGCCATATAGTGATGGGGAATTAACATGTTGAAAGGATCCACCTCATACTCAGCCGTGTGGAGATTAACCGCGTTAAAGGCATTAAGGTAGCTGCACACCTCTGGAGCCATTACGGGTAGTGCATCAGTGATTTTGCGTTGTGAGCTGTTTCAAAATAGCCATTAGCAGAGCAAGCCAGCGTGGATTTGATGTGTGTCGAAGATGCGGGGCTTAACTAATTGGCCGCAGGTGAACGTCAACCCATTGCCTGCCTATTACAAATGCAATAAAAAGAGCCTCAAAAGTCTTTATGCACAGTAAATCTTGTTGCAGCAATGGCATTTATACCATTGTCTGTATGCAGTTAATGGGCAATCTCATGGTCTGACGTAACCGCTCCTCAAATTGCCGTAGCCAGATGGATTTGTCATACATGCATCAATCGAATTTTCCAGGAGTGGGTAAAATATTGCCGTGTCAAATAATTGCATACAGCTTCCAAGAGGCGAATCATTCTGATAAGCTTAATTTTGAATCGCCTGCTGTCAATTGCGAAATGCGGCAAATTTTAGGCTTCACGGTCCAAAACGTGAGCATAGCTAAAAGTTGACGGAAAGAGGCAATTAGTTTAGCTTGCATGGACCAGGTCTGACTAGGCCACTTATGTTACAAGTCGTTGTGTCCTTTTACGAGCTACTCTTAGAATTCATTCACTCCTTCCGTGTAGCTACATTGGGCTGTATATCTTCTCAGGGTAAATACAAAACAAAGGCAAGAAAATGTATAATTCTATGGCAGCTTGTCCCACAAGCATAGTGCTAAAGAATAAATCTTTTCATACATGACGACCTCAACAATTGAGTACCACCAGAAATCGTATGCTTTCCCACAAGCATGCGATGCATCGGTCACACAGCAATAACTACTCGTGTGGCTTAAGTGTGTGCATTCGATGCAAAATAAATGTGTAGACCGGGAAGTGTTGAGACATGCGCCTCGGGGAAGCTCACGCACTGATAGAAGGCCTACCTACATAAGCAGTGTGTATGCCGAAGGAAGCGAATGATGAGCTAATGATTGTCTGAATTGTTTCCTGCTGTCGTCATCAATAGCCAGCTTTTGATCACGCTGTGAATTCAAACAAAAATCATGGAGTATATTAGCCGTTTCTTGCTTTATGCAAATCAGACTTAACTTTGAACACATCTTCGGTTTTATATGATACGATGTTCGGGTTTAATTTGTCTTATTTTTTGTTGCGTCATCTTTTTCATTTTTAGGTGCAAACAGTAAGATCCAACCATTGCATACACACGCACGCCTCAGACGTGGTTACTCTGGCTCAGCTAAGGGTAAGTCATTTTTACTTATCTCACACAATCTTCGTCAGAGTGTATTAATAACCTGGATTCTGTACCCCATTTAGAGCATCGACTCCACACTGTAGACGCAAATTTCCACAAATTCTTTAAATATTTTTAGCCATATGCCATGTAATTCGGACGAACCGTGGCTGGGTGAAGGATTCTGCAAAGGGTGGTGATCCACTACCTCGGCTGTCAGTGTATTGCGATTGGCCTCTCATTTTTAGCTTTGTTCCTCAGGCCCTCGTATTGAGTGCAATGATCACATAGGCAGGGGAACAGTGGTTGAGGCTGAGCTCATTCTGACTAGCTCCATTCGCAGCTGCAGATGATGCTCCCTCCACTAACCTATTCATGGTCACTGATCGCCTCTCACTTTAAAGATGTGTTCAGTCATGCATTGCAATGGTGTTGCTACTTTCTGAAACTGTTTAGCAGTTAGATAAACAGTAAGGTACGGTTATCAATTAGAGAATGCTTGTAAGACCTCGATTTAATTAAACGTTAGCGGATTCGTACAAAACACACACACATGGGGTCACTTCGTCTCACAATTCAGCCAAGGCTAATATTATTGTAAAACATTAAATTTACGATTGCTGCCTTAAATGAATGAATAATAAACTCATACGGATGCTCTAAGCAGCATACATCAAACGGAGTGCAGGACATAAATAAATTGGCAGTGTGCAAAATGTATGAATGGAGTTGTGATTTCTGTATAATGGAATTACTGCTAGCGGGCAAACACTGATAAAAAATTCTTAACCTTATCAGTACTATCCCTGAAACATTATGTCTAGGAATGCTTTAGAACCTCAAGTATACAGCTTGGACTTTATTGAACCGGAAGTACAAATGTCAGCTTTCTTATGCACTTTACTTTTATATAGAAATTAGATAGCATTAAGTAAGCTACCCACCCATTCACTTACACATTTGCACCATCAGGTTTGATGTGGTGCGATTGCACGATGCTAGAGCGGATAACCGATAAGCGAACAAGACATTGTGAAGCAAAGGCGATGAGGCATGCAGAACTCACCTGGTTCGCAACTGCTCTAACGTCTGAGCTACAGAGGCTGCAAAACACTTGTCTCCTAGTCCTTCCCTGTCCACTAGAGCAATGCACGACTCCACTAGTCGAGAAGAGAGGTTAACAACAGGAGTGGGTGAAGGAAGTAGGAGCGCGTAATAACATATCTGGTTTTTACCCCGGATGTTGTTGATTGCATGGCCTATGCTCTCCATCCCACGTCGCCCGATGCTTTATGCGCAGTTAGGATTTGCCTCCTTCACTGCTTGGAAACCTCATCTCCAATTAACCCATTCTTGCTGGCCACGATCAAGCTGTATAATGGCAAACATATTTCTCCTCTACTTCCCGTAATAATTCTTTGTACTTGCAAGCTAACCTCTCCTACCTCACCTTCTACTCGTCCTCCTTCTACTTTCTTCCTTATTGGCTGGTTATATTCTTAGCAGAATTTTCAATTTAAGGGCTGCCTCTAGTAGAGAAAAATGAACGTTAGTCACTCACGGAGTAACCAGTGACAATTTCGCCGATACTGGTGCTACATATTTCCTTAATCCAGCCGGCGCTACAGCTATCAATTAATTTGGAAAAGAAGCATGAGCCCCTTGCGAATCTTTGCTTGCATTTATTATACGAGTTGCCCATGCCTGAATTCTGGAACAAATAAACTAGGCTACTCCCACAAACATGCCTGTGTCATAATTCTTCCGCAGCTTTTGCTAGGTAAAGCTCTAAGGGCGGATAAATGCGAAGCTTGCCTTATCTGTTTTAGCGACTCCATTCACTTTATCGCCTTGGCTAAAACTGTTCTTTCTACTGCCTTCCGATTGATACACTTCTCGAAGCCAGCTACCTTTTAATGGCTGCTCCAAGTGTATGCGGCAATAATGTTCAGTGGCTCTAGTTTATTGCCACATCGATTGCGGCCCTCTTTTTCGCTGCGATCCCAACAATTAATAACTTTTGTTGGTATGGCAGGTGCCTTACCGACTGGCAAATGACTGAATTGAGCTCACCTGGCACTAAATGTTCTTCGTTTACGCAGTTATTATTAGATCCAGCCTAATGCAAACTTTGGAAGAACTGACTGCATTGATGTGTCCATTAAAATCCAAAGAATTCCAATGCCCAATTCTATTAGTAATGGTAACTTGGGCCATGCTGCATTTTATAACTCTACCCCTATTCCCTTAGCTGCATCCACCCCAAGACATCGCACCATTTTCTACTTTTGCCTTAATTTTACAGCGTTTTTATAAAATCCCGCCCGTGTCTGTAATAATGATCAGGAAAAAACAACAAAGCAGCGATTCCTGCATTTCTGTCAAACATCAAGCGCATTCCTTCTCGCAGAGCACATTGATAAATCTATGCCCGTAGGTGGTTAGTTGAGACATTTCATTGGAGAACTCTAGAAAGCAAACAAATAACCTTTGATTATCGCACTCGAAAATAAATATGCATGTTTCACTGAAACACCTATTGGTTTTTAAATTACGCTCAACTGCCAATAATGCGGCATTACTGTGCCATCACTCGACATTTCTAGACAACCGATGCGGTCTGACGTAACGCAATGCAACGCGATGTTTTCATTATAATATATACCTAGCAACGTTCAATTAGTTTTACACGTTCAGATCTTCCCTAATAAAACCCTTTATGGTCTACAAACTCAAGATCAGTGCATTGAATTCTTTTGACCCACTGGGGATTCAGTTTAAAGTGAGGAGGTAATATCTGAAAGTAAGCATCACAAGAAACCTACTAATTTTGCTGACGAAATTGCGCGTGTTCACATTCTACTGAATACATTGCGCCAAATGCCTGCAAAATAGAAGACACCAAGTCGTTGCAGCAAGCGCTTATTGCAGCATAAGTGTGATTGCCGAAGATATACTTACGGACATGATGTGAACTCATATGATCTAACATCGCTGCGACCGTCAAGTGTCCTGCAAAGCATTCTGTGCAGTAAAAGCGTATTCCTGAATCCGCCGTTCTTCCGGCTGCAGCATTGTAAAATGAAGCACAAATTTAGGAGGAGGACGTGTGAAAGGCCAAAGCTAAGGCCGAGGAGCAAGATTAACAGCCGCTCACTCACAAATATGCAACCCGATGAAATGCCTGAGAAGCTTAGTGAAGTTTGCGAATCGAGCGAAGCACACGCAGCATACATTGTGATTCCAGACTATTTTAAATTTTTAAAGAAGGCACTTTGACAAAAGAAGACGCATGGTACAAATAATGGAGAAACTTGGTAATTTTCTTTACCCCTCTGATGCCACAAGAGCTGCCCATAAGATCCGCGAGACCTTCGGCAAGTCGGACATTGCAATTCCACGGTTACTAAAGTGCAACAAGCATACGTGAAATAGGGCCTTAGGACTGTGGTGCGTTCCAAAGGGTTTGATTGCTCATTACGCATCTTGCTCTTATTTAGATTAAACAAGAGTTATTTCACTAACTGCATTTTATTTATTAATAGTCCGATACAAAATCAATAGAATTAAATACAAATACTTGTGCAAAAGTGGTCTTTTCTTGTGTATACGCTAATATACAAAAATGTATGCGCATATTGTATCTAAAAATGAAAGGCGCCTACCATGATGCACGCGAATTAAGTGTGCGAGGCCCGAGGTGACGTTTCTGAACGATGCAGAGCACGCTGTGCATCTATAGACAACCATTTTAAGAATAAAAATGGCGAGTTACTCAGAGTCTTGTAAAAGAGCTTGAGGTAAATTCAACGAGTGAGCAAGAGGACCTCCAGGACCTGTCCTCAACATTACACGTGATTAAAATGCAGAGGGGTAGTCGCCGTCGTGTGTTTGACCACAAATTTGCCCACTGTAGACATGTAGTTTAGTTCGCCTCGCTTCAAATCCTTGGTTCTTAGTGATGTGCTTTAAATTGCCCGTCAAGGAGGGCATTTTAATGCATTAGGGATTTTAAAGATTTATATTAACCATGCTTGACCCAACTCTATCACTTCCTAGCAGTAATCTTTAAGTAATCGTATTTAGTATACAAAGCATGGGAATGAAACAAAGGTTGTAGGCTGCCATTGAATTAATCCGAAATTCATGGCTATTTCTTACATTTACGAAGGATGTCTTTGCTCTACACCCGTCATTTCCGCCCGGAGTTATGTTTGCCCAAAATAGACAAGGCATGTTCCACGCAGATCTTAAGTCCTTGACTGATTATCACTCCCCATTTTCGGACTTACACATAACACTCTAGTCGTTCAGAATATGCGATTTGCCTGGTAAGTCCTGCTAACTGGTGACCAAAGGTGGGTTCAGGCATTTAATTGATTGCACCCAATGCATAAGTTGTCTGCACAGAAGACTTACCACAATATTAAGTGCCATGCTTCACTGTAAGGGATGCTTTTGGGCAAACTGTATGCTCTCGTGATGAAGGAGACTTGTTTTCGCAGAGGCAAGGTTCATCTTGCGATAGTAGAGAGTGGCAAGCTTACTCGTGTGATCACCAAAACGTTTAAGACACCGTGTATTAAACTCTTTATCTTCTTTGCATCGTGGTGCGTTGAGTTTATATCTGGACAGGTAATGTCTCCCATTTCAACCTTACTGGGGAGCTGTGGGTAAGCCAACAACAAATTTACAGTAAAAGATGCCCCCAAACGCTGTCTCTTCCATCCCCTCAGCCCCAACTTATCAGCCTACTTTACTTATTTACCGCAAACAGCAGGACACTAAGGGTAATGCTCATGATCCACCTGACCATTTGCCGCTTCACGGTGACACAGCACCCTCGATGATGGCATTTGAATTGGTCATGAATATAGAAGGCCAAGAGTAGGGAAAATGTACCTTGCTTCCGCTTCAGGGATAAACTTCGGCGTTCGAGAGAATGTAAAAACTTGTACTACTTCTATTCGCAGCCTTTGTATTTAAGCTTCACTCGATTTATTGCATGCACCAATGCCAATCTCAACTATGAACAGGGTGCTTAACTGCATCAGCTCTATTTTTATGCTTCCGGTAGTTGTTGGGTTCTGGACTCTTTATTCCCATCTTTGTCTCATTTCTGCCATTGCGGTCTCTTATCTGTTCCCTTTTGCCTTAGCTCACTAATTAAACAAAAGGTGACTTCCGCTTGTCAATAATCAATAACAGTCACTTCATTGACTCTAACAATAGGACATGCCCAAAAAGGCTATCGATATGCTAGATAGACATTTGCTGCTTATTTGTTGCGTTCCTGCTTTGACGACAGCTGAACATTTGAATGAACCTATCCACTGACCAGAATTTGAAATATCTTATAGCAAAAGCGTTAGCAAGGACCATTACTAAGAAGAATTTTTCAGCTCTGCCTAACTTTGTGGCGTCTGCAGCGACAGGAAAGGACTCATCGCTCACCGATGTATATCGAATGCGACGAAGTTTGCATCAGTGTGCATCATCTCAACAAACGAAATTCTAGGCCTGGAATAAAACTCACTGAGTGAAGTTTGAAACCAAGTTTCGAATAAAACGAATGGTAACTCAGCCATGAGCTTTGATTCCCGAATTGGCTTGCTGGATAATCGATTATGCCAGTGCCACATTTCTGGTGTACCCATAAGACGGCTGGCTGATATTCGCTTCCCTGTTTTCTTTATCTCGGCCTGTCACTTTACTGTGTGTAAGCGGTGGCGGTGAGAGCAGACTCAACCGACCGCATTCTCAGTAACCGGATATGAAGAGACCAGATGTTTAGGTTACTCTATTACGAAATTAAAGCCTTGGCTTCCAAAGGCTAGACTGCCTACCGTTGTGTTTGACATACATCTCGGTGCGTGCGGTCTATATGCGGAGAAAAGAGAGATTTGAGGGAGCGCATTCCTACCCTTTCTAATGATAGGTTCAATCCAAAAAGCTTTCATGATGAAACATACAAAGTAACAGTGGAATGAACCATATGATATCGCATGTGCTTAGGCTTTTTGCTGATTCACATTAAATTCGCCTTCGTTTTGCTGCAAAATAGATGCCCTGAATCGCTATAACCGAGCAACACACAAAAGTTTTATTAGTGTGGGTCGACAAAGTGTAAAACCATTGGCCTTATTCGTCTGGTATATTGCAACTGAAGGGAGAGTTGTCGGCCACTGCATTAGTGAGAAGAAGGTTAAAATAGATAAAAAGCAAAAAAATAAAGATAGGAGATTCGCTTTTTGGCTTTCGCAAAATAGTAGAATAGTTTAAGTCAAAGAAAAATGCGTTAGATTTAATTTGCTTTCTTTCAAGCATTAGTGTGTTAAATCCTGATTTGATTGGCCAATCAGAGCATTTGCATTTTCGATTCGTGTACTGCAAAAGGTAAATATCAAGTCAAAAAATGGAAAAGGTAGGTGCCCTAATTTTCACATCTTTACCAACACTGAGTGCAGTGGAAGTGGCGAGGAGAGCGGAGCTTTCGTGGTTGCAGCATCCATCTGCATCATGTGAGCGCAGTGGAAGCCGTGAGAGCTCCGCTTTCGTCTTTGCTGCTGGCATGTTTTGATGCATATAATCGCTCTCCAAACGAATCTTTGATGCTACATAGCAATCTTGTGTTGTGGGTCTTTTTAACTCTATTTGTGGTTGCTTCTTGATGATTTGAAATTTTTAACTAAGATGGCAACACATTACTCTAAATCTAAATGTTTGCATTATTCGCTATAACTAGTTACTGGCCAAATCAGTTAATTTTAATTCAAAGTCAAAGTAAGTTATAATAGCGCGCTTTTGCAAGTTTTATCATTTGCTTAATCGCTCGGACAATCTTTAGGTTAAAAAAACGGGTAGCTTATTTGTAAAATGAGCTTAAGTGTCTCACAAACTCTACCACAACTCGTCTGCTTTTTGATTTGATTACATTAAAGTAGCCATGGGGTTCTGGGGCACGCCGATCCAATTTGACGATGTGCAAACAGGTCAGTAAACGGATATGAATTTGTGCGGAAAGCTGCCTAAGTATTCGTCACCCAGCTCATACTGAGAGCCGATCCACTTAATGCTTCGCTCATAATTGATCTGAAGCGAAATCTTCATCCATGACCATGCATATCTATGCTCGCTGACATGGGCATAAATGCCTATGCATTTCTTTGCCTAGACGCAAATGAAAGCAAAAAGCGCACCTTAAAATTTAACAAAACCCGCTACTTTGGTTACAAAATATGAGTGCTTGGCATGAGGTGAAGTTCCTAAACATCACAGGGCAGTTTGCAAACGATATCATATTCTTACCTCATAAGGCATGAATATGAAACGGAGGAGTAAAAAGTTGTCTTATGCAAGTGACTTATGATTTAGCTTTCATTTTAGGTTGAGCCAGCCCTACTGATTGCTCTTCAGTCGTTATTCCTGCCCACCATTAAGAGAATAGAATCACTATATTTTAACGGCGCATATCGCTACAGTCGATGATGCATAATAATCCTTCTTGCCTCCTTCCATTTTGAGCAGTTTTTTTGTGATCTTACTAAAACCGTCATTTTAAAAGCATAAAAATGGGCTTTGAAAAGTAAATAATCTCAAAAATCTGTATAAAAAGAGGAATTCTTAATTGAATTTAAGCGTTTCAAGCAATCTAAGAACGTTTCATGCACTGTGTATGGTGATGATTATGTCGTACTCCTAGTACCTATTTCGGAACCGTTCAGTGTCCTTATGAAAGAGATATGCGAGACAAAATGGAAGCCCCTGGTGCCACCTATGAAACCCTACTACTGTCAGAATAAGCGCTTGCAAATCGAGGATACTTCATTCGAAGGGGGAGTCCCAGGCTGTCACTAATTTAGCCTATTAAAGAAAATGTAACAATCCTGCATTCAAAGCACATGCAATAAAAAGTATTTCTTTTCAATTAACTTCATAAAGAATATAATAAGCCTAGTTCAGTCCTTATGAGGTCAGAATTAATAAACTGAAATGTCAGATGTATAGCGGTGTCTAATAGTAGGGGCTAAAATAGGCCCTCCACTTCCGCAGGTACACAGAGGGATGTTGACCTAGCGTAAGTGGACTTGTTCAGACTCTTAATTACTTAATCAGCACAGGCGATAACCGTCTTAATGTCTCTATATACATAGAAACATTTGGGTGCTAGTGAACATGTTTATGACATGAGAACGAATATTTACGAGCAAACTGCCAAATTCTTCGCCATGGCAAAACCCTGAAGACAATTAATTATTTCACTTTAGACAATCGGCCAATCAAATAACACCCCATCTGGCAATAATTTAAAAGATGCCAATGGATCAGACACAAGTGACTCCGTGTTGTCCTGTATCCATACACGAATTGAGGGCACATGATGCCCATGGGGTTCAACTTTCTTTAGCTTTATGAATTCTCTCCATCTAGGCCAATTTCGTTGGCTTATCTCAAAACCTGTGGGATTAAATAACTGTTTGCATTGTAATTATTAGTGAAAAAGGCGCAGTAAAGAGCGACATCGTGATTTTTATAATGTAACTAGCTTTGCTTCAGATGGCATGATAAATCTCGCAGTCGATCCTAAATTGATTCATTGAATTTAAAATTTGGTGAATACTAGCCAATGCAAAAATGGAAGATTAAGGCCTAAACTTATATTTTTATGCTTTGTAATAAGATGATACACAAGACAAATAAAATTGGTGGTTTGATTTAATCCTTTAAATGGACCAAGAAAACAGCATGTACAGGGTATTGCAAACATAGAGACATGACCTTGGTTCATTAGTGTCAGCCTAAAGTATAAGGAATCTGAATGCGATCAAAAGATTTCGGGCTAGAAAATCGCCAAAGCCGTGGAGATCCCTCATCTCCTCCCCTGTTTGCAGTATCACCATGTATGTCTAACAACGAGTCGCATCAAGAGCGATGAACGTGCTGCTTACTTTGTCGCTAGGTGGAGAGAGGCAATAAATCGACTAAAAGTGGGAGGTGGGAAGTCATCATGCCCGGTGAGAGGGTTGAATTCCCGAGGCCTACGTTATTAGGGCGACGCCCTAACCCACTAACATGCCTGATCACCACCATCAATCCTCTACCCTCATTTTCCCTTCACTCTATCACTACACACGCCTCCCACTCCTTTGCCTTCACACTCACTCCCTTGTATTCACTTCTCATGTCCTCACGCCTTCTTCTCGCCACATTTTCCTTAGCGATAAAAGCAGTTCCTGACTAGGTACTGCTCTCGCTGACCGGCGACAGGTGAGCAAAACTTGATGAAACGAGAGTCATGGAAAAATCTGGCGCCTATTTGTCTCCATCTACATATTCAAGGAGTGATAAAATGTGAGCATTCCGTATTTGAATTATAGGAAGGTGCTACCGAATTGACTTCAAATGGGTTCGTTTTTATTCTACACTCGGCCTCCATTCCCTAATGAGTGATGGCAAATCTTATCAGCAAGTCCTACTCGTGGTTGCGCAGCTACACATGAAGCATGTTTGCGTGCGCTTATGGGAAAATATTGCAACATACTCACGTGTCTTACACCTCTTTCACGAAAACTAGCAGTACGTATGTCTTTGTCGATCCCCTCCCTTATCACCATGTGTCCCATTTCAACTTCATGTTCTTGCATCCGCAAGCTCTATAAAAACATCAAAACGCTAAGGAAATGGCAAGTAAGAGCACTGAATGCTTATTTGAATAGTCCGATTCTTATAAAAGTGATCTGGAGAAAAGTTCGTGCAGCTCATGCTACATATACTAAAAATCATCAGTCTTATTCGATGGTTTCACCTCACTCTGTGATTAGAAGTAGAAAATGCCTGTCTTCCACTTGGAGCGGGATAAGATGCTCTGTATCCTTGGGAGGTGGAGGACTCTCTAATGCACTTTATCAAAGAAAATACAGCATCTCCTCATGTTCCCGCCAGGCCTCGAGACAACCATTCTCCTTCATGGGTTCCCATGTCCACTGGAAGGAAAAGGCCACCACTACCACGCGCTACCAACGAATAAATAAGTGGCATTGTATGGTTGATCAGGCATTACATTTTTAGCAGTTCTTCGGCAACTTGACATGCAACTTCTTTTGGTCACATCAAAAAGACTGCAGCCCTTCCTGACGGAGCAGCAGGTGGTGGATTGCTCCATCACTAGCAAAGGACAAACAGAACAGCTCCGACTCAACTCTTTACAGCTAAAATCACCGCATTGCTTCTTTAATGTCAGCAAATAATTTGTTTATTGTCTTCTCGGATGTGCAGCCGCATGTATCCGCAGTAGCACTTAGTCTGAAATTATGCTCTACTGTTGCTACTTAGTCGACAATCAAAAGCAATGGTTCCGCGTACCATTAACACAATGATGTAGGTTGTAGGAAACCTGTGATAACGACTTCACGATTTTATGCTCACTTACAACATTGCAATGTGTTTTGCTCTTTGATTGCTTAGTACCAACTGCATCACACCGAGAAGCAGATCAATTTAACGTATTCAAAACGCATCATAGGGAAGCTTAGTATCAAACCCTCCTTGTATCTGTTGCCATCCCGGATGAAATGATCAATAAAGGGAGTCGTGATGTAGTCCTTATACATTTGAACCTTTATGCACATATGTTTCTCAAAAAAATTTGCTCCACTACTTCTTATCATGCCTCAACTGACATCACCGCAAAATCATGCTAATTTTCGATTACATTCAATGTTTTTGGCGACTCGTCCAGCCTAACCTTTATGCAAACGATGTGAAAACACAAGTTGTTTGAAATGACTAGACAATCAAATTGGGCCCGACTGAGATTGTATGAGTTACTCAGTTTTAGGAAATAATGTCCTCTACGAGCCTCAAAATGGTCAATCATTCCAAATTTTAACAAAGTTCAAACCACAAAAACTGCATGCATATACACGTGAGTCTTGATCGCAAATGAGTCAACCACGTGTTGAACCTTAACTAAGGTGATTTCAAATCACTCGACCAGCCAAATAGATAGGTCAAATGTCTATTATTTCTGCACAGGCACAAATTGGACAGCTGGGCTGCTGCTCGAATCCGTAAATCAACGCCATAGTAAAAAGGTGGAGAGATGAATTTAGGATGAGTGGGCGTTTTACACTATGAGCAGAGAGATTAAAGATTGGCAAAATCAACCACATCTAGGGACCCAAGGAGTGACGATCTGTGCCTGCAGCCTAGTTGTCCTTGCTTCCAACTCTGCGGAGCTTGCTTGCGCCTGGCTAAGGTTCAACTTCATCTCCGCGGACTTCACCTCAATGGCCACAGATGCGGAATGAATATGGACAGTTGAACCAATGCACCCTGATGGAGTGTTCTTGACACCTTTAGCAGCTAAGCGTGCGTAGCCTGCGTTACCGCGTTAGGAGATGCTAGTACTTCATGCAACGCTCATGTTGCCATTGTCACTTTGTGATCCTTAAACATTAGGTATTCTTCTGTGCCTTCGCTGCAGCTGTAGCTAATGTTGGTTATTGTGGTGTAGGAAAGGCAATCATTCGAGTGATAAACATCACTGACTGCAACTGTACTTGTGTTATGTTTCTACACTTGAATCCATTCGCTCCCAAACATCCTCAACATTGTGGAGGTTGTATCAGAGTAAGCAGTCGTAGAAACGAATGAATAGCTAAATGACCGACCAGACTCTGTGGTTTGGACTTTGATTTCTCGTCAGCTAATATGTTTTCCTTGAACAATTTTGTGGAACTAAGGGTAATTTCAAGTGCGTCTTCCTCAGTATAGCGGTTACAAACTAGCGGGTTAATTTCGCTTTAAAGTATATCCCCCAAAAGCGTCATATGCACCAAATCGAATTTTACAGCATTGCAAATTGCGGAGAACATCATAAATTTATTTTGCTAAGACGTAATCGCATTACGCAAATATGACTGCCGCTTAGGCATTCTCTATATAGCGAGGTCACCACAAGACGACCCGCATCCAAGGACCTATCCATACAGCTGAAAATTGATCTCATACTTGAGCTTGACAAGAGTATTGAACGAAAATTGGGAAACTGAGATTCGTCATTAGATGAAGAACCAAAACGGTCAAGCCTTAATAGGCTGCATCAAAATGATGTGACGCCTCGAAGTTCACTAGCTATTTCGAAGTGGTCCATCAACAAAACTCTCGACATTTGAGTCATTGAGGGCGAAGAGATTTCCAGCAGAGTGAGCGGAGCCTATCGTCGCAAAATATAACATAATACAACAAAAACTGGTGTAGAGTAAATTTAGACAGCGAACGTATGCGCCATGCTACAGGCGTGAGTTTTTTATACTTTTGTCTGGTCGGTGTCACCACTATCATACCTAATTTTTGTTCACTACAAAATTGCATGCCACAGTTGTAAAGGCCAAAACCTTATCTTACTTTGTGGCAAGCAAAGGCGACATTATCAGCTGGTACACCATAGAAGTGCCTGCAAGCAAGTGAGGAACTGCGTGATTAGATCAGCAATTTAGCTTCTTTCGCCTTGTTTATCGCAGGCGAGAAGAAATGAACAGCGCAGTTCACCCTCGCAAAAAGGGCCCAGTCAGCGTGCAAAATCACTCAGCATTATTATTAGCAAAATTCATTGTCAGCTGTACCATTTTAATAAATGGAATCGTGGATATCCATCTATTTAATTTTCGAGGACAATTATTTCAAATTGAACGGAAAGCCTTAACTGTGCTCTAAGTACCAGCAACTGCAGACAAATATTGTGGACAAAATTAAGAACATACAATTATTCGTTTGGCGGTTATCTCAAGTCTGTTGCAATGGAGGTGGCCTTTACTCACCACAAATAGGCGTTTGAATTAAATAGGGATAGCGATTACTCACCCAGCGCCAACTGACGTTGTCTAAATCAGTCATTTTAAGGATTGATGCTTTCGTCTCGAAAAGTTATGGCGCAACTGATTTCCATAATTTTTTTATAAAAGAACTCGCTTTTGCCGGATTATGACAAACGCAGGCTTGGATACCAAAATGGGAGCACCCCTCACAGAAAAGAAAGCCATTAGCTTACGTCAATGCCACTGACATTGCTGTCAAGTGGTCGCGAGTAGCTGATTAATCAGATTAGCGAAAATTTTGTTCGGTACATGATCGACAGAATGGTGTTTGCGAACAGCATCTTTCGTCCCAAAATGCATTTCATTTAATGCGTATATGGAACCTAGACTATGTGGAAAGGCAAGCAATTGCAAAAAACAGCACTGCGTGATTCATAGAAAGCACTACATTAATAAAAGTTGATGGAACAGTTTCATTACAATTAACTGCATGCGACTTATTTGGCGGTGCATGGAAATGTCAAGGAACCGTGCTAACACAAATGTAAAGTTTAGGAGAGAGAACGGGTGAATTTGATTAGGAATTATTTTTGCCCATCACCCGTGCTCTAAGAAGCATTTTTGGATCTCGGAAGAGCGCATGGGAACCGCTCAAAATTTCGTTGCTTTGATTCACACGAAGTTCATTAACGAATGCTGGAGCTAACTATAGAAATAGATTTTGAGACAAAACTGACTCAGCAGCAGTGTAGTGTAGCAACTCAAGTGGCTTGTTTTTGAAACGACTTCAATATATATCTAGTGAAGCAAAAAATCATGTGGTTGATGAAAGGGTTGAGAAGAGACACACTTCGATACAGTACTTTAAGAACCATTTTGCCTAAATAAACAGACCAGCGGAGCTGTAAAGGAGACCAAAGCTACTTCAGCAGTGCAGACCAATAATTTATAGGACTCTAATAAAACTCCGGTTTAGCATCATTTCTGAAGGGATTAGAGAGATGCGACAACCAGCATTTGGAGTAGTAATGTACAGTTTCACAGCTATGGCACAAACAGTTTAGAGGAATTTCACCCGGCCCAAGCCAAGACGCCACCAAGGCTCTGTAACAGTGACCAGAAATCACGAAAGTTGCATGAACATGGCACAGTCAAATAACTTGAATGAAGCTGAATAAGATTTACGAGTACGCGACCTAGATATTTCGTTTTTTAACCTAACCGCTCCTCAAAGGGACAATTTATGTAGATCTGGACTCATACATGAACCTCCGTTACTGCTAACCACTTTCGAATCCTCTTTATTTCGTGCATTTTGGGCCAAGGTCGGAAGTAGATGGAATTAGATACGGAAGTGCAAATCACAAGTTAAAAAGACTTTAGCGTAATGCACCTCATACAAGGCCCGCTTTGACTTATGTCTCCCATGACACCGGCTCATTATTCGCGCCCAACGCACATTCGTCCGTTCTTCTGGACTACATCTCCCGTTTATCTCCAACTTTTTTTGTCACCCTTCGTCCCTTATGCCACGCCGCACTTCAGTGCATCCAACTCCCATCTCATCTACATTGATCTATCTATGCAGGAGATCCCCTGCCTTTTTATGCCCCCACACCCACCTGCTGGACAGATAAATTCACCAGTTTCAGTCAGACTAACTCATCACTTGATGAGCTCGAGTACTTAATCTATTTTGCAATGTCGCCTCCATATAATGTCCCATCGAATCTCCTGCATTGTATACAAACAACCAAGCAAGTATTCATTGTATACGTAGCTTGCTTGCATAAGTGGATATTGCTGTGCTAAAAGAGGTATGGATTACATTATCATTTGAGTCAGATTTGTAGAGAATAGGCAGAGGCATTACGACTATGACTGCATAACCCATCTGGTAGATCCTTTGCACTTCCGCAAGGGAGAGTTACAATTCAACTTGCGATCCCAGACGCCCACCAGATATTAATTATTGGGGTCATTATTGACTTATGGAGAAGTAAGTCAAATTGGGTCGCTGACCTATGGCCACTACCGTTCTCAACCTCGCATTTCACCCGCAAATGCGTTGTTATCGTGTTTACACTTGCAATCAAAATTTCCGAGCAGCTGCTAACATGCACCTAGCTCATATCGAATCCACCCTAATCCAACCTGCAAAATGCTTTGTAATGAGCATCGACCCATAGTTCACTGAGCAAACAAATAGAATACAAAAGAGCGATCAATCAATGTAACGATAGGAGATTGCCAATCTAGGCGTCTCCACGGTTAGCTGTTAATGCTGGCAAACCATAATCGGCCTATTCGAGGTCTCATCTCTGTGAATACAATTGTGAGAGCGAGAAGGCAATGTCAAGCATGGTCAGCTTCATACCTTCTGTCATTTGACATGCCTTTATAAGCACATTCATTCGATCACGCATACAGTCTCAAGGCGGAGAAGTTGGTGAAGCGATGGCAGAAGTTTTGTCCGCTTTCAGAATAGGAAAGCATAGGGGTCGATGGGTGTCGAGTTGGATACAATCGCGTCACTTATTACTGGATCCTCACTGATGTCACTAACAGGAAGATGGTTGGGTTGGTAGTCGCTAACTGAAGATTGGTGACAGGACTCGAACCCGCAGTCTTCTGCGTAGAAGGCAGACGCCCTGTCTATTAGGCCACACCAGTTTCGTACATAAATCTTCCCGGTGGCAACTTACGACCACTGCGTTTTGGTCTGGCCCCTCTGTCTTGAGTTCACTACTCACGATAGCGTCAGTTTAATTCTTCCCAATACCAGTTCCGCCACTCCTTTACATCTCTACTCTGTCTTCTGCCATTTTATATACCACCCTCACCCCAAAGTCTACCGCCTGATTAGTACCACTTGACAAATTGAAACTCATATTCTGTGCAATTTATCACGTCACTTTCGTAATTAAACCATTTGTTTTGCTTCTTTTGTTGATTTTCCCAATATTTTCTGTCTTTCCATTATTAAACATGCTTGAAGGAATGCAATACTTTAAAGCAAAGCTTGTTCTGAATTTCTGCACTTGTAGGCTCACTGTTCTTAAAGGACAACCTCCGTTTTATTATCTATTGACCTCTGTCTCAATAGCTTGCTTCGTGCTGGCACAAGAGATTTTTTCTCCTTCGAGAAATCGCTGTGTTTAGTTCGATGCACTAGCATCACCGATGTTCTGATGCCCATAATAATTGCAGCTGCCATCGAGGATTGCTGTACTTCGGGTCCTTATGCACAATATTTGGATAAATTGATGTAATATTTTTGATCTTATTAATGCCACATTGGTACTCAGAGGGTCCCTATTGCGATAGCTTTCCAGATACCAAGGTTTTCAACATTGAATAAGGTTGAATTGCGCAAAAGTTCGATCGTAAAAGCTTGCATATGGTACTGAACCTAAGTAGCGAATACTCATCTTTTCGACTTTAATGTTTTCTAAATAAAAAGTTCAAAACCACTGCTTCTCGTATGCAACCAAGCCTAATTTTTTAGTGACTAGCGAAACTAGGTGTTTGATATTAGGGCGTAGGGTCTGAATAATAAGTGGGATCCTAAAAAGCCCATGATGGGCAAAATTCTGGGGCTTGCCAGTTGCACATAGGACTAGCTAGCGGAGATTGTTGATCTTTATTGCGCAAATATTCCTTGTGATGATGCGTTTTAGGCTGAACACTGCTTTCGGCGTACTCTAGTTCAGCGTACTTGATTGCGCTTTCGTCACAATTAAGGAAAGTAAAAATTTCATTTATTTAATACACAAATTAATGTACTTCTTTCCGGGTTAGCAATGGCTGTTATACGTAATCCTAAGCTGTAAAGGTCGTGCAAGCGACTAAAGAAGTATCGGAAGAAGTCGTTAAGCAGCTGGCATTGTTTATCCACTCTACACCTATTTGTGCGATCTAAACGACCGACCTCTTAACGTCCCCTCGAGAGTTGAACGCTTGTCTTAAGTCCCAAAATCCAGAATGCTGACCACCATATACTGGTATTATCACCGCTGTTGCCACCAAGGCAGATGTGATGACCACCATCCCTCCTCCTTGCCCGCCGTCGCCGGCTGGCATTTCTGCTTCGGAAGGCATCTATGACAAACACAGCCACTACCACTGCTACAGGCGTCATTGGAAGTAGAAGCAGTTCGACTTACGGAAACATCGGAACTATTGCATTACCGGTGCAAAGTGCGGATCGACTTGGAGAGGAGGTGTGCTGCTTAATTGCAGCAGATGATGATGATGTGGAGGAAGAAGAGGAGAAATGCGAAAATATGCTCTTTGAATCCGCAGCTTAATGGATTGGGTGTGTGACTACGGATCAAAAGATTTCATGTTAGAATCCTACCATAGCCATAAAAATTCTTCATCTCCCCCTCTGCTTGCAGTGGCACCATGCCTATCAAACAACGAATCGCATAAGGAAGGATGCACATGCTGCCTGCTTTGCCGCTAGACGGGAAAGGTAAGTAAATCGACTAAAGATTGGGGGTGGAAAATTGTCATACTTGGTGAGGGGCTCGAATTCTTGACACCCATTTTGTTAGGATGACGTCCTAGCCTACTGACCTACCTCACCACCATCACCACTACCCGTTTTTTGGGACTTCACGGGGGCGATAACTTTGTTAATTATATGTTTGAAGATGCAGTAGCATAAGGTCAGTAGCGTCTGCCATTGCAAACTTTCAGAACGCCAACATTCAGTGTCGGTGCGAGTTACCAGCATCCACTTCAAACTCACTGTCTTAATATTCACACCTTATGTCCCCATGCCCTTCTTCCCTTCATCAGTGTCACCTTAGCGATAAAAGCAGTGTCTAACAAGGGACTATCCCCTCTGGCCGGTGACGGGCTGAACAGCATCAGATGAAACGAGAGTCATGGAAGATCCTTCTGCCCATTTTTCGCTAGGAGAAAATTTTGCGAAAGCGCACTAAAACTGATTTATTCTTGCTATTTTTCTTTCTATCTTATCGTCTGTTGTACCCTGACATTTCTCTCTTTTTGAATCAGTAGCTTCAAGACAATGTACATTTGACTTCACGTTACGCGAATGGCTGACAAATGTGCTTGTCGGTAGAACAATTGAACTATAAAGGGTCAAAAATGTTAAATATTTATGTGAATTAAATAACGCCTGCTTAACACTGGTCTGCTGTAACATGCCAAATTCCTTGACCATCTATCAGTCACCGCAACTGACCCATAAACTCGCAGATTCGAATCGTCAGTCTGAAGTGGTATGAGTGACCAACAGTAAAGGCCTGTCAAATGTACCAACTCATTCAGTCACACCTTAATTGCCATATAAGTAATTCCATGTCTCACCGCGGCAAAGCATAGCACCTGATTGGAGGAGAGGAGATAGAGACGAAAGCGAGTCAGGGAGTGAGTGCGAAGGTAAAGGTGTGAGAAATGGGTGATGGTAAAGGGAGTGAAGAGGATTGGGGAAGAAGGAAGGAAACTGGTGGTGGAGAAGTGGTCTATTAAGTTAGGCATTATCCTAATAGCGTGGATTTTGAGGATTCGAGGCTCTCAATGGACATGCTACTAATTTAGTTGCTTCATTTTTAGCGAAATTGACTGTCCTTCCCTTCCAGTGTCAAAGTAGACAGCCTGCTCATCTTTCATGTTTCAGTTCGTTGCTGCACAGGCACAGTGCTACTACAAGCAGCGCAGGGTATAAAGGGACTTTATGGCCCCACCGAAACTTGAACCCGTAGTTTCCTGACCCAAAGTTAGAGGCCTAATCCATTAGGCTACGAGACCAACACTCATTGCTTTCACTTTAAACTCCACTTTCTCCTTATCACTACCATCCGATGCAGTCAAGCAGCACACCTCCTTCTTCTATCAGTCCATTCTTTGCAGCTGTAATGCGACAGTTTCAAAATATCTGCATGTGCGAAATACTTCTACTCTCGATGACGTCGTGGTAGCGACTATGGCTGTGTTTGCGTAGATGCCTTATGAAGCAGGCGCTCCAGCCGGCGACGACGGGCAAGTAAGATGAGTGGTGGTTCGCTAAGTGATCCTGACACTCAGCATTTTTATGTAGACCTCACGTGCCGCGTTCTCCTTTCAGCGAAAATAGCAGTTGTTCGTTCCGCAATCACAAAACTTATTATTCGCAGCCCAGAAAATGGACGCTCGTGACAAAGGAATATCACATCGGCCTCTGCTTTGCTTGTCCGGAGGGCTATAGTTGTACCATGGAAGTATTTCCGGTTCCCACAATGTTCCACAGAAGTGAATCAATTTAATTTGTATGCTGGTCCTTATTTTGGCATTTGCACGGATTTTTTGAGGTTTTTACTTACTAAATTACCCAATTAACCAAATTAGCAGTAAAGGAGAAAAATATATCACTGCTTTTGAAAGCGTGAAAGTTTTTTTCATTTTCTATCTATTATATGGTGAAAAGATGTACTTCTGTCCATGCTTGATTATTGCGCAAATCACGTCTCACCGATCCCAATTCATCGTTTTGGGCCAGCTAATGAAGTCGTTTTGGCCGACAATTAGCAGGGAAGTATTAAAGTTACCAAGGCCCTTAAGAAATGTTGAGAGACATTTCGTCTTATTCGACCTAATCTCTGTTGTTGAAAGCGACTGCAATAACTAGTGCCTGATAGGCCGCGGGAGACCCCAAGGTGACTTGTGAAGAATTCACGAGACGGATTATGCAGTCGTACTCATAATGCGTGCAACGTTTCTTCGAAAGTCTAATTTGACCGATAATGTATCCCACACTTTTAGTACAACAACACCCTTTTGGACAAGCAGGCTACTATCACGACTGTTTCTTGTTTATTGGAGATCGATTAGCAAATACAAATTTTGAGACTTCAAAACAAAACTTACATTCCTCATTCGGCACCATGCAAGGATGGAAGCTGGGAACAGACCGAAATCTACAATTCTGTAGAGTTGCTCGGGTTCAAGCGCGACTAGCAAGCGTAGATTGAGATCCAACTGCTCCTCCTTTTATTGCAGAGCTTTGGAATCATTTCGAATTGAATTAGTTGAAGGTAGTGGGAATGGTAGCTGCAGAGGCATTTGTGCAGCGCAATCCACTTTAAATGCACTGCCATCTGGTAGTAAAGAATTAACATTTGGAGAGAATCCACCTCATGCTCAGTTAGCCGTGTGAAGATTAACCATGTTAAAGGCGTTAGGGTAGCTGCATACCTCTGGAGCCATTCCGGGTGATGCATCGGTGACTTCGCGTTGTGAACTGTTTCGAAATAGCCATTATCAGAGCAAGCCAGCATAGATTTAATGTGTAGCGAAGATGCGGGGCCTAAATAATAGGCGCCAGGGAGACGTCAACACATTGCCTGCCCAGTACAAATACAATAAAATAAAAAAGGACCTCAGAAGTTTTTATGCACAGTAAAATCTTGCTGCAACAATGGCATTTATACCATTGTCTGCATGCAGCTAATGGGCAATCTCATGGTTCCTCAAATTGCCGTTGCCAGGTAGACTTGTCAAATTGTCAAGGATCGGGTAAAATATTGCCTTTTTAATAATTGCATACAGCTTCCAGGAGATGAATCATTCCGACAAGTTTATTTTTTAATCGCTTGCTATCAATCACAAAATGCGGCAAACTTTAGGCTTCACGGTACAAAACGTGAGCATAGCTAAAAGTTGACGGAAAGAGGCAATTAGTTTAGCTTGCATGGACCAGGTCTGACTATGTCACTTATGTTACAAGTCGATATGTCCTTTTACGGGCTGCTCTTAGAATTCATTCACTCCTTCCGTGTAGCTACATTGGGCAGTATATCTTCTCAGGGGTGTTACTTTTGCTGGTAAATACAAAACAAAGGCACGAAAATGTGTAACTCTATGGCAGCTTATCCCACAAGCACAGCGCCAGAAATCGCATGCTTTCCCACAAGCATGCTATGCAACAGTCACACAGCAATAACTACTCGTGTGGCTTGAGTGTGTGCGTTCGATGCAAAATAAATGAGCAGACTGGGAAGTGTTGAGGCATATGTACCTCAAGAAAGCTCACGCACCGATAGAAGGCCCACCTGCCCAAGCAGTTCAGACCGAAGGAAGCGAATGATGAGCTAGTGGTTGTCTGAATTGTTCCCCGCTGTGGTCATTAATAACCAGCTTTTGATCACGAAGTGACTTCAAACGGAAATCATGGAGTAGCTTAACCGTTTTTGCCTTAATTATATCAGGCTTCACTTCAAAAACATCCTCGATTTTACAGGATATAATGTTCCGGTTTAGTTTCAATTTGTCGTATTTTATGTTGCTTCATCTCTTTCATTTTCAGGTGCAAAGAGTAAGGTCCAATCATCACATACACACGCACGTCTCGGACGTGGCTACTCTAGCTCAGCTACGGGTAAGTCAATTTTACTTACTTCACGCAATCTCCGTCAGGGTGTGCCATTAACCTGGTTTCTGTACCCCAGTTAGGGCATCGACACCACAATGTAGAGACAAATTCCCACAAAAGCTTGAATTTGATGCACTGAATATTTTTTGGCGATACGCCATGTAATTCGGACGAACCGTGGCTGGGTAAGGGATTTCGCAAATGGCGGTGATCCACTATCTCATCTGTTAGTGTATTACGATTGGCTTCTCATTTTTAGCCTTGGTCCTAAGGTCTTCTTATTGAGTGCAATGATCACATAGGCAAGGGAAACAGTGATCGAGGCTGAGCACATTCAGACTAGATTCATCCTCAGTTGCAGATGATGCTCCCTTTACTAACCTATTCGTGGTCACTGATCGCCCCCCCCCCCCTTAAAAGATGCATTCAGACATGCATTGCGACAGTATTGCTACCTTCGGAAAATGTTTAGCAGTTCGATAAACAATAAGGTACGGTCATCAATTAGAGGATGTTTGTAAGACCACGGACTAATTAAACGTTGGTGGATTTGTACAAAGCACCCACAGGGTCATATCGTCTTGCAATTCTACTAAGACTAATACTAATGTAAAGCATTCAATATGTGATTGCCGCCCTAAATGAATGAATAATAAACGGATACGGATGCTCTAGACAGCATTCATCATAACGAATGCAAGACAAAAATAAATCGGGAGTGTGCGAAATGTGTGAACGGTGTTGTGCTTTCTGTATCATGGAATTACTGCTAGCGGGCAACCGCTGATAAAACATTCTTAACCTGATCATTACTATCCCTGAAATATTATGTCTAGGAATGCTTTAGAACCTCAAGTGTACAGCTTAGACTTTACTTAAATGGAATTGCTAAATGTCAGCTTCTTTATGCATTTTATTTTTGCGTGAAAGCAAAATAGCATTGAATAAGCCACCCACCCATCCACTTACGGATTTGTACCATCAGGATTGATGTGGTGTGATTGCACGACGCTGGAGCGGAAAGCCGATAAGGGAACAAGACATGGTGAAGCAGAGGCGATGAGGTAGGCAAAACTCACCTGGTTCACAACTGTTCTAATGTCGGAGCTACGAAGACTGCTAAACACTTGTCCTCCAGTCCTTTCCTGTCCACTGGAGCAACGCACGATTCCGCTAGTCGAGGAAGAGAAGCTGGCAACAGGAATGGAAGCCTTATCTCCAATTAATTCATTCTTGCTGGCCACGATCAAGCCATATTATGGCAAACGTATTTTGCTCCTACTTGGCGCAATAATTCTATGTGCTCGCAAGCCAATTTCTCTTACCTCACCTTCTACTCGCCCTCCTCCTGCTTTGAGCTCTATTGGCTGACACGGAGTAGGCAGACAGGACGCAATTGCAGTAAGTTTTGAAGGCGGCATAGCAGAGTAGAAGGGTAAGGCAGGGGGATGAAGCATACTGATCTCGACGTGATTTGAACATACATCTAGAGTCAGACGCTCCACCCTCACACTACTAGGATTCCATGATAGTCTTCGTGCCAGTTCGTCAGTACCATCACTAACCAACGGCAATATCTGGTACATCTGCCCTTCTTCCCTTGCAGCATTGTGATCTTTGCGGTCGCCCACCTCTGCTGCCAGCATCAGCTGCTGTAGAAGGCAGTAATGGCATGTAGACATGTACGGGTGATAATATAATGATACTACCGCCACATCTGCCTATACACGTTTCGGGTGCGATGGTGTGCAGATGGGAAGGAGAGGGAGGTGAGTGAGTGGGATGGGTTAGGTTAATAAAAACCTCAACTCTCACTCGTTGTCTCCCATTTGATTCGTCATTATTAGTAAGTCAGGCACGCAAGCAGAATCGCCTCACATGACCGAATTTTACAAAATTACTTTTATTTATCTAAAGCCATCTTAATTTTGATCCAAATCTTGTTTCCCAGACGAGTAGTTCTGAGCAACCAGAACTGATACAACACTCCGCTTAAATGCTTTTGGTTTAAGCTGTCATGACGACGTAACTTGACAGTGGTTGTGGCCGCAGAAACGCCTTAATCAAGTGGCAAGCATGCATCTCTAACTTTTATTAACCTACATTCGATTACAAGACCTCAATGCAGATGGATTGTAGTAGAATAATTTATCATCTTTTAGAACTCTTATACGATGTACAGCATGAGAGTTATGAGGAATCAATTTCATTCTTTAATTTTGCTTCAATCATTCGGATAAACTGGCTACTTCAATGTTTGCAGTAAAGTGCAACAAAATTTTCGTAATAATGTTTTCATTTAATCATCTTGAACAAATTTATTAGGATCAGCCAGTTTTATCCCGGTGTGATTAAGGTGATAGTGGTTGGATTTTTCTTGTCCTTTTCTCTAACCATGTAGCCGTGACTGCTAGCCTACTCTTTTCAGTAGGCTATTCGTTTTCTGAGAAGTCTAAGAGGCTGATTTTACCCACCCACGCAAGCTAATAGGATTGACGCAAATAACAGTTCCATAAAAATTTTGTAATTGATGCTGTTAGACAATTCAGCTCATCAAGTTTGTGGCATGCTGAGTTGCAACTTGTGGGGTTCTCAATGCACCTAAGTTGCAAGTGCCCGTTTTTCGCCCACCAGTTGTGCGTTAACCAAAATTACCCATTAGCCATCCCTTGTTGTTTTATTCACCGTTCCTGCACTACCTTTTAAAAGTGATTTGCACGCAATCGATGCGCTCAGTTCAATCTACGACATGATTGAACCCGTCTTTAGTCTAGCGACTACCTCCCACCACACGTTGTTTGTCAAATTCGCCTATCCATTACAGATTCGCAGATGCATACCCATGTATCTACCTTCCTTCATTGCTTTTTAGTGAGGCTAGAACTGGTTCCTTCTCCATCTCCCATTTTGTTTTCACAAATTGACATCCTCCATAGTGAAATTTATAATTTGTCCATCTCCCTCTCCTCCTGATTCAGACCTCATCGATGCCATTTTGGTTAGTTCCACCCATGTTTTGACTGTCCATATCTATTACCCATAATATGCTTGCCATGATTATTGCCAATGGTAGGCCTGAACTTAGATTAGACTGAACTGAACTTTGCTAATGATCGTATCTCATTTTTCTGCTTTCTGCCTCGTTCCGTGCCGGTGCTCCTGTTTCCTCTTTCCTTTTACCACTTCAGCCCATCCCAGACCCCACCCTTTCAGCCTCGCGCTCCATTGTACTCTCGAGAATGAAGATAAGCACGCCGACCTGTTATAACCTCGCAATTTGGATTCCAACTGGACTTTTACTTACCGCACCGCTGATATCCATCCTTTTTCCTTTTAAAAAATCTCTATGCCGTGTTCATTATGCTAACCTACAATAATGCGCAACATTCCTTTGGTTGAAGTTGCAAATCGCTATAGAACGTGAATATGCACCCGTCTTAGAAGAAGAATAAATCGTCACCAGGTATTTATATGAAGATTATGATAGTCATGAGTTATGATGCTACCTATTGAGATGCCGGCAGGAGACAACTTAATGTCAGTTCCTTCATTCGTGGGCGCTACTTCGTCGGCTACAATAGCGAAGGAACAAGGGGCAATATTCTGTGTAGAGTCTATGCGAATAAGTGAAATGTAACAGCTGAAATGGAGATCCAATCGGCAAGCTGCGTTAACAAGCATGTAAGTGTTTTTTGTTTTTGCGAGTTTATTTTACAATTTAATCACACAAATGAAGATGAAGACTGTACTTTATATTCAGCAGAAAGTAGACTGTCCGCAAACGCTAATATTGCGTCATGTGGATCGTTAGAAACTACATGAAGTATCCTCTGTCTATGCTGCGCTACCATAATTTAATTGAACCCTGCTTTATCTCGTCGAAAATGGCATTGAAAATAACAGAATGGAAAAATTGAACAGCTTAAAGGTGAAAACAATAAATACAAAAGAATGAATGAATTATTCTGAAGGGCCCAATGATCACCTATTCCCAGGGTGAAGTCTTATCTCAATAGGAGTTATCCATTCGTCGGAGCATAATAATACGCACAACAGTTTCATCCTGTAATGCTTAAAATGAGCTTAGAATGTCCTCTTTACCACCAGCGCCTCTACCTAATGCAAGCATGTTAGTCAGTGATATAAATGTCCAACCAAGGGAGCTTTCTAGGTAGCCATTTTCGGGGTCGATTGTCTGACCAAGTGGGGGGTTGGGGCTATCATTTAACAGAAGCTTGAGTATTTTGCTGACGGCTAGCGTTTGATCCGGAGTTGATTCGAAGAAAGGGGATGAACTCTGTCTGCATTGACTGCGTTGCTGTTTCTCATTCTGGGTCACTCAAGTGCAGGTGTTCTACCACTTTAAAGGCGTGGCTGAGATCTCCCCCAACAGTGCATTAGCTCGTTCCGACAGCATTTGTCTTGTAACGTAATGCTTAACCTTTCCCATGTTACAACCGCTTCTTTTCAATGCTGTTGACTATGTGATATGCCCACTGAATTCATGCGATTGTAAGTTGCTATTCATGGATGCAGCTGGTTTCTGGCCCGACTATATAAGATGTGGTGGTGATGGGAGTGGTCATTTGTGAGTTTTGTGGTGAGAGAGACAGCGGTTTCGTTAAACTAGCGCATTAAAACTACCCTAGATGTGGCAAAACTTGATGGCGGATGTGGTATGGACAACAGCGGGCTTGTGGTTCTACGAGCGAATGGAGAAATAGGCAATGTGTCTAGTCAAGGTTAGGAACCGACAGTGTATGCAACGTGGGATCATATGTGAGTGCGATGTTTAGACATGGTGTGTTTCGTGTAGGAATCAATGGCGTTGCAAACTTTGATATGGCTTGTCCGATTGCAAAAATATGCACGAAGTTTTTAAGCGTAACATCAGCGGCAGAGGTCGTGGAACCTCTGCGATGCGGTTATTGTTGCCCATTTGGAAGGACCATAGCAGTCCCTTTTCCGAAACAGGGAAACATAAGAGAGCAATCAATATCTGACTCTAAAGTAGTCAGGCAAAGCCACAAAGGAGGCGTCTAAGGTGAAGGTGTCGAAGATGGACAAGGCGAAGAGAAGGAAGGGGACCTACGGCATCCACATCTACAAATTGTTGCGCCAGGTGCATCCGGACACAAGTATCTCGTCGAGGGTGTTATAGGCTATTAGATCAGTCGTGATCGACATCTTCGAAGGTATTGCCACCGAGTCGAGCCGGTTAGCGCATTGCAAGAAGAAGTCGATATTCACGAGCAGAGCGGTTCAGACTGCTGTGTGGCTGATGCAAGCGCACCAGCTCCAAGTGAATGGAATGGGTGTGGAGTGCAGAGTGAGCGACTGAATGCATTCCACGGCCCTGTTGAGGGTCACCACAATCATTCTTGGTTGTGTGGCAGAAATATACATTTTTACTATTACTTCTGGCTCGTATCCATTGTCGCCATGCTCTCAGGTTGCTACTGTTGGTGCTGGCAGTGCCTATGTCTAGGTGTAGGTGAGGACAGGGCAGAGCAATGACAGGAAGTGTATATAGTAATGGGGTGTGTAAAGATGCTTATGATGGTTGGGTCGACAGTGAAGGGAAAAGAGGGAAGAGGGGTAGGCTTTATGCTGGATTGAGTGACTCCCAGTGCTCTCACAAAAGGGCGTCTCATTTACATGCCGCCACCTCTCACACATCTCTTGTGTAGACGCACACCATCATGGACAACCGCCACCACCGACATGGCTATCGGTTGTGCTCAATTTGTCCAACTTGTCGCGTCAAACTCTTGCGCCATGGCAATCCACCCCATCACCAGTCCACCACTGTGACGTACAAGTGCGTGTAAGAGGAGAAGGAAATGCACCGCACCCCATCCGAATTCCCGTGGTAATTCTGCGTGTCGTAGCACCACCGCTCAACACTGCAGCTTCTACATCTAAGACAGTAAAGCAGACCAACACCCAAATGTCAGCCAATCGACCGACACATCCAGTAGTCAACTATCCGCCTTGTGGTGACGCTCAAGGGGGCCATTACCACACTCGTAGTCGCAAACTTGGCCAGTTAGTCTGCCTGCGGAAAGGCACCTGGTCGGCCTACTCTTCACTGCCCACCAGGCTCCCCGTCTTCTTCGACAGAAGAACCGCCTACATTTTGGGCAGCACACCATCCTGCACGATTGTTACACCACCCGATAACTTGTTCAACAACTCGCCGTTGCGAACGGCCAGCTACAGGTGGCGAAATATGACGCACATCTTCTTGTTGCCGCACGCCGCATTATCTGGCACCTCCACCACCTCGACAGCCAGGTACTCCAGCATAGCAGCCAAGTCTAATTATGCATTTCGTGTGCACGAGAAGATAGTGCCCTATTAAAAGAGGACTTGTGCGTATTACTTTGGCATTACCTCCTCGATGTTTGCACTTATGCCCACCTCCAGAATATTGGACCAGTTTTACTAAACCTTGTGTAGTTAATGAGGCGAGTAGTCTAATCATTCGCCGATGTTAAAAACGCGTTAAAAGGAATGGCTCAGCGCATTCGTTGCAGTTCCTAGACTAACGCCTGATCGCATTTCAGTTTGCTTATTTACACATAATTTGCTGCGGGCAGGTTTCATGAGGTTGCTTTAAAAAATTCAGCTCATCCAACTTTATTCTTCACTTACCCAATAGGCTAGAGGGTGTACAATTTCGATGCGCACCATTACGTAGATTGGGATTCGCAATTACGCTAAGGAAACAGAATCTAATTGAATGGACCTTTTGTCCACCACAAATGTTGTAAGTACTTTTCAGCTAATGCAAAAACGCTCCATTTTTGTCCGAATCGCAAGAAAAGATAAATCGCTGGACATTCGGCCTTCCAATCCAATTGTAATAATGCCGCCAGTTATTTGAAAGGAAAACCTTTAAACAAACAGTCAGTTGGAGCTTAATCAACTTTTGACAACGCCTTTCTTGTAAACTTCAAACAAACATGTGCACCTTTTAAGAAATATAAGTCATCAATGCCTAGATATCAACAGAAACACAAGAATTTGCCCCATTAGAAAACACTATAGCTATGCACTCAACATAATCTTATTATTAGTTTTATGCTGCAGGGAGAGCTTTGTGCAAGTGAGTGCCTAGGATGCGATATAGCACGATCTGATGATAAGCAACGTGAGCCATACCTGCAGTGAAGATAGGGAGATCCATCGCTGGACTAAAAAGGGGGTAGCGCTCGGAAAGAATGGCTAAAAGATCTTGTTGTCGCATTCTATTTGGAGATACGGATAAATAAAATGTAAAAACAACCTTGCGAAATTGTTTAACACGGCAGCATACATAGTAGTAGTAATAGGTTCTCATTTAAAAAGTGCTTGTGATTCATAATCATTTGATCCCGTTTGATAAATAGAATGCATCACGAATCATTTTAACACATAAAAAATGCATATGACTCGTGCAATTTTAAGACATAATTAACTGCATTTTGCATTTTTTGGTGAAGTGAAGGTGTCTTTGAGTCAAGTAATTCCCTCATCATTTTGAAGGTCATTAGCGGTAACTACTTTTCTCCTCGGTAATATAGTATACCCTTCGTCACGGACGCCATAGCTTTGGTAAAAGTGAAACTCGTTCTATAGAATAGCATGAACATTTCCGAGTCACCCAAGATCATTTAGTGAAAATGGCAGTGCAGACCTTGAACTCCACAAATATGCGTCGCGTTTGATTTGAGCATAATTTGCTGAGCATGACTATTCAACGAACGTTTCGAAATCGGAGTCCCGCCTTTGCCATCGCTTCAATACAACTCAGGTCAGAATTAATTGTGTTTTATTATGTTTAATCACGTCGTTGTACATAAAGAAACAACAGCCATTCGCTAGATTATTTGACTTCATCACTTGTTCCCAAGATCTTGATCAGAAATGCACAGTAAAAATCATTTTTCACTAGTTATTACAGCGCTAATTTCCATAGACAACGTTTAGATTATTAATTTAGGTTATTTAACAGTTGCAGGGTTGCTGTTAGGAACTTTCGAGGCAAGTAGGGAAAAGGACTTTTCCATAAAGTAGTTGCATGCCTTATTCCATCTGCATAGAAAATAGCTAATTGGTACTAACTTTCAGCTGGTGGTTAAGACCGATTCATGCATAAGACGGTACACTCGTAAAACAATAGCAAATTAGCCACAGTGCGATGCACTCTATGTTTATCTCCCATAAAGCAATAGCGATTTGGTGATGCAGCTAAACGAAGAGTGTGTTATGACTAAAATGCGAAAGAGGACGCGAACTCTAACTGCGCCGTACTCTCTTTCATTCTATCTAGAGTTGGGTAAAACTAGGTATCAAGCGTTAATTCACTTCCGTGCCTGTGAATTGTAGTTCCAGTGCAAAGCGTTTGATAGATAGGAATGGTTGCAATGTAATGGGAATGATTTCATTGCAAAAAAGTGAGGTAGCACCAGCACAAAGCTGTATTCGATTTTCAAGGTTTCATCTACAATGATTTCAATTCGTGCTTAGGGCTAACCTATATTTTACAAACCTATTTCGGCAAAGAAAGCTTAAATAACATAAGCGTACAGAGCTGCGATGCATCTGTCCGTTCAGGTCCAGGATTAGTCAGAATTAAAACACAGCAGCTTATTCCATTCAGTGATTGCTCGCAATCGTTTTCCTATCTTATTATAAGAATTAGGGTTTGGCCAATGATGAAAGCATCAAGGTTGACACAGAATCGTGATAAGCTGCCTTAAGGGCTGTATCGTCTACTACTTTCCATCTTGCTCCCAGCTTTCGTCTTTACAATTCAGTTATTCGTCTGTGCCTCCCTCCCGCTTCGATTTCTCCTTGCATTCGGTCATCTGTTCATTCTCCACTTTTGTCGGCTCTCTCGCCATCTTCTCATCACTCCCAATCCTCCGACTTGCCATTTCAGAGAAGTCAGAAGGCCGAAGCGGATGGATACCGTAGAAATTAGGGGTATGTTATGCTACCAGCCCCTCCATCTCTCCTCTAGTATCCCTGTCCTATCTTCTCCTCCTTCTTCTGGTACTCAGGGTATGTCAAACGTAAAAGAAAAGCTATGACTAACCTCTTCTAGTGTGTAGTATGAAAAAGATTGAATTCCTTTTATTGAGTCAATCACCTCATGCTTTACGAGGTTAGATGACTAGATCTGCAAATGAGGGGACCAGGTTAGGAATAGATGGGAGAAAGAAAGGAATGAAAAATGCCGCACGATAGCACCTTGTAGAGTTATCATATGGTGTCCATTTCCAATCCTCTTTTCCACTGTCTTGTTCTATGCTCTCCTACTCTCAAATCTTTGTCTCTAGCTTAATCATTTTCTTGCCTCCTTCAGATGTGTAATCGCGTTGCTTTGCAGTGCAACGCATTAATTCTGCCTAGCATAGGCCTGGATGCACACAAAATAAACTCATTGCCGTTATCTCAGTCATCTTTAGGAATATGTCGCCGGTGCTTTTAAATTTTTTACTCTGCACTACGCTTGCTGTGCCGCGCTTACTTTTCATGTCTCTTACATGCGGAAACTTTGTAACACAGATTGACTAGATCTGGCTAGATTGCACTGGATTGAGATGGACTAGACTGGTCACGTCGGCTGAGTTATGACAGGCTTGCATAAAATAAGGAAGGAGAGGTTGGACAGGGCTACCACATCTATCATGCGTACCTCATCCTCAGAGGCGCTTTATGCGTTACCATTGATGTCAACCTTAATAGCACTCTAATTTGACCTCCCCTAATCAAAGTAACACAACTCCATGCCATGTAAAATGCTGTCTTTTCTTCCTTTCGTTTTTGCTGACACCAGAAATCAGGGCACGCGGACTATAAGTAGGCCTAACGATGTCTTCAGAATGGAGGGGTAGGAGCCTTCTTCTCTACTTCCCCTTTTCCACGTCTTACTGCAACGCGCCTTTCGTTGAGAGCATCTTTTGTCTCCCGAGTGTTGCGCCTTGCATTATGCTCCACTGTTTGTGCTTAATGCATTCAATACAACCAAAACAGATTAAAGGGTACTTCCTGTAATTCATTTCCTTGCCTTTATTTCCCAATTTAATGGCAAGAAAATTTTTCCATCTCTCTAGATTGTTCTACACCACTTCGCCTCTATTCCACCTCCTACTTTTACTCCTTTACTTACTCCCTGAGAGCAAAGGTAAGTGCGTTGCCCCTACCTCCCACTTTGTAACGTATAGACTCGTCCAACTCTCACCTCACTATCCCACTGTCCAACTCTTTTCTTCTCTCTGCAGAGAATTCCTCTACCAGGCGCTCTACATTTACGTGCAAGAACGTGCGCTTCCTGCCCTTTAGAGAGTCGCCTCAATCGCTGCCCCAAAAAGACAGGTAGAAAAGTCTATGTGTGTGTGCCTGTGCGTATGTAGTACAGAGCCATATTCATCTCATCCTCTCCCCCTCAATTGCCCTTCCAGCCGACCATGTCAACATTTCTATCTTAGATGAAGATCTCCTCTAGTTGCTCATCGTATGGCTATTTGGTTGCCTTATTAATTTATGCTTTACCTTCCGCCAACACTCCACCACCCATCCACCAACTTACTTCACTAGTATTTAATCGCATTTCCCTTCTTGTGTCTCCTCTACTTCCTCTCTTATTTCAGATTGAAGACAACTTCGCACATGGAACCAGCATTTTTAATAATACTAAAGTGATGTGTGCAGGCGAGGTAAGAAGAAGATAGCACAGGATGAGGAGGGGGAGAGGTGGCATAACTTACCCCTATTTGCTATTGCAGGTATCTGTTTCGGCCTTTGGACTTCTCCGGAGTGGTGGACCGGGCTGTTGGAACTGATGTAGGGATAGCGAGGGAGATGACAAACGTAAAAGAATAACGGAAGACCGAATAGGAGGAAAAAACGAAGCGGAGAGGAGGCATTGATGGCCAACTGAATTAACGGGACGAATCCACGAAGAAAGATGAGCAGCAGTAGACAAAACAACACGTTGACAACCATGTTCGACGCTGTTGTGCGATGGACCAATTCGAATTCTACACGTATGAGTCGATTAGTGGCACGTGTTATCGCGTGGTGTCTCTCAGGGCCGTCTAATGTTTGACTTAGGAGGCACCCATTGTGGGTGGTTTTGCGAGAGCAGACATCACTTGCCTTCGTGTCTTTTTACCTTGGTCGATTTCCCTGCACCATGGCGCATGCAAAGGCAGCCGAGGAGGATGAGACGGACCACAAATACCAATGTGTTTTGAATGAAATGCGCTGCCTTGTCTGGTCTGCTTTCTGTCAGCTTTTTATCTCTGTTGTTTCCTTTTGGAAGGACGACTTTCGGGCAGTTTGGGCAGTGCGAGGTATGAATGTAGTGAAGACAGTGGCGACTAACTCCCATCGATTGACATAGAGCTCGTGAAGGTGTGCTTTTGCTGCTTATTTCTAATCGCATTCCTAGGTCAATTGGTGTGTTGCAGCAGGGAGGACAATGGCGGTGATTGCACCTCTCCAGTGGAGAGGAAGCAACATGATTGTTAAGCTGAAAGCCACGAAAGAATAGTTGGATGAGAAGCAAAGATGACACCTTCACAGAGGAGAGGAAGTAGAGGAGAGGATAGAGAAGGGCCATTATTGGGTATTTCAGCGCAATGCTGTTGCACTGCGTTCCTTATTACCAGTTCTCCTTCTTCCACATTCTCCTGGATGCCTTCGTTTACCCATTTCCCCAGCCATGTACTCGAGTGAGGTATGTAGGACTGGACTTTGTGGAAGGAATATAAGTTCCTGTCAATCGACAAGCTCGAAGACGCTCTTCATGGTTTACTTTGATAAGTGAAATGCACTAGTTGCGACAATACTGGAACGATGACGCACGTGAATGAGGTTAGTGAGGAGGAGGCTATGATGAAGCAGGGTTATAGCACAGCTTATCTCTAATTTCTACGATTTTTATCTGCGTTGACATTTTGGAGTCAAACGACAGAGGGGTGGGTCGGAGTGTTAGGCAGATTGGAACGGAGGCGGCGGAGGTGATTGATGAGAAGTGGAACAAAGGTGAGTAGACATCAAAGCGGGACTGAGGCAGAGAGGAAGAACTGAATGGTGGAAACGACGATAACGTGGGAAGCAAGATGTATGTTAGAAGGCGGTGGAATGCTCATGCGGGTGTGCGATTAACCTCTTCTGATTGGATTAATGCCACGCGTTGTAAGATGGCTTCATGGGGCAGGCATCACTGGCCTCTGTGCTTCACTTCGATATGCTCGTCCTCCCACTTGTTTGCCAGCTTTTTGGTTAATTAATGCAGGACTAGTGATCTCAGCAAAGCCTTTAACAAAACGTCTGCAGTAATTTGCCAAGCTAAGGAACCTGTCAAGTTCTGTCTGGTTGGTTATTGTTGGCCCAATTTCTCGCCTGCCTTGTGTGGTCTTGAGCGACTGATACATCATTCGACCAAACTCTATGTCTCTTGAAGTTAGCGGGGCATTGGAGAAAGGGACAAATCTCTGGATTATCTTGACCCTTCTCGAAGAAGCTGAATCAAAGCTCGAGACTGGTGGAGTGGTTCTCTGTTCCTACTCTTTACGTTAAATTTTGTCAAGGAGTAATGATCTTAAGAGAGAATGCGCATTCTCAGAGAAGCGGTTAAATTCCCTTTCTTCCTTTTCTCTGTTCTCTGAAAATTGGTAGTTAATAATTGTCCTGTACACGGCACAGATCTCAGCAGTTATAATGTTCAAGTGAGAGCAGGTTTTATGACCTGTTTTTATCGACCAGGTGTTGCTGACTTTGTAAGGTTTGTCTCTCATGTTCTCAATATAAAATTGCATTGGTGAATGCCAATGGTAACGTAATCGTACTCCACGTTCGGATGTGCACTCGGATTATTCAGGCTTCACGTATTGTGGTTGGGAACATTGACGGAACTAATCTGCTAGCTTATTATTCATCTCGCGTAAACTTCAAGAGCATTTAAGCCTCTTTTAAGTCACCGATAAGTGTTTAGAATTGATGAGCTTATTTGTAGGGAGGTCGCTATGTGCTCAAGTTCTTTCCAGGTACCGTGATTCGCGACCCCGTCATGCACACTGAGCACATGAAGCGCAAGACCGGCACTGCCTTGCACATAGCCTATACCTAAAATTACTAGAACCAGGTTTTCTAAGTCATCGTCGCCTGGGCGGCGTTGTAGCTGAGGGGTGAACGGATCGAGAGAGATCGTGGTGGATGTGTAAACGCGTTAATGGCCACTTTCAATACCACATCGTACGTTGCATTCACCTTTACATTATTCTCCCCTTCTGCCTCCTCTCTCCCTCTTTCTCCATGTCACATCAGTGGATGACTCTAATGCGCCCAAGTCATCGCCCTTGTGCGCCAGATCGGCGTACCAACATTCACAGCGGTAGTAGGGAGAAATATTATTAGGCAGGAGGACGGACGATTAATTGCCTGAGTAAGTGGGTGGGCAATCGGCCATGCAGATGGATAGTTGCCGAAAGGTGGAGAGGATAGCGCGTGTGAGGTCAGAGTTGACAAGTACAACGTTGCTTTTGCTGTTGTTGTGTCGATGGTGGTAGTGGGTGCTAGTGAAGTACTGACAGATGGACGGGGGATATTAAAGCATGACAGCATATTCTCACTAGGCTTATTCGTTCGATGACCTAATTAGGCAGTGAAGCAGCAGTTAGCACGCTGGTTGCTTACTGAGCAAAAGAGCTTATGGCTTATGTCAATGGCGTCCTTGCTAGGTGGTGAGGGCGGCTTCTTCCTCCTTGTTTTCACCATTCCATGCTACTCTACGTTACCTTAAGCTGAGCTAAGGTAGACTGCCACCATACACTTCCTTTCATTATTCCATATTATACTGCGCTATTTTGCATTCAGATATTGATGTAACCATCCTACTCTCTATTGCTAAGCCAATTTTCACAACCACCACCACCGAATGTCATCTATTCGACTAAGAAGCCATATCAACGAATGGCACCCTACACTCTCGCATAAGTAAATGAGCATATCACAAAAGTCACTTGCCGCTAATTGAAATGAGGCTATTGAAGCACATGAAAGGCGAGCAAATGCATCAAGAACTAAGCAATTCGGAAATAGACAAATGTTCCAGCAAACGATATATCGTCACGTCTTCCACGGAAAGAAAGCAACCACCAATTTTTTAAACAGCATCCTCATTTGAGTACCACAGAAGATTGCGCAGCAGACAGAACTAACCTCGCTCCTGATTACTAGTACGAGCGAATGGATGCGCTCGCAATGCACTTTATCGCAAATCTTCTACGCCTTATGCATCAATGGCCATCATATCACTAACGCGATGGCACGCTAGGAAGCAACTCCATGTTCTGCGGCGACTTCGGATCCAACGCTGATAGCATGCAAAATTCTACGCTTTTGTTGAATGATATCTCCGAGCGCACACTTTTGACCTCACACTCAGCCATTAAAATGGCTACCAGTCAGAAGTCTGCTTCCACACTCAACCATCGCCACCATCAAACGCATCGCACCCATGGTTCAATTTGTTCATCTTTGTGTCAGATTGCAAACAAACTTACTAGTTCATCCTTCTATCTCCCCAGCGTTGCACATTCCATCTGTACGCCTCTCAATGCCCACCCTCCTCCTACACATATCTTCTAAAACAACCCAACAGCAAAGTAATGAAAATGCCCAAAACGCACCCACATCCATTCTATTAAGTCAGCTTTGTGCTCAACAATGCTCTAGACACAGTGTAACATTTCTATTAGGTGAAATTCCAATCCTAATGTATCTCATGGACAATAACGTGCACATCGTATGCGAATTGACATTCATGTTTGGTGCCAGCCTTCACAACCAAATGGAAAGCCTCGTTGCACTAGTGTAAGGATATTCCATCTGGATGCAAGAGTCTACAAACCGACTCAACGGAGTTATGGACAAGTTATTATTATGCAGGTTTAAAATGAACCTCAGGCCATCATCTTCACCCTCATCAAACAACTCTGGATGTCTTAGCAGAGTTCTCGCAGTGACGCCAATGAATTCCACCCCTCCTTGAAACAGGCACCAAAACTGCTTGATCGTGTGCAAAAGTGATTGTGCAGGAGGTTACGCGAATTACATTCCATCAAAATTTCGCAGACGGATCGGCTGAGGCACCAGGCTATTCATTTCTAGTCAGAAATGTCGTAACGGGTGTTTACTCGAATCGCACTCGAATCCGCGCACGTCAAGTCCAATCTAGAAGTGGGTGGCAATAAACCAGCTATTTAAAAGTTCAAAGCAATGGCAAAGGTGAGATTCACCTTTAATGCTGCTTGGTGATGCCTCCATGCTTATAAAAATATATTTCTTTGATAAAAAACAAAGTTTTTTAAATTCAGGATCTGTAGCTACTTAAACAAGAGGGAAAGATAGACGCCAGAAACATTTTAAACAGTATTTAATAAATAAGGCCCCATTTTACAAAACTCGTCGTTGATGGAGTGACAATCCGTTAAAAACACTGCTATAACAACCTTAATTAGTGCGAGTGGGGTTTCGTGTTTAGAAAGGACAGCGGCGCAAGGAGTTGGAGCCGTCACACTCATGCGAAGTAGTTGTTGGTCGCGGTTGGCTAAGGCAATAGGTCTGTGACCACTAGCTGTTTCAGGGGATGCTGGTCTGGCTTAAGGCGTGCACTCCAGTGTTATTTGACAGGAGCATGATTTTTTCGAGTATGGTCAGCATTGGAGTCGAATTCGCCACAGGAGATGGAATTGTGAATGTGGATGCCGCTCCGCTGCTTGCGGGAGCCTCAATGTGAGTTAAGAGCACTTGAGTGACTTTTTAAGATGACATCCGTTATGTCGATTGGTATGAACTCTTCTATGATGAGCTTCGAGCACCTCTGCAAATTTTGCAGATAAATTAATATAGGAACCTCATAAATTGTCCAATTCTCTTAATTCTCTAATTGACCCATCCACTAATGTTTCCACCGCATCGCCTACCGTGTGTGATTGATTGATTGACTGGCTGACTGAGTTACTAATTAATTCATTGATGTGTTCATCTCCTTGCTCCTTTACTTCCTTTTAAGCTGTTTTGTTGTTCGGTTGATTGCCTAATGCTCTTCTTCAGCCCACCCGTCAATGAAAGTGGCAGCACAATATCGAAGCCATGATTTTGGTATTCCTCCCACCCTCTCTCCCTTCCTCCTCCCATACTTGCATGGAAAGTCAGTGGTTGGCACGGTTGACTCGTGAGTGTTCTTCTCTTATAACCAACACGTTTTAATTGATGACGCTGTCACATCTTTCGCACATTTGAATTCCATTCTCAAGGCTACAAGGCAGCGTGTCACAAGTGCACTTGTCATCAGTGCCAACAATCAACTGCAACCCAGCAAAACAAAGAATATTTGAAAGCCCAATAAAACAAAATATTCTGCATCTGTCACAGAGTCACACAAATGAGCTGCGGTCAACAATGCTTTAAGTCGTAACAAAACATCTCCATCACTATTGTTTACATACTGCAGCGCCTTCAGCCTTCCCTCACCCCAAGAACACCAAATAAGACACAACGATTGGGCAGAATACACATCTATTCCACATACCCACGACCCACTCGGCGAAGGTAAAACATCAGAGGAAATATGTGGCTCCATCACCAACACCCGTCATTTAACAAACCACTGAAGCGTCACACAGTCCCTCTCTCCACCTCCAGCGCCATCCTTTATTCTCTTCGTGGTAATTGTGCCGCATCTGCAGTCTCCTCCTCACCTCCTATGGCCCAAGCGCATTACGTAGGGAATGATGGGGATCCACCGACCACCATGCCTACAAGCAAAATTCCAAATCCTGTCAACGATACAACCGCAGGCCCATGACATTAACAGAACAACTAAGACCTGTTGTGACTATCGGTCTCAAACCTAGTGCCACATGGCAGCCATACGTCGACAAACTTAACTAATTGCTTTAGGCAGCATCAACACTCCTCAGTACCATTAACCGACAGATATGGTCGTTAAACCGATTGAGGCATCAAGTCATTGGACATTTACCGTTTCTCCTACCAATTAATCGTACTTTGGCAATGTGTCGCCCCACTTACTACAACACACACCTGTAGCCGTCAATGAAAACGCCTCCTTGCGTAAGTTATGCACGAACAGAAACTTCTCAACAACTTGCGTCGAATTTTTTTTCAGCATTAGCCAAACCACTTTCAAGCATATACAGTTCACACTAACCACACTTCCGATTACTCCACAACTATCTCGTATTGGCTTCACCTCACACCATACAACTATCAAAGGCGACAGAACCTCAACATCCTATTTTAAAACAAACAAGCGAAACTAATATTTGTGGACCAACGATAACATCAGACTTAACTTACACAACATTTCGTCTTACAGGAAAGTACTCACCAGACTACTGCTTAGCACCAAAGCACCGCATCCAGTCTTTCATAACTCCTCCGAGCACAAAGTCACGCTACTTATGTCCTGCGCAAGTGAACATTCAGCAACGAGCGGAGAAACCTTCAGCAGGATCGATCGGTGGAATGATTGCAACATCACAACTGTCGACGACGAGTTCAAGGGCGAATAGTGCCGTCTCAGTGGACTCCCATGGGCTGACTTCTATAGCCACATTCGCCTTCTCCAATTCCACCGTCAGCAATGATGCATGTTGTTAGCAGTCGGATGAGTCTGTGATGACGTTGAAAAGCGACCCATAACCAACTATGCGGGCGGTGGCGGCTGCAGAACGATTGCTGGTCAATAGGGCTGCCCATCTTCATCGCCATCCATCACCTTTGAGAGGCTGACTAGTCAAATCAAAAACACTACGCTAACAAGCTTTGAGCCCAAAATTAGCACCTTGCAATATTCACTGCTTATCTCAAAATGCTCCATGGCAAAAAATCATTCTTGTCGTACTTTGGGCTCGCAACGACTCTAGCACCGCGTAAAACCAAGTGATTGTTGATATAATCCACTATCCAACCAACCGCCAGGACAGCTTCAACTGCTCCCCTTCTAAATTATTCTGCGAAACGAACAAGCGATGAAAAGTGCTGTTGCAAGATAACAAAAACTCGTCCGAATTCAATTCCTCATGTTCATTCAATAACAAAATATGTATGCGTTCCGACTTGTTCATATACGTGCACACAACTATGAACAAGTCAACTTGATCCATTCCAAATACATAAACTGAGAACTAACATAAAATGCATTCTCGTACAGTGAAAAAGTCAGTAAATACAAAGATGAAAGGCACAAACTTCAAAATGCAAACATGTCGGAGTTCGAGAAAAGGTTCCAGAGTAGATTCCGAAACAGCTCTGCAGCACTGCCACCCATTTCCACCCCAATTCACCGGCCTTTCTCAACGCGATCATAAGCCTGCCTACCAACTCAACACTAACCTCACATCCATCTCGTCTGTTTACCTGCTGACCATGCAATTATCCAATGCTTGAACCAAAAGAGCTAACACCTATCGCTATGCCATCAAACGCAACAATATCATCCATGGCAAGATCCGCATTGCAGGTCAAAGGAGACGCCCCCACAAATGACTTACACATCCCACATTGCATATCATTCCACACGATCATCACATGCAGCTTCATCACTACTGCAAATTCGTAGCATCCAAAAAGTACAAAAGGAAAAAAGTGGGAAAGCCGATACACAAACGTCCGATGACCCGCCACATCAACACATACGAGCTAATATAATATCTTAAAAACCAAACATTTAAGACCGCTACAAGGCAACGTCTGTGTAGCAATGCGAAAGTGCCCAGTGAAGAGTTACAGGTCTCTCAGCAACCATCCTCCTGCTCCTCAATCAGCCTCAAACACTAACTCATGTCAGAGCTGAACCCACATGGCAAGTTTCACAAAGATACCATCAACACACAACCATGGTCTCGAAGTGAATAAACGACCGAATCGCGAAGTGCCCCGCACACTCCACATATTCTCCGCCAAAGCAGGCAATATAGGCATAAAAATAACGCAACTACTACCATACATCAATACGAAAGGATCTACGAAGAGGTGATAAGAACACGCTGCACAAAATAGCGACCAATAAACTACAACCTAATCTCACCTAAGAAACGCAATGAGCAATAGCGACGGCGAGACTCGTGCTCAGTGTTGCTAGGTTACACTTCCACGTCCAGCTGATAATGCTCCATCAGAGATACACATTCCTGTCAAGTAAAATATGAAGGCCAACATGCATACCGAGTGAGTCCTAATAATTATTGAAGTTCCTGCTTTCTAAACAAATGAAGCCTCTCAGCTATAACTCAAGCACACTTGCATGCACCAAACACTTCACACGAAAACGAAGATTTGAATCAGCCGCGCAACCGCGATTCGGCATAATAAATAAATGCGATTAATTTTCATCAATATAAAGCAAAACAACCCTATAAACTTAACCTGTTTTATTTCTGGCTTTTAAGCACAACACTCGCACTGCCAAGACTCAGCAATACTAACAGACTTGCATGCATGCATTTATACGCATGTACGAAATAGTGAACCACAATAAAACAACCAGAAAACTTTTTTATAAAATTAAAAGAGCAATCATTGTAGCGTCCCGAGGCTCCCTTAAGGCAAAAGAAGGTAAAGTGGCAGGGTAGAATATGTATATTCACCGGACAGAGGGAAATATACTGCTGGCATGGCCCGGAGGCCAGCCCACGCAGCTAGGGCAATATGGCCACCTCTGTGACCTTGACAGAAATCGGCAGCACAAACAGATAAAGCACTACATTGCCCCTCTCCTCTTTCGAGCGTCGTCCGCGACGCGCCCCTTCATACACCTCCCGTGTCAGCCATCACAACATACTCAGCGCTGCAACAAGCACCCACGAGCTAACCATGCCAGTCGCCGACATTCGACGCGATTGAGGCGACGCTTGACACCAACGTCAGTGATCCCTCTTCACAGTGCATTGCACTTCGAGTTTCGTTTGGCTTGGAAACAAAGTCCAGAATAAGTGGTTCTGCCGACCATCAGTATGTCCGTAGGGGGGCGTTAGCACGCCAATCTCCTTAAGCAAGTATAATAGGGGTAATCTTCGAAACGAAACTTCCCAGGTGGTCCATGGCTAGTGTCGCTTCAGTTGTTGATAGCTCTCTTGTAGAAAACGGAGAAGGGGTAGATGCCGGAGGTGGACGTCGTTTGTGGCCCATCCGTAGCACATGCCCTTCTTTCGCACCACTGCAACATGCCGTAGGCGGTAGAGATCGGGATAAAAAGAAACCCTATAGAGTCGGGTCCGCTTTCCGCTGCCACCAATGTAGCGTCCCGAGGCTCCCTTAAGGCAAAAGAAGGTAAAGTGGCAGGGCAGAATATATATATTCACCGGACAGAGGGAAATATACTGCTGGCATGGCCCGGAGGCCAGCCCACGCAGCTAGGGCAATATGGCCACCTCTGTGACCTTGACAGAAATCGGCAGCACAAACAGATAAAGCACTACAACAATGATCACAAAACTACAAACTGGTATTTTTAAATGTGCTAGCCTCTGCTTAGTACCTATGAAAATGTCAAAGTTAAATAATTTGCAGCATGTCTACGGAGCGACTTAATCCACCACCGATAATGTATGCATTCAGCATAAAATCTGTGCCTTCGTCGTTCCTCTGATTACCACGCTCTATATCTCACCTGCTCCTTGGAAGCAGGTGTGGCGTCAAAGTCCATTTAGTCAAAGACCTGAAAAGGGACGAACTAATACGCCATTCTTTTTGAATCAGGCAGTGCTGATTGAGCCGAAGTAGCATCTCGTACACTGAGCACCCTTAGTCCTTCAGCCTACTAACATCTCAAGCCACCTCAATTGACTTCTTTGGTGATCGACATGATTCCTTGCTTCTCGAGGCTGCATACGGCAGGGAGATGTCGCTGGTGCATTGCAATCTCCATTGCACCCTTGGCAAACGCAAGGTCACCTGAATTTAGATGAGCCAGCAGAAGCAAGTGTGACACTTGTCAAGATCAAGGGACTCATGGCAAACTTCGATTTTACGAATCCTCTTCCTCGAACCCATGGCAATGCCAGTCACGTAGTTGAATTGTCTACCCACCTTGAGGAGAGTAAGTGGAGCTTTGGTCGCATCGCCCTTGTTGGATGACTGAAAAGCATCCTCCTGCTGACAATTTCCTATTTTATGCCCTTGTGGCCCTTCTCAGTGCTACAGCTGATCCCAATTGTAGATGGATCAACAAACTGCAGACAATTTGTGCATCCATTATTCTACATAAATGCATTTCATTTACTTGTGTACTTTGTATTCCCTAACACGTGTTCCGTGCAACTTCCAGTCCACAAAAGCGTCTAATGAGCCATGTCATCAACCGTTAGCGACAAAAAATGCGTGTGGTTGTGCCCCCAGCCTTATCTAGGCGTCGATGTGTACGATTTATACGTAATCACATAATGCACGAATTCAACAAAGGCAACTGTAGAACTTTGCGATTTATCCGAGGATAAAAGTAGGCATACCACTTGAGCAGAACAGCTATATTCATCACGTAGAAAGAATTTGTGCTTGTAGCGTGGCCCAGAGGTTAGGCCACCCAACGAAGTTACAATAGTAGTCCGAGTGACCGCAGACGAGACTGCGAGCTGAACAGCCAACAAAAGTGCAAATTCTTTCGCTGAATATTCCCATTATCATGCTAATCAGTAGTAGCATAGCGTTTGGTCCAGCTATGGACAACTAGCCGAGTCCTCCATTTTCCAGAGCCAATACCTCAGTAATTCATGCTAACAGTGCACAGATGTAATGCTTATCTTCTCCAAATGTGCTTTGTAGGCCAGAGGCGAAGGAACAATTTGAACCTGATCGCGAAGCAGCATGGTCACCCTCCCTTGAACTCTTCTACAGTATCTTTCCCTACTCTCTTGCTTTTAACAGAAAAGTTTAAGCGCATTCAGCCGATTAATAGTAAGGGTGGGAAGGGGGAAGAGAGGGAACCTCCTACACAGATCCTCTGCCTATGCCTTGTAGCGTCCCGAGGCCCGTCGAAGGCAAGAGAAGGCAGAATGCTAAAGTTGAATATATATATATTCAACGGGCAGAGGGAAATAGGCCACTGCCATGGCCCAGCGGCCAGCCTACGCACCTCAGGCAAGATGTCCACCCCTATGACCCTGACCGAAAACCGGTAGTACAAACAAACAAAGTACTACTGCCTAATACGAGAAAGTCTATTACTCTGAGACGTCTTAATCGTCCTAGACGAAGCGGTCAATCAATAGCGTATTACCAGTATGTTGTAGAATCGCCTGTGTCGAAATCGAGCGATTCAAATTGTGTTCCTGCCCTCGCTTACGTTTAAAGAAAAGTAAGCATTACACTATTATATCACCAACAAACGTGGGTCGTGAAAACCTAAAAAATCAAACTTGGTACAAAGGTAGCTAGGTAGTAAAGAAGAACCTAAAGAACGACTCAATGAGACCTTGTTTGTGGCGTGAAAATCATTAAAATTGTAACCTTGTGTTTAGAGTGTCCTACAAATGCCTTGCAAAATTGCATTTGCTTAGTCTTATTGGTTAAAAAGAGAAGCTATGCTTTCACTGTGATACCTAAGGCAGATTAGAATTTCTGCGACAACTATTTGCTTTCATCGTACCTAATACTTTTCTTATGTATCTACCGGTATGTATGAAGAGATGACCTGAGTGTGCTCGTCGCCGTGCATGGTTCGTGGTTTGCGCTAACGAGTCCAGGTATGTGAGTATTCATATTTGAAATTTTTTTAACTTATTTTATGCGTATACATAGGTAATCCTTTATTATTGGCACGAAAGTGTGGATTGCTAAAACCGTGTTTCGTGTGATGCTTGTGATGGAATGCTCAGATTCTATTAACTTGCTTAATTAAATGCCTAAACGCACTTTGCATTGGGGTGGTGTCTGCTGATTTTGGCTGTCGTAAGTCTTTCGCAAGTCATGATGAAAGGTGAGGAGTCTGAATTTACTATTATTTATTACCACTTCTTCACTTGTAAGCAACGAATCGCGTATTAAATCGATGGACTTGCCGCTTGCGAGCATTCGAACTAATTGAGACGAATTAGAGGTAACCGTCTTATTTATGTTGCATTCATTGAATAAACAACAAAATTGACTCGAGGAAACTGTAAGTGGATAATGCAGCGATTGTGTGGTGCAGATCTCTAACCCAGGTTTTCGTCTCTAGCACATAGCTGAACTGAAACTGTTGGCTGAAGTCATTATAGTAGGTCATTGTGGGAGTTCACTTATCATGTGGCGTTCGCGTGGATTCCTTTCATTTGCTTTAGTCAATAAAGAAGTCGCTGACTGTAACGACAAGTACAAACGAAAAGTTGCATGCTGACTTCGGTGAATGGATAAAGAATTATGATTGTTGGGAAGGTGGGAAGACGGTTTGGGTGTAACGCATCCATCGTTCCACTGAGAAATGGCATAAAACTAGAAATCGTCTAAGTGTAGACGTGAGAGGAGATGTGAAACAGCTTGGATTCGAAAATGCTAGAATCATAAATCGATGGTTTATTCCTAGTTCGTGACATTATTTAGGCCTTTTTATGCAGGAATTGGATATCTTTCTAAGTGAATTACATGTATTTAGCAGCAGGTGGTGAGGAATGAATTCCGCATATGGATATAATTTATTCGCTGCCAAAAATGCCACTGCATTTGATGCGCTGATTAATGCAGAGTGGCCTAATGTCGTCTCTCGAACGCGTTTTCCTTATTTGCTTGTTATAATTGGCTGAAGTGAAGTGCCATAAGTATATTGGGTGAGGTTGGAGCAGTGAAACATACGTAGGAGTGTTCTTGGTGGATAAATGCATTTGTTTTATGCAAAGAGGTTTTTGGTGAAAAAATAATGGGACATCTAAGCTGTGGTGAAGCCGTTGAAAAGAGGGTTCGTATAGTCATTTTTTGAGAGTTTATCTGTTTTCTGTGACGTACTCTATGAACCGGTCATTTGGTGGCCTCTAGCTAGATGTTGCTTGCATTGGACACGAGGTAGCCGATGAACACGTAGGGTCGTGGTGTCCCTTTTGCGACTTCGTGGTCTATTGTTGGTCTGTGGAGTGTCATCACCGTAGTCTCTATCGTGTTTTTTTTTCATTTCCTTTCATGCATCTCCGTTGGATTCTGGTAGTGTTGTCATTGGCATTCAGTGTTTTCTAATTATTAATGATTAATAAGGCACTAGTACCCATCACAATTCAGTTGTTAGGTTGAGCTGGCACAACTGATTGTCTGTGTGGTTTGGCCCAAGTTAGTACTCTGCAGCGAAGATGGCTGCAAGACGTATGAACTGCACGTGAGAAAATGCTAAGTTCATATGTGATGGTAGTCCAGATTCATCCTAGTCACCGTGGTACCTCAGTGTGGAGGTAGAACTTGGCCTTATAATTCACAGAGGCGACTCGGTGGTGGATGTACTAACGTGACCGAACAGAAGAGTTTTTGACGTCAATGTGTCCACAGGCTCTGCCTCGAGGAATGAAGTGAAAAACTTGCATCTGATTCACATATAGTGGGGGCGTTGCGCAGGAATGTTGGGCTAGTCTTTGTCATGAGCTCAGCAAGGTGCTTGTGCGATGGACTTTATGTACAAACACCGATTTCATTGCAGTGCTTTGACTTTATAATTATTCAATTTTGAGTTAATGGCTACCCTTCAGTGCCTGATTGTGAGTTTTTCCATCTATCCCGCTGTCATTTTCACCAACCGTCTTTATACCTCGTTAATCAGTAACATCGATTTTTGCCGTTATCCCCGCTTTCCTAACAGACAAGGAGGGCAATGCGACAAAGATGGTGGCCGACACATGACAATTGAAGCGACACGTCTTGACAACTTTGAGCTTCCTGCTGCAATATTACCAACAAGACCGTCAACTTGGAATAGCCGCCAACAGTCTCCTCGACATGCCAATCACTTTCTGCTGCTGCAGTGCTGCACATGGCGCTGGCGCGGGTGACGCCTCCTGTGTGGAGGCGCAGAAGCACCGCATCCTTGACCTCGCCTTCCCCATTGTGCGCCTATTTCGCCAAATTCCTCATTCCACTGATAGCTCTTGTCAGCCAACTGCACTTCTTTGTACTCCTTTTGTATTAGGTGGTGGCGTACATCCATGACAGCGTTGATGAGTGGCAGGCAGATGGTACCACCGACTTGCTGATTAATTTTGTCGCTTCTGAAATCGAGGACACTAATGCTGGTGGTTGTGGTGCCACCGCTGTTGCCTTTTTGCCTTCCGTTGAGGCTATGGATTTGGTGACGTGGCAGTTCGTCAGTGTGATATGGAGCTTGCAGATGCTGTAGATGGTGGAAACGAATGATCTCATGAGATGGCGGGATATGCAGCACCAGTGGTTTATTTGCTCGTTGTGATCTTGCGGAAAAGATGGAGAAGGGACTTCGCGACGTCAACTTTGTTTGAACTGCAAGTTCTCTTTCCTTTCCTATTATAAACGCTGACGGGACTAAACTGAACATTTATTTGGCTAATCAATAGTCACTGAACTTTAGCTTAGGTAGTTGTCTTTTTTTCTATTCTTTAAACTAGCCGAAAAATTATGAAGACTCTCATTAGTCGACTGTCATTTATTTGTAAAACCCAAATTTTCTTTACTAATGCTGTGTGCTAGATTTCATTATAATGCTTGCAAGACTACCGCCTTTATAAAGATTATCCTTATTAGCTAAGATTTTAAAATACTAAGACTGTTGCCTGATGGTTGAATACGGCCGGTTGTAGTCTGCGACGAACCTGTGCTTAGGCCACTCAATAAATTGACTCGCATTGCATGTACTTCCCAGTTGTCGAGTGAGCATTTTGAGTGACGTTTGGTGTGGTTTTGCGTTGTGATGACTACAAACCGAATGGTGTTTGTCCACAGTACGCGAAATGTGCTTCGTCGTTGTCAAATGTGTGACGGGTTCGACTGGTTAAGGTTTCCACCTAACTTTCGAGTGATATTCGCTAAAGGAATGACAAGAAAAGAAAGCCATGAGAACTTGCCACCAAAGTTGAGCTTCTTTTTATGCATTTATAAGTAGATCAAACTTGAATGAGAATTCTTCAGCTTGTGACTAACCGCGGTTCAAATGAGAAGATTTCGAGCCAGATTGTAGCAAAGTGCAAGCATTCGGTCTGTGAGCACCTCTTGGTGGTGTGGCGTTTGCCTGTGTTGTCGCGGCACTGAGGCGACTCTCTTCCTTTTAAATGACTTTTACGATTTTTTATTGACAATCGGTGATCTGCTGTGAGTCGCGTGTTGGGTTTTTTTATGAGGAGCTCTCGGGAGAGATTGTGACTAAATGGGAGCATTCTGTGTAAGCACCACTTGGTAGTAGGGCGTTTGCCAGAGCTATCGCGGCACCAACGCGTCTCTCCTCCTTTCAGATCCTTTCACTTTTTTCAGTGTTGCAAAGGAGAACTGCTGTGACAGTCGCCTGCTGCGTTTGTTATGAGGAGCTCTTGAGGGAGACTGACGAAGTGATATCATTCTGAATACGTTCGCATTGCCCTATGAATCCCCTTTTCTGTGCTAGACTGTAAAGACATTGCTACAGTTCCTCGTACCATTGTACAACTGAACATTCCATCTTCTCCACTGTTCTAAGCAAGTCAGTGCTTAAAAATCTGCCCTCACTACGAGTTGTCTCGCTATCTGGTAGTGTTGGAATTGTCTAACCATTGTGGGGTGGCGAACAGTTCATGGTCCTTTGCACCCTTCTGTCTCATTTGTTGCCGAGTCTGATACTGGCTTAGGTGATGACAGGTTCTCTTTATTTTCTGTCGCCTTGGGAAAGTGCATCGATTATGGCTACACCACTAGCGTCTGCGTCCAGTGCGAAGGGTAGTGCGCCGGCCTCCAAGTTTGATAAGGCTTGGATCGGTGCGGGATAGTTTTTATTCTAGTTCTTCTGACGCTTTATGATGCTCGGCCTCCCACTTGAATTTCTTTTTTGTCAGCTTTCTGATCACTTTATGCAGGAGCTAGCGATCTTAGCCATTAACAGAGCGCCTGCAGTAGTTCGCCAAGTCAGTGAAACTGCAAAACTGTCTCTGTTTAGTTGGCGTTGATTAAGCGTTCGCCTGCTTTATACAGTCTTTAGGGGCTGCCCTCTCCTCTGACGAAGAATCCACGCACCATGAAGATTGCGCAGCGCTGAAGAAAGCGTCAATTTCTTGGATTAAAGTGCTCGACTCTTCTCAAGGTGACCGAATCGAAGCTCGAGACCGATGGGGTGGTCCTCTGCTCCCACTCTGCGTCAAATTTTGTCAAGGTGAAATGAGCTTGAGGCAGACTGCACAAGCCCGGAGAAGCAGTTCAAGTCTCCCTCTTCATTTCTTTATCTTTAATGTTTTTTCCCTTGACCTCAGTACAAATCCCCATCTTCGTCTGTTCTCTGCACATTAGAAGTTCATGCTTGGCCCGTGCTCGGCACAGATCATGGCAGTTAAAGCGTTAAAGAGTAGGCAAGTCTCTGGACTTCTTTTCATTCTGCTCCCCTTCCTCATTTACATTTTATATTTATCGGTTAAGTGTTACCGCCGTTGTGGAGTTTGTGTCTTGTGTCCTCTATAAAAACAGCATTGTTGACTGCCGATAGTAACGCAACCAACTTGTTTTTACTTCTTTTTTTGGATGTGCGACACGTGACGATTGAAGCGACACGTCTTGACAACTTTGAACTTCCTGCTGCAATATTATCACCAAGTCCGTCAACTTGGAATAGCCGCCAACAGTCTCCTCGACATGCCAATCACTTTCTGCTGCTGCAGTGCTGCACTTGGCGCTGGCGCGGGTGACGTCTCCTGTGTGGAGGCGCAGAAGCACCGCATCCTTGACCTCGCCTTTCCCAAATTCCTCATTCCATTGATAGCCCATGCCCGCCAACTGTACTTCCTTGTACTCCTTTTGTATTAGGTGGTAGCGTACATCCATGGCAGCGTTGATGAGTGACAGGCAGATGGTATCACCGACTTGCTGATTGCTGTTGTCGGTTCTGAAATCGAGGACACTAATGCTAATGGTTCTGTTGCCTTTGTGCCTTCCGTTGAAGCTATGAATTTGGTGACGTTTCAGTTTGTCGGTGTGATATGGAGCGTGCAGGTACTGTAGATGGTAGAGACGAATGACCTCATGCGATGGCGGAATGTGGAGCACAAGTGGTTCATTTGCTCGTTGTTGTCTCGCGGAAAAGATGGAGAGGGGATTTTACGACGTCAACTTTGTTCGAACTGCAAGTCCTCTTCCCTTTCCTATTATACACGCTGACGGGGTTAAACTGAACATTTATTTGGCTAATCAATAGTCACTGAACTTTAGCTTAAGCAGTTGTCTTTTTTTCTATTCTTTAAACCAGCCGAAAATTATGAAGACTCTTATTAGTCGACTGTCATTTATTTGTAAAATCCAAATTTTCTTTACTAATGCTGAGTGCTAGATTTCATCATAATGCTTGCAAGACTACCCCCTGCATTGTATGCTCCTTTACAAAGATTATCCTTATTTGCCGAGATCTAAAATACTAGGGCTGCTGCCTGATGGTTGAATACGGCCGGTTGTAGTCTGCGACGAACCTGTGCTTAGACCACTCAATAAATTGACTCGCATTGAGTGTACTTCCCAGTTGTCGAGTGAGCATTTTGAGTGACGTTTGGTGTGGTTTTGCGTTGTGATGACTACAAACCGAATGGTGTTTGTCCACAGTGCTCGAAATGTACTCCATCGTTGTCAAATGTCCGACGGGTCTGACTAGTTAAGGCTTCCGTCTAACTTTCGAGTGATATTCGCTAAAGGAATGAAAAGAAAGGAAAGCCGTGAGAGCTTGCCACTAAAGTTGAGCTTCATTTCGTGCATTTATGAGTAGATCAAACTTGAATGAGAACTCCTCAGCTTGTGGCTAACCGTGGTTCAAATGAGAAGATCTCGAGCCAGATTGTAACAAAGTGCAAGCATTCGGTCTGTGAGCACCTCTTGGTGGTAGGGCGTTTGTCTGTGTTGTCGTGGCACTAAGGCGACTCTCTTCCTTTTAAATGACTTTTACGATTTTCCATTGGTAATCGGAGATCTGCTGAGTCGCATGCTGCGTATGATATGGGAGCTCTCGAGAGCGACTGTGACGAAATGGGGGCATTCTGTATGTAAGCACCACCTGGTAGCAGGGCGGCACCAACGCGCCTCTCCTCCTTTCAGATCCTTTCACTTTTTTCAGTGTTGCGAAGGAGAACTGCTGAGACAGTCGCGTGATGCGTTTGTTATGAGGAGCTCTTGAGAGAGACTGACGAAGTGATATCATTCTGAATACGTTCGCATTGTCCTATGAATCCCCTTTTCTGTGCTAGACTGTAAAGACATAGCGCTACAGTTCCTCGTGCCATTGTACAACTGAACATTCCATCTCCTCCACTGTTTCTAAGCAAGTCAGTGCTTAAAAATCTGCCCTCACTGCGTGCTGTCTCGCTATCTGGTAGTGTTGGAATTGTCTAACCATTGTGGGGGTGGCGAACAGTTCATGGTCCTTTGCACCCTTCTGTCTCATTTGTTGCCGAGTCTGATACTGGCGTAGGTGATGACAGGTTCTCTTTATTTTCTGTCGCCTTGGGAAAGTGCATCGATTATGGCTACACCACTAGCGTCTGCGTCCAGTGCGAAGGGTAGTGCGCCGGCCTCCAAGTTTAATAAGGCTTGGATCGGTGCTGAGCAGTTTTTATTCTAGTTCTTCTGACGCTTTATGATGCTCGGCCTCCCACTTGAATTTCTATTTTGTCAGCTCCCTAATCACTTTATGCAGGAGCTAGCGATCTTAGCCATTAACAGAGCGCCTGCAGTAGTTCGCCAAGTCAGTGAAACTGCAAAACTGTCTCTGTTTAGTTGGCGTTGATTAAGCGTTCACTTGCTTTGTACAGTCTTTAGGGACTGCCCTCTCGTCTGACGAAGAATCCACGCACCGTGAAGATTGCGCAGCGCTGAAGAAAGCGTCAATTTCTTGGATTAAAGTGCTCGACTCTTCTCAAGGTGACCGAATCGAAGCTCGAGACCGATGGGGTGGTCCTCTGCTCCCACTCTGCGTCAAATTTTGTCAAGGTGAAATGATCTTGGGAGAGACTGCACATTCCCGGAGAAGCAGTTCAAGTCTCCCTTTCTCTTTCTCTCTCTCCCTTTCCTCATCTTTCTTTTTCTGTTCCCTTGACCTCAGTACAACTCCCCATCTTCGTCTGTTCCCTGCACATTAGAAGTTCATACTTGGCCCGTGCTCGGCACAGATCATGGCACTTAAATCTTTAAAGAGTGGGAAAGTTTATGGACTTCTTTTCATCCTGTTCCCCTTCCTCATTTACACTTTATAAATTTGTTGATTAAGGGTTACCACCTTTGTGGGTTTTTTGTCCTGTGTTCTCTATATAACATCATTGTTGACTGCCTATAGTAACGCAACCAACTTGTTTTTACTTCCTTTTTTTGGATGTGCGCTCAGAACATTCAAGTTCTGAGCATTGTGGGTGTGAACATTGACAGGAGTAATCTATCAGCTTTATTTTTTGCCAAAAGTAACCTTCAAATGCACTTCGACCCTTTTTTCATGTTGCCGATTAGTGCTGGAACTGACGAGCCTGTTCGGAGTGAGATGCGCAGTGTGCTCAAGGTCTTCTCAGGGACCATCATTCGCGGCCCCTGTCACGCACACTGAGCACGTGAAGCGCAAGACCGTCACTGCACGTACATAGTCTATGCCTTAAATTTGATGACCATACCCCCACTAAGGGGGCGTTGTAACCGAAGGGTGGATGCAGAGAGAGAGAGAGATTGTGGCGGATGTGTGAACGCGTTAATGGCCACTTTCAATATCACGTCGTGCATTGCTTTCATCTTTGCTCATCCCACTGATGAGGTCAGCAAGGCCGTGTGTGGAGGCAAACCAGTGCTTGGCCGTGCGTGCTGCAGATGTGCGATTAATTGAGATGGAGATGGGAACCTGTGAGCTTGCTTCCGGCGTTCCATTATTCTCCTCTTCCGGCTCCTCTCTCCTTCTTTCTTCAAGTCGCATCAACGAATACCTTTGATGCGCTTAAATCATCGCCTTTGTGTGTCAGATTGAGATACCAACATTTACAGCGGTCGTAGGGAGAAGTAGTAGTGTGCAGGAGAACGGGCGATTGATTGTGTGAGTGGGTGGGTAAACGGCCGCGCAGATGGACAGTTGTCGACAGGTGGAGAGGATAGCGCGTATGAGGTCAGAAGTGACAAGTATAACGCTTCCTTTGCACTCAGACATTGAGTTCCCCGTTGTCGACCTCCCCAGGCAAAAGAACACCGAAGATTGGGTGTTGAGGGAAGCAGCTCTTTTCTAGCCAGCTGGCTAAATAGTTGACAAACGCCTTCAAGTCGGAGTTTATTCGTGCCATCCAAAACAAGTTCTCATCAGCGTACCTTCCCAAATGACAAACAGTTAGGGATGGTTAACAAATGGTCCACCCCATTTACTTGGAATGAGTGGGGGAGCAATTGGGATGGTGGAGTTGGGGAACATGCTACTGTGCACATTTGGATAGTACAGACCAGCATTAAGGGAGTTGGGAAAGCGAAGGGCAAGTAGTGATTGCAGTTACGGGCCGCAAAGACTCTCAATCATCGGACAAGGGGTCTGCTGCGTGCTATTCGGGCCTTTATTTCCTTTAGTAGTCGTACCCTTCGCATTGGGCCTTGCTGCCATATCAAACCTCAGCAGCACCGTCTTCTCTCGTTTACCCACAAAAGCTCAAACTACCACCCCTTCACTACACCTTCAGCCCCACATTTCAGATACTCCACTCCAAACCATTATTTCCGAATGGCTCAACACACCCGCACAAAGACAGTGAACATCACATGCATGCCAATAACAGTTCATTAAAATGAATTTATTGCAAAAAAGAAAGGTGGAGAAATAATTAAAAAGAAGGAGAATATCAAAATGCGCCAACGTTTCGACAAGCACAACCTTGTCCACTCCTTTAAAGAGAACACCTAGCTGAAGGGCTTGAACACCAACACACGAATGCTGCAATAATGTGAGCAGCAGTGGTGAATGCACACAGGATTCATCTTGTTCCTCATGGCAGCTGCAAAGGAATAGATGCACTTGATTTGCACCACCTCAACGGTGCCCCACATACAAATCTGCGTCCACGCCACAAACCCGATGACGTCTAAAGTTACCACGCGGCACTTGCAACCGCGATCACACACTTCGGGATAGCGGGGACTCAAACACTGGCTGCCTACGAATTAGTCGAAATCCAGCCAGATAACGATCTTACGCGGACAATCTTGACTAAACAACCAATCCCCCAAATGGCTATCAAAAACTGCTGACGCACCACCCACCGCTATCTACATCGCGTCTATGTGGCAGCCCAATATCCTACCCCAGCTCGGCAATACCCCAACCACCAGCCCACAGGCAGCCAAGTGCAATCATGCTGGCTCACTCTCAAACAACTTTGGGGTGGTCGTCAATAATTCCATCCCCACCACCTAGCCACTTAACGCCACACACTTACCAACATGTAACCAACTAGTCATCCTGACTGTAGAAGTGGCGACAAATTTCTCCTCCAAGACAGACATTAAAGCAGCCAGCGCCACCTTAACAGGTCTCGCTGATTGGCGGCTATCACTCACAATGCCCGGAATTCTGCACAAGTAATGCAGGCGCAAAGTGATAAAGACTTGAGATCTCCGGTGTACCCCATCCGAGGGAAAGACACCATCCAGAGATTGGCACAAAGACTCAATGTGTCCAGTTTTCGCAGTTGGGAGACAGCACAGGATAGACAGTAAAGCCAATCATTCTACAGCTGACGATTCCCAAGCTGCATCCACAAAGGTGACTGCCTAAATGCACCAGGAAGGAGGCCAGATACCCATTTCATATCGCCCACTGAAAAAACCTACCCGTCAATATTGGCATATGTTACGGTGCCCTGATTGCTCGCTAAAAGATAACTTTCCCGATTCTCCCAATTCCGACCGTCTTTCAGCAGTCAAGCGATTCCGTTCTACGACAAGTCTCTCAGACCAGAAAGGGTCCCTCAATACACTCGACCGAGAATCCATCTTACTTGAATTCAGACCGAGAAGAGTCCGATATCGCGATATGCGATTGTCAAATCGATGGAGCTAAGCATTCCTTTTGTCAGGGTCTCAAGGCAAAGTGGAAGCGGTTCTGCAAGGAGTAACCCCTCCGGTTCTCATTTACAAATTTAGCGACACTTGACGTCAGCAGAACTCAAGTCAATGTGATTGCATATCTTGGGGAGCGCGCCACCCAAAACAGCAAGGACCGTACGTCAATGCTTTGTCAATTTCTAGAAGCACGCTGGAAAGAAACACAGCTGATGAGCCGAAACCAGCCTAATCAAACATGCACTGGCTCAAAATGACCAGTAATTTATTTCAAAAAAACGAAAATCATGAGCAGGATCAGAAAGAACGATGGTGAATCTCCCCAGGCTCGCAAACCTACCATACACCCACAATGCTCTCCTTAAGCCAAAATCATTAACAATAAAACCAAGTGCCTGCGAATTTAACACCCGTTCACTCGACAAACAATAAAACTATGCAAGGAGCAGGGCCATAAACAACAACGTCAGTTATCCATCCGACGTGTTGGATGGACAGCAAACTGATTCGCACCTAATACAATTGGTTAACTACGCAACACTCGTCCACCGAGCCGTGATAGCACTCAATCTAGCAATGTATTCAAACAAAGGTGGGCAATTATTCGTATTTATCAACAGCCTACGTGACATAAATTCAACTGTCTGCGAAAATTAATTTAATTCAAGAGGCACCTGAACAAGTGCAAATCCACATTACCAAATTATCAGGACATTTGAATGGTTCACGCATTACATCCAAACCTCCGCCAGCAAAACAAATATTTTCCACCTCTTGAATTTCTCGCTTTGTTTGGAAAAAAAAGGCTTACTTACAATAACAAATAAAGCCACCAAATTATAACCATGCACTTATATAAAAAGCTCTTAAAGGTATTCATTCTACCATTATATTATCTTCATGCCTAATTCTTTTAATGTGCACGTGCTAATGTTGACTGCGTATAAGCAACAGTTACGACAAAATGTTTGCTTTTCGCAGGTATGTGAATATCGCATATGAAGAAGTTATATTTATCGAAGACATGCATATCTGAAAATGTGAATTTGCATGAAAGTGTGGCTTGCGGTTAATGGGAGTCACTAGATTCGTACTTGTAGTTTTTTGTTTGTTGGAACTCTTGGTTTCGGTCAAGGTCACAGGGGTGACCGTACTGCCCTAGCTGCGTGGGCTGGCCTTCGGGCCATGCCAGCAGTCTATCTCCCTCTGTCCGCTGAATATAGATATTCTACCCTAACATTCTGCCTTCGTTTGCCTTCGAGGGAGTCTCGGGACGCTACAGTGTGTGCTTAGTCTGGGCGATTATTTTACAGTATGACGGTGATCTTAAATTATCACGGCTTTTGAGGATCAATTTTCGCTGGATGCGCGTTTTATGCTTGAGAAAGAAGACGACAGCCGAATTGATGGACTAACCACTAAAGGGTAATTATATTCCTGACAATAAGAGGTAACATTGAAGATCTATAACAATTATTGTAGGAAAACACAAATTATGACGAGGGAAACATGAGTTTGCTCTTTTAAGCTGTAACTGCGTGTATGTTGGAAAAGACTAGCGTGGTTACATGCAAAGGACCGTTCAGCTGACAGCACTTTGAAGAACTTCCCACTTCGTGGAATCATTAACCCCTTAATGGGGTTAAGAAGCAAAGAATAGGAATATTCGTGACTGAGAATGAGTTTTAGAAGATACGAAGTAGTCCAGACTCCAAAGTGCCACAACGCTCCGTAAACTTCGTGAGACATGGAGTTTGGTCAGATTAAATAGCAGTTCCCTAGGACCGCACGAAACAAGCGAGATCTGGACCAACGCCAACCAACCAAACAGAACTCTGCAGTTTCCTTAGCTTAACAAATTACTGCAAGCGTTTCGCTAAAGACTTGGCTAAGATTGCCTGTCGCTGCGAAAAGTGGCTAAGAGGCTGGTAAAGAAGGTGTTTTATGTAGGCGAATGAGCATGTTGAAGCAAAGCACAGAGGCAGGTGATGTGTGCCTCCTCAGAAAACCATCTCACAATTCGTGTCACCGATCCAGCCATAAGGGATTAATCATACACCTAACCATCACACACACTCGCATACGCTTTTCACAGCCTCCCGCCCAATCTCTCTGTGAACTCCCAACCTTCCACTACATAGTTCAGAAGACGTCAAAGGGCCAACGCAGATGGGAATAGTAAAAAAAATAGCAGTAACTTATGCCACCACCCTCCCTTCCTTCCCTACTTCATCTTAACCGTCTCCTCCTCACTAACCTCATTCACGTGCTTCTCTGTTTTAAAAATCTTTTTTGGAATTGGGGTTGGCGGCGTTTTTCTGGCTTCTGCTGGGTTTTTTCAAAAATCGCTTTTTGAATTTTTGCGTTAAGTACGAGACCCGCTTAGTCAGTTGATTTTTGTATTTTTTATGTTGTACTCTCGAGTCTGTTTTTGGCCCCCCGGATGCACTTTTTGTTTGTCCATCTCTTGTTATCATGGCGGCTGCAATGCGGCGCGTCTTTAAATCCGTTTTGAATTTTTAATTTTGAAGGCTGCATTTAGATTTTTCTTTGACGAGCTTTCTACTCAGATAGCGATGAAACGGACACATTTTATAGCTGGGCAATTCTTGGTAATCGAGCGGCACTTTGTGTTGTCGCGTCACCAACGTGGCTCTCTTTTTGAATCCTTTTTAGGTTTTTAACTTTGAAACGGAGAACTGCTCGGCCTGTTGCCTCCTGTCTTGCTCTTGGGAGTTCCCGTGTAAGTTGGTGCCGGAATTGATGCAGTCTCTACCTGGGCAGTGCTTTTTTGTAGCGTGGTGGCATGGTCATCATGGCATTTACTTGGCTTTCTTTTGGTCCGTTTCGAGTTTTATTAGTAAAAAGGAGAATTGGTAACTTAGTTGCCTCCTGTTTTTGCTGTGCGAATTTGTCGTGGCATTCTCCAGAGGTTTACGCCTTGGTGGTAGCGCTCTAGCCTACTTTTCTGCTTCTTCAACACTGCGCTTCTTTTCGATCGGTGCGTAATGGATTCGTTATTGGTTTGAAATTGCCACTTCGGCGCTTCTTTGTTGCCTGCTTTTAAATACCATTTTTATAATGAGAACACCTCCGTGCTTTTGTGTCTCTCATGGGCTTATCGCGGTCAAATTGTTGAGTTGACCTTCATTCTGTGAGAGACCATCTAGGTGTGCTTGATGTTTGCTGTGCACCTTCAAATTCCACCAAGTTGCGCGATGGCTGTGTGTTGCTTTCCCACTTTGAAGGGTTGGTGCCACTGGGGGTTCTTGATTGGGAATCGTACAGCATTTGTTCACTGAGTCCGCCGCCAAATTCATAACTTGTGTACTCTGAAAAATCGCCGTGTATGACGGGCCTTTTTGCCGTCCGTCCGCACAGACAGCACGTGTTGAAGACGCGGACGATGTATCTCCTCAACCTTGTACGAATTCTTCTGCCGATTCCATGTGGTCCGTCCATTTCAATCTGAAATAAGTGAGGAAGTGTAGGAGCCACAGGAGGAAAAAGCGATTAGATGTAGTAAAGTGAGTTGGCGGGTGTGTGGGTGAGTGAGTGGGTGAATGGGTGGGTGGACGAAAAGGTGTTGGCGGAAAGTGGAGTTGAAATTAATAAGGCAGCCAACTAGGCATGCAACGAGCAACGAATGGAGATCTTACTTCACCCAGGATAGAACTGTCGACCTGATCGACTAGAATGACAATTTAGAGGAGAGGATGCGATGAATGTGTCTTCGCACTTCAATGCACACAGTCAGGCGCAAACACACACGCAGACGTTCCTACCTGTTTTGGTGGGAGACCGATGGAGGCGACCTTCTAAAAGGACGGAAACAAAGATAGGTAATGGCACACACACAAACGCACACACACAATCTGAGGCAACCAAACAGACAGACAGACAGGCAGGCAGGCAGGAAGCGCACATTCTTACCCGTTAATGTGGAGCGCCAGGTGGAGGAATCCTCTAAAGAAAGAAGGAAAGAATTGGGCAGTGAGATGATGAGGTGGGAGATGGGCGAGTCTACAAATTACGAAGTGGGAAGTAGGAGCAACGCGCTCACCTTCGCTCTCGGGGGGTAAGTGGAGGAGGAGTAGGAGTAGGAGACAGAATTGAGGCGAAGTGGTGTGGAACAAACTACAACGACGGAAAGGAAGATAGGAATGGAGAATGAATAGCGATGCAGGCTAGGCTACGCTGAAATGAGATTTTGTTGTAGGCAAAGCGTGACTGAGTTAGATGCAGAATAGTCCATGCTAGTCTGATGTAGGTTGCGAATCTCGGCACTATTGAATCGTGTCATAATGAAGAGTGAGACTAGTGGGGCGATGAAGGAGACTTACAAAGAGGGCGTTGGTTGACAATGAGGTGGGAGGAGGATGAGGCTGAGGCGAATTGGGGCTGGGTTTGAAGAAGAGGAAGGCGAGCGCAGCGTAAGGAAGGCAGAGAAGCGACATTTTCTTGTGCCACTAAATTGGAAAAATAAAGACAAATGAATGAAATGAGGGGAGTACCAACTCCTCTGTTGCGGTTGAATTGGATGCGTAGAGCACAAACAATGAGACATCATGCAAGGTGCAATGCTTGGAAGCATATAGAACGTTGTGGTGGGAGACAACGGAGGCACTCACCGAAGGCGCGTTGCAGTGGGGCATGGGCAAGGGGACGTAGGGAAGAGAGCTGCGGTGCCTCCATTCCGAAGACGTCGCCAGGCCTACTTATAGTCTGAGTACCTTGATCCCTAGTGTCTGCGAGAAAGAAAGAGAAGACCTTAAGTTACATGGTATGGAGTTGTGTGGGGTGGATTAGGTGGGTCAAAGTAGAGTGTTGGTGAGGTTGACTCCAACGGTAGGCAAGATGGACGTGGTAGTCCTGTCCATGCTCTCCTTTCCTGCTTTATGCAAGCCTGTCATAATTCAGCGAAGGTGACTAGTCTGCTCTGTGGCGACCCAGTACAATCTAGTCAAGCCTGGTCCTGCATACCGTGCTACAGTGCTTCTACAGTGGAATGTACATATTGAGCAAGTTATTGTTACTACCTCAAGAGGTCTCTCGCTGATGCTGCTACTCATTAGGTGAATGTAAGGGCATGGAAGTGACATGAAAAGTAAGCGTGGTACAGCAGGCGTGGTGTAGGGTATGAGTTGATTAGAGAAATCGGCGACTCACCCCTAAAGATTACTATTACGTTAACGACGTTGCGTGTTTGACGCCTTTGTCTAGGCCTCTGCCTGGCAGAATTATTTCGTTGCATTGCTAAGCAACGCGAGTGTACGTCTGAAAGAGACAAAGGAGTGATTGAGAGAGGGGCAGAGAGATGAGAAGCCGAGGGCATGAAATGGGACAGGGTGGGGAAGGATAGAAGGGGATTGAAAATGGCCGCCGTAAGTTGACTATGGACAGTGCTGCGGTGCAGTATTCGGCATTTCTCTCCCTCCTTCTCCTGTCTGCTCCGGAACTGATTCACCTACCCACTCATCTAGCCATCTGAATGAGTAAAACTTGAAGAAATAGAGCTATTGCTAGGAATTACGACTTTTCAGTAGCACACTCGAAGAGGCTAAAGATAGTTTTCCTATCCATGTGATTGACACTGGATATCAGATTTGATGAAAATGAAATGACGCACGCAAATGAAATAATGAGGAGGAGGGGGAGGAGGATGGAAAAAGTTGGCACGAGGGGAGGAGAGGCGAGGAGGAGGGACTGGTGGCATAACTTACCCCTAATTTCTACTGTAGGTATCTGTTTCGGCCTTTTGAGTTTTTCGGAATGGAGGTCCGGGCGGTTGGAACTGATACCGTGATGGCGAGGGAGGTGACAAACGTAAAAAAACAACAGAAGACCGAATAGAAGGATAAAATAAAGCAGAGGGGAGGCATTGATGGCCAACTGAATTAACGGGACGAATCCACGAAGAACGATGAGTAGCAGTAGACGAAACAACACGTTGACAATCATATCCGACGCTGTTGTGCGATGGACCGTTTCGAATCCTACACGTGTAAATCGATCAGTGGCACGTGTTGTCGCGTGATGTCTCTCAGCGCTGTCAGATGTTGGGCTTAAGAGGCACCCGTTGTGGATGGTTTTGCGGGAGCAGGCATCACTTGTCTTCGTGTCTTTTTACCTTGGTCGATTTCTCTGCAAAATGGCGCATGCAAAGGCGGCGGATGAGGATGAGACGGACCACCAATACCAATGTGTTTTGAATGAAATGCACTGCCTTGTCTGGTCTGTTTTCTGTCAGCTTTTTATCTCTGTTTTTTCCTTTTGGAAGGACAACTTTCGGGCAGTTTGGGCAACACGAGGTATGAATCTAGTGAAGACAGTAGCGACGAACTCCCATCGATTGACATAGAGCTCGTGAAGGTGTGCTTTTGCTGCTTCTTTTTAGTCGCATACCTAGGTCAATTGGTGTGTTGCAGCAGGGAGGACAATGGCGGTGATTGCACCTCTGCAGTGGGGAGGAAGCAACATGATTGTTAAGCTGAAAGCCACGAAGGAATAGTTGGATGAGAGGCGAAGATGAGACGTTCACAGAAGAGAGGAAGTAGAGGAGAGGATGAAGTAAGGCCATTGTCGTATGTTCCTACACTGTGCTGTTGCACTGCGTTCCTCATTCCCTGTTCTCTTTCTTCCACATTCTCCTGGATGCCTTCGTTTGCCCATTTCTCCAACCATGTACTCGAGTGAGGTATGTAGGAATAGACTTTGTGGATGGAATGTAAGTTCCTATCAACCGACAAACTCGAAGGCGCTCTTCATGGTTTACTTTGATAAGTGAAATGCACTAGTTGCGACAATACTGGACCGACGGCGCATGTGAGTGAGGTTGGTGAGGAGGAGACGGTTAAGATGAAGTGGGGAAGGAGGGGAGGGTGGTGGCATAAGTTACTGCTATTTTTTTTACTATTCCCATCTGCGTTGGCCCTTTGACGTCTTCTGAACTATGTAGTGGAAGGTTGGGAGTTCACAGAGAGATTGGGCGGGAGGCTGTGAAAAGCGTATGCGAGTGTGTGTGATGGTTAGGTGTATGATTAATCCCTTATGGCTGGATCGGTGACACGAATTGTGAGATGGTTTTCTGAGGAGGCACACATCACCTGCCTCTGTGCTTTGCTTCAACATGCTCATTCGCCTACATAAAACACCTTCTTTACCAGCCTCTTAGCCACTTTTCGCAGCGACAGGCAATCTTAGCCAAGTCTTTAGCGAAACGCTTGCAGTAATTTGTTAAGCTAAGGAAACTGCAGAGTTCTGTTTGGTTGGTTGGCGTTGGTCCAGATCTCGCTTGTTTCGTGCGGTCCTAGGGAACTGCTATTTAATCTGACCAAACTCCATGTCTCACGAAGTTTACGGAGCGTTGTGGCACTTTGGAGTCTGGACTACTTCGTATCTTCTAAAACTCATTCTCAGTCACGAATATTCCTATTCTTTGCTTCTTAACCCCATTAAGGGGTTAATGATTCCACGAAGTGGGAAGTTCTTCAAAGTGCTGTCAGCTGAACGGTCCTTTGCATGTAACCACGCTAGTCTTTTCCAACATACACGCAGTTACAGCTTAAAAGAGCAAACTCATGTTTCCCTCGTCATAATTTGTGTTTTCCTACAATAATTGTTATAGATCTTCAATGTTACCTCTTATTGTCAGGAATATAATTACCCTTTAGTGGTTAGTCCATCGATTCGGCTGTCGTCTTCTTTCTCAAGCATAAAACGCGCATCCAGCGAAAATTGATCCTCAAAAGCCGTGATAATTTAAGATCACCGTCATACTGTAAAATAATCGCCCAGACTAAGCACACACTGTAGCGTCCCGAGACTCCCTCGAAGGCAAACGAAGGCAGAATGTTAGGGTAGAATATCTATATTCAGCGGACAGAGGGAGATAGACTGCTGGCATGGCCCGAAGGCCAGCCCACGCAGCTAGGGCAGTACGGTCACCCCTGTGACCTTGACCGAAACCATGAGTTCCAACAAACAAAAAACTACAAGTACGAATCTAGTGACTCCCATTAACCGCAAGCCACACTTTCATGCAAATTCACATTTTCAGATATGCATGTCTTCGATAAATATAACTTCTTCATATGCGATATTCACATACCTGCGAAAAGCAAACATTTTGTCGTAACTGTTGCTTATACGCAGTCAACATTAGCACGTGCACATTAAAAGAATTAGGCATGAAGATAATATAATGGTAGAATGAATACCTTTAAGAGCTTTTTATATAAGTGCATGGTTATAATTTGGTGGCTTTATTTGTTATTGTAAGTAAGCCTTTTTTTCCAAACAAAGCGAGAAATTCAAGAGGTGGAAAATATTTGTTTTGCTGGCGGAGGTTTGGATGTAATGCGTGAACCATTCAAATGTCCTGATAATTTGGTAATGTGGATTTGCACTTGTTCAGGTGCCTCTTGAATTAAATTAATTTTCGCAGACAGTTGAATTTATGTCACGTAGGCTGTTGATAAATACGAATAATTGCCCACCTTTGTTTGAATACATTGCTAGATTGAGTGCTATCACGGCTCGGTGGACGAGTGTTGCGTAGTTAACCAATTGTATTAGGTGCGAATCAGTTTGCTGTCCATCCAACACGTCGGATGGATAACTGACGTTGTTGTTTATGGCCCTGCTCCTTGCATAGTTTTATTGTTTGTCGAGTGAACGGGTGTTAAATTCGCAGGCACTTGGTTTTATTGTTAATGATTTTGGCTTAAGGAGAGCATTGTGGGTGTATGGTAGGTTTGCGAGCCTGGGGAGATTCACCATCGTTCTTTCTGATCCTGCTCATGATTTTCGTTTTTTTGAAATAAATTACTGGTCATTTTGAGCCAGTGCATGTTTGATTAGGCTGGTTTTGGCTCATCAGCTGTGTTTCTTTGCAGCGTACTTCTAGAAATTGACAAAGCATTGACGTACGGTCCTTGTTGTTTTGGGTGTTGGACTCCCCAAGATATGCAATCACATTGACTTGAGTTCTGCTGACGTCAAGTGTCGCTAAATTTGTAAATGAGAACCGGAGGGGTTACTCCTTGCAGAACCGCTTCCACTTTGCCTTGAGACCCTGACAAAAGGAATGCTTAGCTCCATCGATTTGACAATCGCATATCGCGATATCGGACTCTCCTCGGCCTGAATTCAAGTAAGATGGATTCTCGGTCGAGTGTATTGAAGGACTCTGCTCTGGTCTGAGAGACTTGTCGTAGAACGGAATCGCTTGACTGCCGAAAGACTGTCGGACTTGGGAGAATCGGGGAAGTTTTCTTGTAGCGAGCAATCAGGGCACCGTAACATATGCCAATATTGATGGGTAGGTTTTTTAAGTGGGCGATATGAAATGGGTATCTGGCCTCCTTCCTGGTGCATTTAGGCAGTCACCTTTGTGGGTGCAGCTTGGGAATCGTCAGCTGTAGAATGATCGGCTTCGCTGTCTATCCTGTGCTGTCTCCCAACTGCGAAAACTGGACACATTGAGTCTTTGTGCCAATCTCTGGATGGTGTCTTTCCCTCGGATGGGGTACACCGGAGATCTCAAGTCTTTATCACTTTGCGCCTGCATTACTTGTGCAGAATTCCGGGCATTGTGAGTGATAGCCGCCAATCAGCGAGACCTGTTAAGGTGGCGCTGGCTGCTTTAATGTCTGTCTTGGAGGAGAAATTTGTCGCCACTTCTACAGTCAGGATGACTAGTTGGTTACATGTTGGTAAGTGTGTGGCGTTAAGTGGCTACGTGGTGGGGATGGAATTATTGACGACCACCCCAAAGTTGTTTGAGAGTGAGCCAGCATGATTGCACTTGGCTGCCTGTGAGCTGGTGGTTGGGGTATTGCCGAGCTGGGGTAGGATATTGGGCTGCCACATAGACGCGATGTAGATAGCGGTGGGTGGTGCGTCAGCAGTTTTTGATAGCCATTTGGGAGATTGGTTGTTTAGTCAAGATTGTCCGCGTAAGATCGTTATCTGGCTGGATTTCGACTAATTCGTAGGCAGCCAGTGTTTGAGTCCCCGCTATCCCGAAGTGTGTGATCGCGGTTGCAAGTGCCGCGTGGTAACTTTAGACGTCATCGGGTTTGTGGCGTGGACGCAGATTTGTATGTGGGGCACCGTTGAGGTGGTGCAAATCAAGTGCATCTATTCCTTTGCAGCTGCTGCTCACATTATTGCAGCATTCGTGTGTTGGTGTTCAAGCCCTTCAGCTAGGTGTTCTCTTTAAAGGAGTGGACAAGGTTGTGCTTGTCGAAACGTTGGCGCATTTTGATATTCTCCTTCTTTTTAATTATTTCTCCACCTTTCTTTTTTTGCAATAAATTCATTTTAATGAACTGTTATTGGCATGCATGTGATGTTCACTGTCTTTGTGCGGGTGTGTTGAGCCATTCGGAAATAATGGTTTGGAGTGGAGTATCTGAAATGTGGGGCTGAAGGTGTAGTGAACGGGTGGTAGTTTGAGCTTTTGTGGGTAAACGAGAGAAGACGGTGCTGCTGAGGTTTGATATGGCAGCAAGGCCCAATGCGAAGGGTACGACTACTAAAGGAAATAAAGGCCCGAATAGCACGCAGCAGACCCCTTGTCCGATGATTGAGAGTCTTTGCGGCCCGTAACTGCAATCACTACTTGCCCTTCGCTTTCCCAACTCCCTTAATGCTGGTCTGTACTATCCAAATGTGCACAGTAGCATGTTCCCCAACTCCACCATCCCAATTGCTCCCCCACTCATTCCAAGTAAATGGGGTGGACCATTTGTTAACCATCCCTAACTGTTTGTCATTTGGGAAGGTACGCTGATGAGAACTTGTTTTGGATGGCACGAATAAACTCCGACTTGAAGGCGTTTGTCAACTATTTAGCCAGCTGGCTAGAAAAGAGCTGCTTCCCTCAACACCCAATCTTCGGTGTTCTTTTGCCTGGGGAGGTCGATAACGGGGAACTCAATGTCTGAGTGCAAAGGAAGCGTTATACTTGTCACTTCTGACCTCATACGCGCTATCCTCTCCACCTGTCGACAACTGTCCATCTGCGCGGCCGTTTACCCACCCACTCACACAATCAATCGCCCGTTCTCCTGCACACTACTACTTCTCCCTACGACCGCTGTAAATGTTGGTATCTCAATCTGACACACAAAGGCGATGATTTAAGCGCATCAAAGGTATTCGTTGATGCGACTTGAAGAAAGAAGGAGAGAGGAGCCGGAAGAGGAGAATAATGGAACGCCGGAAGCAAGCTCACAGGTTCCCATCTCCATCTCAATTAATCGCACATCTGCAGCACGCACGGCCAAGCACTGGTTTGCCTCCCCACACGGCCTTGTTGACCTCATCAGTGGGATGAGCAAAGATGAAAGCAATGCACGACGTGATATTGAAAGTGGCCATTAACGCGTTCACACATCCGCCACAATCTCTCTCTCTCTCTGCATCCACCCTTCGGTTACAACGCCCCCTTAGTGGGGGTATGGTCCTCAAATTTAAGGCATAGACTATGTACGTGCAGTGACGGTCTTGCGCTTCACGTGATCAGTGTGCGTGACAGGGGCCGCGAATGATGGTCCCTGAGAAGACCTTGAGCACACTGCGCATCTCACTCCGAACAGGCTCGTCTGTTCCAGCACTAATCGGCAACATGAAAAAAGGGTCGAAGTGCATTTGAAGGTTACTTTTGGCAAAAAATAAAGCTGATAGATTACTCCTGTCAATGTTCACACCCACAATGCTCAGAACTTGAATGTTCTGAGCGCACATCCAAAAAAAGGAAGTAAAAACAAGTTGGTTGCGTTACTATAGGCAGTCAACAATGATGTTATATAGAGAACACAGGACACAAAACCCACAAAGGTGGTAACCCTTAATCAACAAATTTATAAAGTGTAAATGAGGAAGGGGAACAGGATGAAAAGAAGTCCATAAACTTTCCCACTCTTTAAAGATTTAAGTGCCATGATCTGTGCCGAGCACGGGCCAAGTATGAACTTCTAATGTGCAGGGAACAGACGAAGATGGGGAGTTGTACTGAGGTCAAGGGAACAGAAAAAGAAAGATGAGGAAAGGGAGAGAGAGAAAGAGAAAGGGAGACTTGAACTGCTTCTCCGGGAATGTGCAGTCTCTCCCAAGATCATTTCACCTTGACAAAATTTGACGCAGAGTGGGAGCAGAGGACCACCCCATCGGTCTCGAGCTTCGATTCGGTCACCTTGAGAAGAGTCGAGCACTTGAATCCAAGGAATTGACGCTTTCTTCAGCGCTGCGCAATCTTCACGGTGCGTGGATTCTTCGTCAGACGAGAGGGCAGTCCCTAAAGACTGTACAAAGCAAGTGAACGCTTAATCAACGCCAACTAAACAGAGACAGTTTTGCAGTTTCACTGACTTGGCGAACTACTGCAGGCGCTCTGTTAATGGCTAAGATCGCTAGCTCCTGCATAAAGTGATTAGGGAGCTGACAAAATAGAAATTCAAGTGGGAGGCCGAGCATCATAAAGCGTCAGAAGAACTAGAATAAAAACTGCTCAGCACCGATCCAAGCCTTATTAAACTTGGAGGCCGGCGCACTACCCTTCGCACTGGACGCAGACGCTAGTGGTGTAGCCATAATCGATGCACTTTCCCAAGGCGACAGAAAATAAAGAGAACCTGTCATCACCTACGCCAGTATCAGACTCGGCAACAAATGAGACAGAAGGGTGCAAAGGACCGTGAACTGTTCGCCACCCCCACAATGGTTAGACAATTCCAACACTACCAGATAGCGAGACAGCACGCAGTGAGGGCAGATTTTTAAGCACTGACTTGCTTAGAAACAGTGGAGGAGATGGAATGTTCAGTTGTACAATGGCACGAGGAACTGTAGCGCTATGTTTTACAGTCTAGCACAGAAAAGGGGATTCATAGGACAATGCGAACGTATTCAGAATGATATTACTTCGTCAGTCTCTCTCAAGAGCTCCTCATAACAAACGCATCACGCGACTGTCTCAGCAGTTCTCCTTCGCAACACTGAAAAACGTGAAAGGATCTGAAAGGAGGAGAGGCGCGTTGGTGCCGCCCTGCTACCAGGTGGTGCTTACATACAGAATGCCCCCATTTCGTCACAGTCGCTCTCGAGAGCTCCCATATCATACGCAGCATGCGACTCAGCAGATCTCCGATTACCAATGGAAAATCGTAAAAGTCATTTAAAAGGAAGAGAGTCGCCTCAGTGCCGCGACAACACAGACAAACGCCCTACCACCAAGAGGTGCTCACAGACCGAATGCTTGCACTTTGTTACAATCTGGCTCGAGATCTTCTCATTTGAACCACGGTTAGCCACAAGCTGAGGAGTTCTCATTCAAGTTTGATCTACTCATAAATGCACGAAATGAAGCTCAACTTTAGTGGCAAGCTCTCACAGCTTTCCTTTCTTTTCATTCCTTTAGCGAATATCACTCGAAAGTTAGACGGAAGCCTTAACTAGTCAGACCCGTCGGACATTTGACAACGATGGAGTACATTTCGAGCACTGTGGACAAACACCATTCGGTTTGTAGTCATCACAACGCAAAACCACACCAAACGTCACTCAAAATGCTCACTCGACAACTGGAAAGTACACTCAATGCGAGTCAATTTATTGAGTGGTCTAAGCACAGGTTCGTCGCAGACTACAACCGGCCGTATTCAACCATCAGGCAGCAGCCCTAGTATTTTAGATCTCGGCAAATAAGGATAATCTTTGTAAAGGAGCATACAATGCAGGGGGTAGTCTTGCAAGCATTATGATGAAATCTAGCACTCAGCATTAGTAAAGAAAATTTGGATTTTACAAATAAATGACAGTCGACTAATAAGAGTCTTCATAATTTTCGGCTGGTTTAAAGAATAGAAAAAAAGACAACTGCCTAAGCTAAATTCCAGTGACTATTGATTAGCCAAATAAATGTTCAGTTTAACCCCGTCAGCGTGTATAATAGGAAAGGGAAGAGAACTTGCAGTTCGAACAAAGTTGACGTCGTAAAATCCCCTCTCCATCTTTTCCGCGAGACAACAACGAGCAAATGAACCACTTGTGCTCCACATTCCGCCATCGCATGAGGTCATTCGTCTCTACCATCTACAGTACCTGCACGCTCCATATCACACCGACGAACTGAAACGTCACCAAATTCATAGCTTCAACGGAAGGCACAAAGGCAACAGAACCATTAGCATTAGTGTCCTCGATTTCAGAAGCGACAAAAGTAATCAGCAAGTCGGTGATACCATCTGCCTGTCACTCATCAACGCTGCCATGGATGTACGCTACCACCTAATACAAAAGGAGTACAAGGAAGTACAGTTGGCGGGCATGGGCTATCAATGGAATGAGGAATTTGGCGAAATAGACGCACAATGGGAAAGGCGAGGTCAAGGATGCGGTGCTTCTGCGCCTCCACACAGGAGACGTCACCCGCGCCAGCGCCAAGTGCAGCACTGCAGCAGCAGAAAGTGATTGGCATGTCGAGGAGACTGTTGGCGGCTATTCCAAGTTGACGGACTTGGTGATAATATTGCAGCAGGAAGTTCAAAGTTGTCAAGACGTGTCGCTTCAATCGTCACGTGTCGCACATCCAAAAAAAGAAGTAAAAACAAGTTGGTTGCGTTACTATCGGCAGTCAACAATGCTGTTTTTATAGAGGACACAAGACACAAACCCCACAACGGCGGTAACACTTAACCGATAAATATAAAATGTAAATGAGGAAGGGGAGCAGAATGAAAAGAAGTCCAGAGACTTGCCTACTCTTTAACGCTTTAACTGCCATGATCTGTGCCGAGCACGGGCCAAGCATGAACTTCTAATGTGCAGAGAACAGACGAAGATGGGGATTTGTACTGAGGTCAAGGGAAAAAACATTAAAGATAAAGAAATGAAGAGGGAGACTTGAACTGCTTCTCCGGGCTTGTGCAGTCTGCCTCAAGCTCATTTCACCTTGACAAAATTTGACGCAGAGTGGGAGCAGAGGACCACCCCATCGGTCTCGAGCTTCGATTCGGTCACCTTGAGAAGAGTCGAGCACTTGAATCCAAGGAATTGACGCTTTCTTCAGCGCTGCGCAATCTTCACGGTGCGTGGATTCTTCGTCAGAGGAGAGGGCAGCCCCTAAAGACTGTATAAAGCAAGCGAACGCTTAATCAACGTCAACAAGCCAGACAGAGTTTCGCAGTTTCACTGGCTTGACGAACTACTGCAGGCGCTTTGTTAATGGATAAGATCGCTAGCTCCTGCATAAAGTGATCAGAAAGCTGACAAAAAAGAAATTCAAGTGGGAGGCCGAGCATCATAAAGCGTCAGAAGAACTAGAATAAAAACTGTCCCGCACCGATCCAAGCCTTATCAAACTTGGAGGCCGGCGCACTACCCTTCGCACTGGACGCAGACTCTAGTGGTGTAGCCATAATCGATGCACTTTCCCAAGGCGACAAAAAATAAAGAGAACCTGTCATCACCTAAGCCAGTATTAGACTCGGCAACAAATGAGACAGAAGGGTGCAAAGGACCATGAACTGTTCGCCACCCCACAATGATTGGACAATTCCAACACTACCAGATAGCGAGACAGCACGCAGTGAGGGCAGATTTTTAAGCACTGACTTGCTTAGAACAGTGGAGGAGATGGAATGTTCAGTTGTACAATGGTACGAGGAACTGTAGCAATGTCTTTACAGTTCAGCACAGAAAAGGGGATTCATAGGGCAATGCGAACGTATTCAGAATGATATCACTTCGTCAGTCTCCCTCAAGAGCTCCTCATAACAAACGCAGCAGGCGACTGTCACAGCAGTTCTCCTTTGCAACACTGAAAAACGTGAAAGGATCTGAAAGGAGGAGAGACGCGTTGGTGCCGCGATAACTTGGGCAAACACCCTACTACCAGGTGGTGGTTACACACAGAATGCTCTCATTTAGTCACAGTCTCTCTCGAGTGATCCTCATAAAAACACAGCACGCGACTCACAGCGGATCACCGATTTCCAATAAAAAATCGTAAAAGGCTTTTAGAAAAGGGGGAAACGCCTTGATGCCGCGACAACACAGGCAAACGCCCCACCACCAAGAGGTGCTCACATACCTACCCAATGCTTGCACTTTGTTACAATCTGACTCGAGATCCTCTCATTTAAACCACGGTTAGCCACAAGCTGAGGAGTTCTCATTCAAGTTTGATCTACTCATAAATGCATAAAATAAGCTCAACTTTGGTGGCAGGTTCTCACGGCTTTCCTTTCTTGTCATTCCTTTAGCGAATATCACTCGAGAGTTAGACGGAAACCTTAACTAGTCGAACCCGTCGGACATTTGACGACGACGAAGTACATTTCGCGTGCTGTGGACAAACACCATTCGGTGGGTAGTACACGCAATGTGAGTCATTTTATTGGGTGGTCTAAGCACAGGTTCGTCGCAGACTACAACCGGCCGTATTCGACCATCAGGTAGCAGTCCTAGTATTTTGAAATCTTAGCAAATAAGGATAATCTTTGTTTTGGAGCATACAATGCAGGCGGTAGTCTTGCAAGCATTATAGCGAAATCTAGCACACAGCATTAGTAAAGAAAATTTGGATTTTACAAATAAATGACAGTCGACTAATAAGAGTCTTCATAATTTTCGGCTGGTTTAAAGAATAGGAAAAAAGACAACTGCCTAAGCTAAATTTCAGTGACTATTGATTAGCCAAATAAATGCTCAGGTTAATCCCGTCAGCGTTTATAATAGGAAAGGGAAGAGAACTTGCAGTTCGAACAAAGTTGGCGTCGTAAAATCCCCTCTCCATCTTTTCCGCAAGATCACGACGAGCAAATAAACCACTGGTGCTGCATATCCCGCCATCTCATGAGATCATTCGTCTCCACCATCTACAGTACCTGCACGCTCCATATCACACCGACGAACTGCCACGTCACCAAATTCATAGCTTCAACGGAAGGCACAAAGGCAACAGAACCATTAGCATTAGTGTCCTCGATTTCAGAACCGACAACAGCAATCAGCAAGTCGGTGGCACCATCTGCCTGCCACTCATCAACGCTGTCATAGATGTGCGCTACCACCTAATACAAAAGGAGTACAAAGAAGTACAGTTGGCGGGCAAGGGCTATCAGTGGAATGAGGAATTTGGCGAAATAGACGCACAATGGGAAAGGCGAGGTCAAGGATGCGGTGCTTCTGCGCCTCCACACAGGAGGCGTCACCCGCGCCAGCGCCATGTGCAGCACTGCAGCAGCAGAAAGTGATTGGCATTTCGAGGAGACTGTTGGCGGCTATTCCAAGTTGACGGTCTTGGTGATGATATTGCAGCAGGAAGCTCGAAGTTGTTAAGACGTGTCGCTTCAATGGTCATGTGTCGGCCACCGCCTTTATCGCATCGCACTCCTTGTCTGTTAGGAAAGCGGGGATAACGGCAAAAATCGATGTTACTGATTAACGAGGTATAAAGGCGGTTGGTGAAAATGACAGCGGGATAGATGGAAAAACTCACAATCAGGCACTGAAGGGTAGTCATTAACTCAAAATTGAATAATTATAAAGTCAAAGCACTGCAATGAAATCGGTGTTTGTACATAAAGTCCATCACACAAACACCTTGCTGAGCTCATGACAAAGACTAGCCCAACATTCCTGCGTAACGCCCCCACTATATGCGAATCGGATGCAAGTTCTTCACTTCATTCCTCGAGGCAGAGCCTGTGGACACATTAACGTCAAAAACACTTCTGATCGGCCTCGTTAGTGCATCCGCCACCAATTCGCCTCTGTGAATTTACAAGGTCAAGTTCTACCTCCACACTGAGATACCACGGTGACTAGGATGAATCTGGACTACCATCACATATGAACGTAATATTTTCTCACGTGCAGTTCATACGTCTTGTAGCCATCTTCGCTGCAGAGTACTAACTTGGGCCAAACCACACAGATAATCAGTTGTGCCAGCTCAACCTAACAACTGAATTGTGATGGGTACTAGTACCTTAATACTAATTAATAATTTGGAAGCACCAAAGGGAAATGGCAACGCTACCAGATTCCAACGGAGATGCATGTAAGGAAATGCAAAAATCACACCAGAGACCACGGTGATGACCCCCCACAGACAAGCAATAGGCCACGAAGGTGTAAAAGGGACACCACGACCCTACGTGTTCATCTGCTAGCTCGTGTCCAATGCAAGCAATATCCATCTAAAAGGGCCACCAAATGACCGATTCACAGAGTACGTTACAGAAAACGGATGAACCTTCAAAAAATGACTTCACCCACTTTATTCTCAAAGGATTTACAACAGATTAGATGTTCATTGTTTTTTTCATCAAAAAACTGTCTGCATAAAACAAATGCAATCATCCACCAAGAACACTCCTACGCTTGTTTCACAGCTCTAACCTCACCCAATATGCTTACAGCACTTCACATCAGCCAATTATAAACAAATAAGGAAAGGACGTTCAAGAGACGACATTAGGCCACTCTGCATTAATCAGCGCATCAAATGCATGCAACGTTGGTAAGACGACAGTGAACACTTACTGTACCTCCTACAAGGCAACAGAATCACCAAGACCTCAGCTGCACTCACGGCCGAGAAAAGAAGCGCGGAAAGAATCCATCTCGTGACACCTGCAGTCCCACCAAGGACGCAACACCGCGAGCGTTCGCCTTCACTGCATTTCTCCACCTCATCCAAGGAGTGCTAAATTAATCACACATTATCAAATTGGGCAGCAAGCTTTATGATGAAAGAGTGCCAAGTCTTTTGACGCACCAACGACTGCACAGCGAAGAGGGGGCATTGATCATATCCTTTACAACTGAAAAATGGCGTGTAGTAGCATTTTTTGGAAGCGTATAAATCATATCCATATGCGGAAATCATTCCAGCTCACCACCTGCTGCTAAAGACATGTAATTTACCTAGGAAGATATCAAATTCCTGCATAAAAAGGCCTAAATAACATCACGAGCTGGAAATAAACCATCGATTTGTGATTCTAGCATTGTCGAATCCAAGCTATTTCGCATCTCCTCTCACGTCCACGCTCAGACGATTTTTAGTGTTATGCCATCTCTTAGTGGAACGATGGATGCGTTACACCCAAACCGCTTTCCCACCTTTCCAACAATCATAATTCTTTATCCATTCACCGAAGTCAGCATGCAACTTTTCATTTGCACTTGTCGTTGCAGTCATCAACTTCTTTATCGACTAGAGCAAAGGAAAGGAAGCCATGCAAGCGCAATGTGATAAGTGAACTCCTACAATGAACTACTAGAATGACTGCAGCCAACAGTTTTAGTTCAGCTATGTGCTAGAGACGAAAATCTGGGCTAGAGATTTGCACCACACAATCGCTGCATTATCCGCTTACAGTTTCCTCGAATCAATTTTGTTGTTTCTTCAATGAATGCAACATAACCAAGACGGTTACCTCTAATTCGTCTCAATTAGTTCGAATGCTATCAAGCGGCAAGTCCATCGATTTAATACGCGATTCGTCAGCCACAAATGAAGTAGTGGCAACAAATAATAGTAAAATCAGACTCCTCACCTTTCATCATGACTTGCAAAAGACTTACAACAGCCAAAATTAGCAGACACCACCCTAATTTAAAGTGCGCTTAGGCATTTAATTACGCAAGTTAATAGAATCTGAGCATTTCATCACAAGCATCACACGAACCACGATTTCAGCAAGCCTCAAAATCCGCTAGCCACACTTTCATGCCAATAATAAAGGGTTACCTATGCATACGCATAAAATAAGTTAAAAAATTTCAAATATGAATACTCACATACCTGGACTCGTGGGTGCGAACCACGAACCATGCACGGCGACGAACACACTCAGGTCATCTCTTCATACATACCGCTAGATACATAAGAGGGGTATTAGGTACGATGAAAGCAAATAGTTGTGGCAGGAATTCTAATCTGCCTTAGGTATCACAGTGAAAACACAACTTCTCTTATTTAACTAATAAGACTAAGCAAATGCAGTTTTGCAAGGCATTTGCAGGACACTCTAAACACAAGGTTACAATTTTAATGATTTTCACGCCACAAACAAGGTCTTAGTGAGTCGTTCCTTAGGTTATTCTTTACTAACTAGCTACCTTTGTGCCAAGTCTGATTTTTTAGGTTTTTCGCAACCCACGTTTGTTGGTGATATAATAGTGTAATGCTTACTTTTCTTTAAACGTACATCGTAAGCGAGGGCAGGAACACAATTTGAATCTCTCGGTTTCGACACAGGCGATTCTACAACATACTGGTAATACGCTATTGATTGACCGCTTCGTCTAGGATGATTAAGACGTCACAGAGTAATGGACCTTCTCGTATTAGGCAGTAGTACTTTGTTTGTTTGTACTATCGGTTTTCGGTTGGGGTCATAGGGGCGGACATCTTGCCTGAGCTGCGTAGGCTGGCCGCTGGGTCATGGCAGCTGTCTATTTCCACCCTGTCCGTTGAATATACATATTTCGCCCTAGTATTCTGCCTTCCCTTGCCTTCGAGGGAGCCTCGGGACGCTACATTGGTAGCAGCGGAAAGCGGACCCAACTCTATAGGCTTTCTATCCCGATCTCTACCGCCTGCTGCACGTTGCATCGGTGCGAAGGAAGCGCATGTGCTACGGATGGGCCACGGATAACGCCTGCCTCTGGCATCTACTCCATCCCCGTGTTCTACAAGAAAGGTATTAACAACTGAAGCGACACTAGCCACAAACTACCTCAATGTTTCGTTACGAAGATTACCTTAATGTAGTTGCTTAAGGAGAACGGCTTGCTAACACCCCCCTATGGACATACTGATGTTCGGCAGAACCACTTATTCTGGATTTTGTTTCCGGGCCAAACGAAACTCAAAGTCTAATGCACTGCCAAGAGCGATCATTGACGTTGGTGTCAAGCATCGCCTCAATCGCGTCGAATGTTGGCGACTGGCGTGGTTAGCTCGTTGGTGCTTCTTGCAGCACTGACTACGTTGTGATGGCTAATGCTGGTGGTGTACCAAGGGGCGCGTCGGGGACGACGCTCGAAGGAGAAGAGGGGCAATGTAGTGCTTTGATTCTTTGTACTGGCGGTTTTCGGTCAGGGTCATAGGGGTGGCCATCTTGCCCTAACTGCGTAGGCTGGCCGCTGGGCCATGGCAGTGGCCTATTTCCTTCTGTCCGTTGAATATATATACATATATTGTAGCGTCCCGAGGCTCCCTTGAAGGCAAAAGAAGGCGGAATGCTGGCGTTGAATATATATATTCACCGGACAGAGGGAAAAGGGCTGCTGGCATGGCCTGGAGGCCAGCCCACGCAGCTAGGGCAATACGGCCACCTCTGTGACCTTGACAGAAACCGGTAGTTCTAACAAACAAAGTACTACATATATATTCCACCCTAGCATTCTGCCTTCTCTTGCCTTCGAGGGGGCCTCGGGACGCTACAAGGCATAGGCAGAGGATCTGTGTAGGAGGTTCCCTCACTTCCCCCTTTCCACCCTTACTATTAAACGGCTGAATGCGCTTAAACTTTTCTGTTAAAAGCAAAAGCGTAGAGAAAGATACTGTAGAAGAGTTCAAGGGAGAGGGACCACGCTGCTTCGCGATCAGGTCCAAATTGTTCCTTCGCCTCTGGCCTACAAAGCACTTTTGGAGAAGATAAGCATTACATCTGTGCACTGTTAGCATGAATTACTGAGGTATTGGCTCTGAAAAATGGAGGACTCGGCTAGTTGTCCATAGCTGGACCAAACGCTATGCTACTACTGATTAGCATGGTAATGGGAATATTCAGCCCAAAAATTTGCACTTTCGTTGGCTGTTCAGCTCGCAGTCTCGTCTACGGTCACTTGGACGATCACCGTACCTTCGTCGGGTGGCCTAACCTCTAGGCCACGCTACAAGCACAAATTATTTCTACGTGAGGAATATAGTTGTTCTGCTCAAGTGGTATGCCTACTTTTATCCTCGGGTAAGTCGCAAAGTTCTACAGTTACCTTTGTTGAATTCGTGCATTATGTGATTACGTATAAATCGTACACATCGACGCCTAGATAAGGCTGGGGGCACAACCACACGCATTTTTTGTCGCTAACGGTTGATGACATGGCTCATTAGACGCTTTCGTGGACTGGAAGTTGCACGAAACACGTGTTAGGGAATGCAAAGTACATAAGTAAAGGGAATGCATTTGTGCAGAATAATGGATGCACAAATTGTCTGCAGTTTGTTGGTCCATCCACAATTAGGGTCAGCTGTAGCACTGAGAAGGGTCACAAGGGCATAAAATAGGAAATTGTCGGTAGAAGGATGCTTTCCAATTACCCAATAAGGGCGATGTAACCAAAGCTCTACTTACTCTCCTCAAAATGGGTAGGCACCTCAACTACGTGACTGGCATTGTCATGGGTTCGAGGAAGAGGACTCGTAAAATCGAAGTTGGCCATGGGTCCCTTGATCTTGTCAAGTATCAGACTGGCTTTAGCTGTCTTATTTGATTCAGGTGGCATTACGTTCGTCAGGGGTGCAATGGAGACTGCGATGTACCAGCGACATCTCCCTGTCGTATGCAGCCTCGAGAAGCAAGGAATCATGTTGATCACCCAAGAAGCCAATTGAGGTGGCTTGAGATGTTAGTAGGTTGGAGGGGTTAAGGATGCTCAGTGTACAAGATGCTACTTCGGCTCAATCAGCACTGCCTGATTCAAAAAGAATGGCGCATTAGTTCGTCCCTTTTCAGGTCTTTGACTAAATGGACTTTGACGCCACACTTGCTTCTAAGGAGCAGGTGAGATATAGAGCGTGGTGATCAAAAGGAACGATAAAAGCACAGATTTTATGCTGAATGCATACATTATCGGTGGTAGCT
>JADWOT020001419.1:0-208982 GCA_036345935.2 Taenia hydatigena | reverse complement strand
TTCGTTTCGCAGAATGATTTTGAAGGGGAACAGTTGAAGCTGTCCTGGCGGTTGGTTGGATAGTGGATGATATCAAAAGGGAGAGATTATGGCAGGAGGGATCTAATCTGTTGGAAACAAAGGGAAAAATCTACCAATCACCTGGCACTACACGGTGCTAGTTTCGTTGTAGGTGCAAAGTCCGGCAAGAGTATTTTTTCGTTGGTGTATTTTGTGGTAAGCATGTAGACATTATTGAACAGTACTGGGTGCTAATTTTGGGTGCAAAACTTGGTAGCGCAGTATTTTTGTATTTAAGTAGTTAGGTCTCGTGGTGGTAATGGGGTCCTGCCAACAACATGCGTCGTTGCTGACGGTGGTATCGAAGAAGGAGAATGTGGCTGTGGAAGCCAGCCCATGGGAGTCCACTGAGACGGCACTATGCGCCCTTGAACTCGTCGTCGTCGTCGTCGTCGTTGACAGATGTGGTGTTGCAGACATTCGACCAATCGATCTTGCTGAAGGTTTCCCTGCTCGATGTTGAATGTTCACTTGTGCAGGACATAAGTAGCGTGACTTTGTGTTCGGAGGAGTTATGAAAGACTGGATGCGGTGTTTTGGTGCTAAGGGGTAGTCTGGTGAGTACTTTCCTGTAAGACGAAATGTTGTGTAAATTAAGTCTGATGTTATCGTTGGTCTACAAACATTAGTTTTGCTTGTTTATTTTTTTAAAATAGGATGTTGAGGTTCTGTCGCCTTTGATAGTTGTATGGTGTGAGGTGAAGCCAATACGATGTAGTTGTGAAGTAATCGGCATTGTGGTTAGTGTGAGCTGTGTGTGCGTAAAAGTGGTTTGGCTAATGCTAAAGAATTTCGACACAAGTTGTTGGGAAGTTTCTGTGCATGCATAACTTACGCAAGGAGGCGTTTTCATTGACGGCTACAGGCTTGTGTGCTACAGTGAGTAAGGTGATATATTGCCAAAGTGCGATTAATTGGTAGGAGAAACGGTAAATGCCAATTGACTTGGTGCCCCACTTGGTTCCGTGGGTGTGTGTTTGACGACTACATCTGTCGGTTAATGGTACTGAGTATTGCTGCTACCTAATGCAGGTAGTTAAGCTTGTCATCGTATGGTTGCCATGCGGCATTAGGTTTGAGACCGATAGTCACAACAGGTCTTAGTTGTTCTGTTAATGTCATGGTCTTGAGGTCTTATCGTTGACAGGATTTGGAATTTTGCTTGTAGGCATGATGGTCGGTGGATCCACATCATTCTCTACGGGGTCCGCTTTGGCCATAGAAGGTGGGGAGGAGATTGCAGGTGCAGCACAATTACCAAGGAGAGCACGGAGGATGGCGCTGGAGGCGGAGAGATGGACTGTGTAGCACATCAGTAGTTCGCTAAATTACGAGTGTTGGTGGTGGGGCCACTTGTTTTCCTCGCCGTTGTATGTGGACTAGATGTGTATTCTGCTCGAATGTTGTATCTTATTTGGTGTTCTTGGGGTGAGGGAAGGCTGAAGGCGCTGCAGTGTGTATGTATACAGTAGTGATGGAGGTTTTGTTGCGATTTAGAGCGGTGTTGACCGCTGTGTAATATTTTGCTTTGGGAGGTGTGAAAGTGTTTTTATCATGTTGCCCTGCAGTTGCTTGTTGACGCGGATGACGAGTGCATCTTAAAGTAGGCTGTCCACTGTTGAGTGTGTCATGAATTGGTAGGAAATGACATGCTACTACTTAGCCATGAAAAGGGGTTTCAAATGTGCGAAATATGTGGCAGCGTCAGCCATTAAACTTGTCAGTGATGGAAGAAACACACCCGCAAGGGGTACGCGCTAGCTACTGAATTTCCACGCAACCAAGGAAAGAGGGAGGAATACCACATCTACGGCTCTAATATTGTGCCGCCACCTTCATCGACGAGTGGGCTAAAGAAGGGGCTAGACATTCGGTGGATCAGCGGAACAGCATAAAGGAAAATAAAGGGGCAGGGAGGTGAATATATCACTGAATAAATCAGTGACTCAATCATTCAACCGGACACACGGTCGGTGAAGCAGTGGAATCACTAGTCGGTCAGGGAATTGGAGGGATGGGACAATTTGTGGGGTGCATGCATTAATTCACCTGCGAATTTCTCATAGGGACGTGTGAAGCACATCACGGAAGAGTTCACAGCCATCGACATAATAAACGTCACCTTGAACGGTGCATGCCCCATGATAAAGCGCGCTTTCTTTTCTTATGGGCAAAGCTGGTGACGGTAGCACTCATGAATGACCTGAACGAGGCAATTTTTCACAATGTGCCTGCATAAAAGTGGCAAAAGTGCACTAACTCTAAGACCTATAAAATGAAGGGTTTTGTGAATGCTTTTTTTGCATCTTTTACTGCTTTTAAAGGTGGATTAATTGCATTGACTGCATCGAAGAGTTCATTTGAGCTTTATTCGTCTTTGTTGCTGGCCTCGCATCTGATTCGCCGTGAATTAGCGCTGCCCTCCGAGTTATCCCACCAGCAAGCTCAATCGTCTGCAAAGCGCAACTGTGAGCTCAACCCTTCGCAGTTCATCGCTTTACCATGCGCCTGTGCAACAGCATTATCTTGTGGGATAGGAAGTCGAGGTAGAGCACTGACACTTGGGTTGAAAAGGTGACCTGCAGTTTTTGGAATGCATGCCTGTTTGAAAGCACTGTTTGATCAAGAGGCGGTCAACATACTTGAACTGCATGACCAAACGGATGGCACTAGGTCCGAAGGGGAAAACGGACTCCGAACCCCCATGGCTTTGACCTCCTCTAGCGTTAGGGATTTAGAGCACTAAAGGGGAAGTAAGATAGGTAGGCAGCGCCCAAGTGTCTTAAAGCGCTTGAGAACTAGAAGTAGCCTCCTCTGTCCCCTTTGCATGTGCTCTTCGCCGACGAGAAGTAAACAAATCATGTCCTCGCACCACCTGACCTCAGCTTTCAGTAAGCTGTGTTATAATCATCATTTATTTGTTTGTTATGCCACACTATGCATGCTGTACACTATGTTAAAAATCTTTAACGTGCTTGCTGCATTCGCAATGCTTGTGTTCTTCAAATGTACAGTGATTTCGAGATGCTGTGACACTTTCCTCACGCAAGTGTTATTTAAGGATTGACTGCGTGTCGGGTTTCCGGATTCTGTTCGGTGTTAATAGTCGAGACTTCATTTATATGCACAAGGACATGCACGAGTGCTTTACGTGCGGTCAAGGATTCAATTCAAATCCTTGGCAAACACCATAAGACATTCGAGACCAAAGGGTAGGTATGTGGTTTTGAGCGCGTGAAATTTCTAGGTTTAATGATGCTTTCATTACTTTGTTTGTTCTGACTACCGGTTTCAGACACATGGTTGGCCATATTGCCCCAGTTCGGTGGACAGGCCTCCATGCCATGTTTACAGTCCCGTTCTCTCTGCTTGCTGAATATGACTATTCTGCTTTAGTATTATGTCTCATTTTGTCATCAAGGAAGGCTTGGCTTGTAGCGGTACTTATATACATTAAGGTGACTGATATTAAATCGTCACTTTTGTGAGGTTATTTGTTGGGGGTTCCTCCTCTCCCTCCCGGTCACCCTTGATAGTAGAAGTCTGTGTACGTTTAGACATCTTTAATATATAAAGGGGTGATTAATACAGCTAGGCGAGATATGGAGTACAGGCCGGGGACGTGTCACGCTCCAGGGAGTCTCCACGCTGCTCCATCACGTGGTTCAGATTGACTTGCAGCAGTACTTATATACATTAAGGTGACTGATATTAAATCGTCACTTTTGTGAGGTTATTATTGAAAATGTGTCCAAATTGCTTAGGACCTTTGAATCTATTAAAGTTTAATAGTCTGTAAAAGTCTGCAAAGAGATCCACGGTACCACCGATAAGGTATGCAATCAGCTCAAAATTTGTACCGCCGTCGTTTTCCCGGTGGGCTGTGCACAAATTCACAACTTGTACATTCATTTTGCATAAACGAATTTCCTTTGTTTGTTTATTTTATGTTCCCTAACACGTGTTTCATGCAACTTTTGAGTTACGGAAGTCTAGTAAGCAATGTTATCGACGTCAAGCGACAACGGATGCGTATGATTGCGCCCTTAACTGCAACTGAGTGTCGTGAACGTAAACGTAAACGTAAATACAAAATGCGCACATTCAATGAATGCAACTGTGGGACCTTGCAACTTACCTTAGGGTAAAATTAGGCATAGTGCTTGAGCAGAACAAATATGCTCAGTGCGTGGATGGAACCGGAAATACTAGCTTGGTATAGAGGTTGGGCCACTCAACGAAGTCGCAGTGGTCATCCAATTGATCGTAGATGAGACTGACAGCTGAATAATCAAAGAACGTGCAAATTTGTGTGCTACATACTCTTGTTACTACGCTAAATGGTAGTGACATGGTGTTTGGTTTAAAAGCAACAACTAGCTGAGTCCTCCACTTTCCACAGACAACACCTCAGTAATTCACGTTGATAGTGCACTGATTCTCTGCCACTGCCTAATGCAAGAACGTTGATTACTCTGAGTTGCTAATTAATAGCGTATTAGCAGTGTGTTGTAGAAATGGCTGTGTCGAAATTGAGAGATTCAAATTGTGTTCTTGCCCTCACTTACAATGCTCGTCTAAAGAAATGCAAGCACTACACTGTTATAGCACCAACCAATGTGAGTTGTAAAACCCTCAAGAAGTCAACCTTTGCACATATATAACTAGTTAGTAATGAAAAGCTGTGCTTTATGTGACCTACGAATGCCTTGGAAAATTAGATTTGTCTTTTTTACTTTTAAAATAAAAAAGGTATTGTTTTTGCTGTGATTCCTAAGGTCAATAGGAATTCCTGTGATAACCATTTGTTTCATCGTACTTAATGCTCCCTTTACGTATCCAGCGGCATATGTGAGGGGGTAGGCTTTGATGTGATGGTGGCCGTGCGTGGTGTGCGGTTCGCGCTAACGAGTCCAGGTGTGTAAGTATCCTTGTTTGTAAATTTTGACGTATTTTATGCGTATGCGTAAGAGACCCTTTATTATTGGCGTGAAAGCGTGACTAGCGACTTTGAGGCTTGCTGAATTCGTGGTTCGTGCAATGCTCGTGGTGGAATACTCAGGTTTCATTAACTCGTTTTATTAGATGCTTAAGTGCATTTGAAAATAGAGTGGTCTCTGCTGATCCTGCCTATTTCAAGTTGTTTTTCAGTCATGCTGAAAGGTGGGGGTCCGAATTTCCTATTACTGGATACAAATGCTGCATTTGTGGGCAATGAATTGCATATGGAGTCGGTGGATTTGCCACTTGAGAGCAGTCGAACTATTTCGGACTAGTCAGAGACAACTTTCTTGGTTTTGTGGCGATTATAGAGGCAGTTACAAAGTAGATTCGAGAAGACCGTAAGCGGAGAGTGCAGCGTTTGTATGGTGTACACCTCTACCCCGAATTTTCGTCTCTAGCGCATTGCTGAATTGACACCGTAAGGTTTAGGCGTAGATGAGAGGAGATGCGAAGTAACTTGGACTCGTGAATGCTAGACTAATAAATTAATGCTTTATTTAAGATCCGTGATGTCATTAGGGCGTTTTTATGCAGAGATCTGATATCTTTTGGGTGACTTACATGCCTCCAGCGGCAGGTGGTAAGTTGGGATGATTTTCGCACATGGACATAATTTATCCGCTCCCAAAAAATACTAATACACGCAATTTTTCAGTTGCAAAGGATATGATCGATGCCCCTACTTCGCTGTACAGTCGTTGGTGCACCAGAAGACTTAGCACTCTTTCATCACAAAGCTTGCTGCCCAATTTGATAAGGTGTGATTAATTTAGCACTCCTTGGATGAGGTGGAGAAATGCAGTGAAGGCGAACGCTCGCGGTGTTGCGTGCTTGGTGGGACTGCAGGTGTCACGAGATGGATTCTTTCCTCGCCTCTTTTCTCGGCCGTGAGTGCAGCTGAGGTCTTGGTGACTCTGTTGCCTTGTAGGAGGTACAGTAAGTGTTCACTATCTTCTTACCAACGTTGCATGCATTTGATGCGTTGATTAATGCAGAGTGGCCTAATGTCATCTCTTGAACGCGTTTTCCTTATTTTTTTGTTATAATTGGCTGATGTGAAGTGCTATAAGCATATTGGGTGAAATTGGAGACGTGAAACACACGTAGGGGTGTTCTTGGTGAATAAATGCATTTATTTTATGCAAACGGGCTTTTAATGAAAAAGCAGTGGAAGATCTAAGCTGTGGTGAAGCCGTTGAATAGAGGGTTTGTAAAGTCATGTTTTGAGGGTTCGTCGGTTTTCTGTAACGCACTTTATAAAGTGGTCGTTTAATGGCCATTTTAGACGGATGTTGCTTGCATTGGACACGAGGTAGCCGATGAACACGTAGGGTCGTGGTGGTCTATTGTTTGTTTGTGGAGCGTCATCACCGTTGTCACTGTTGTGATTTTTGTATTTCCTTCCATGGATCTCTGTTGGAATCTGGTAGCGTTGCCATTTACCTTCGGTGTTTCCAAATTATTAATTATTAATAAAGTAAAGCAAAACGTCGCAAATGAGTTAGTAGGTTGAGTTGACACACCTTTATAACAACTGATTGTCCGTGTAGTTGAGCCTAAGTTAGTAGTCCACAGAAAGGATGGCCACAAAACAAATCAACAACATGTGAAAAAACACTGCATTTATGTGTAATGGCAGTTCGGATACATGCTAGTCATCGTGGTATCTCAAGGTAAAGGTAAAACTTGTCTTACTAAAATCGGTTTTGAACGTTTTTAATGTTGAGACGCAAAACTTTTAAAGCAGTCGCCTCCTACCTATGTTATGCGGAGGTATCTGTACATATTGTGACGAAATGGAAGTAATCTGTATGTAAGCACCTGTTGGTAGTAGGGCGGTAGTCTGTGTTATCGCGGTGCCAACGAGTCTTCCCTTTAGGTTCAGCATCACGTTTTATGTGATCGTTAGAACGGCGAAGAGCTGAGGCACTTGGCTCCTACGTCTGTCGTAAGGAGCCGTCGGTAGAAATTGACCAAATGGAGGTTTTCTGTACGTAAGCACCTCTTGGCGATAGGTCGGAGGTCTCTGTAATTGCGGTACCGACGCGTGTTTCCTTTGCAATCCGTATCACGTTTTTCATTGTTGAGACAGAACTGCTGAGCTTGTCGGCCCGTACGTCTGTTGTAAGGAGCCGTGAGTAGAGATTGTGACGAAATGGAGGTGTTCTGTGCGTGAGGACCTCTTGGCAATAGGGCGGTAGTCTGTATCATCGCGGCACCGACGCGTCTCTCCTTTGCGATCCGATTCACGTTTTTTATTGTTAAGCAGATCTAATGAACCAGTCGCGTTTTGTTCTTGTTACGAGAAGCTGTGGGGTCAGATTGCGACGAAATGGAAGTATTGTGCATGTGAGCGCCCTTTGGTAGTATGCCGGTAGTCTGTGTTATCGCAGCATCGACGCGTCCTTCATTTGTAATCCGTTTCAGGTTTTCTATTGTTGAGACAGAACTGCTAAACTTGTCAGGTCCTACGTCTGTTGCATAAGCCGTGGGTGGGGATTGTGACAAAATGAAGTGTTCTGTACGTGAGCACATCTTGGTAATATGGCAGTAGTCAAAATCAACTAGGTACCGAAGCGTCCATCCTTTACAATCCGCAACACAATTTTTCTTGTTTAGACAAATCTGATAGGCGCTAATCCGCCATCGCGACATTAACGAATCTCCACTCCATATTTCTTATGGCGTTTTGTAATGTGGATACGAAGGATTGGTCATGCAGTCGGCGTTTGCGATGGTGATGAGGTGCTGTCGGTAGAGATTGGGAGGAGTTGGAAGTATTCTGTATGTGGGCACCTCTTGAGAGTAGTAGGGCGGTAGTCTGTTGTCGCGGCACCGACGAATCTCTCCTTTTTATTTGTTATGACGTTTTATATTGTTGAGACGGAGGATTGGTCATGCAGTCGCTTTTTGCGATGGTGATGAGGTGCTGTCGGTAGAGATTGGGAGGAGTTGGAAGTATTCTGTATGTGGGCACCTCTTGAGAGTAGTAGGGCGGTAGTCTGTTGTCGCGGCACCGACGAATCTCTCCTTTTATTTGGTTATGACGTTTTATATTGTTGAGACGGAGGATTGGTCATGCAGTCGGCGTTTGCGATGGTGATGAGGTGCTGTCGGTAGAGATTGCGAGGAGTTGGAAGTAATCTGTATGTGGGCACCTCTTGAGAGTAGTAGGGCGGTAGTCTGTTGTCGCGGCACCACCGAATCTCTCCTTTTTATTTGTTATGATGTTTTATGTTGTTGAGACGGAGGATTGGTCATGCAGTCGGCGTTTGCGATGGTGGTCAGGTGCTGTCGGTAGAGATTGCGAGGAGTTGGAAGTATTCTGTATGTGGGCACCTCTTGCGAGTAGTAGGGCGGTAGTCTGTTGTGGCGGCACCGACGAATCTCTCCTTTTTATTTGTTATGACGTTTTATGTTGTTGAGACGGAGGATTGGTCATGCAGTCGGCGTTTGCGATGGTGATGAGTTGCTGTCGGTACAGGTTGCGAGGAGTTGGAAGTATTCTTCTTGTGGGCACCTTTTATTTGTTGGGAGGTAGATTTTTGTCGTTGCATCGTGGCATCTCCATTTGTTACAAATACTCTTGTTTTTATTCGCCTTCTTTTTGCGGTTACAATTCTTTTGATGCAGATATTGACGCCTTGTTTGCTTCTCTGTTTTAAAAATCTTATTTTGCACTCGGGGTTGGCGGCGTTTTTCTGGCTTCTGCTGGGTTTTTTTGAAAAATCGCTTTTTGAATTTTTGCGTTAAGTACGAGACCCGCTTAGTCAGTTGATTTTTGTATTTCTTCTGTCGAACTCTCGGGTCTGTTTTTGGCGCCCCGGGTGCACTTTTTGTTTGTCCATCTCTTGTTATCTTGGCGGCTGCAATGCGGCGCGTCTTTAAATCCGTTTTAAATTTTTAATTTTGAAGGCTGCGTCTAGATTTTTCATTGACGAGCTCTCTACTCGGATAGTGATGAAACGGACACATTTTATAGCCGGGCACTTCTTGGTAATCGAGCGGCACTTTGTGTTGTCGCGTCACCAACGTGGCTCTCTTTTTGAATCCTTTTTAGGTTTTTAACTTTGAAACGGAGAACTGCTTGGCCTGTTGCCTCCTGTCTTGCTCTTGGGAGTTCCCGTGTAAGTTGGTGCCGGAATTGATGCAGTCGCTACCTGGGCAGTGCTTTTTAGTGGCGTGATGGCATGGTCATCATGGCAGCCACTTGGCTCTCTTTTAGTCCGTTTCGAGTTTTATTAGTAAAAAGGAGAAGTGATGACTTAGTTGCCTCCTGTTTTTGCTGTGCGAATTTGTCGTGGCATTCTCCAGAGTTTTGCGCCTTGGTGGTAGCGCTCTGGCCTACTTTTCCGCGTCTTCAACACTGCGCCTCTTTTTGATCGGTGCGTAATGGATTCGTTATTGGTTTGAAATTGCCACTTCGGCGCTTCTTTGTTGCCTGTCTTTAAATACCATTTTTATAATGAGAACTCCTCCGTGCTTTTGTGTCTCTCATGGGCTTATCACGGTCAGATTGTTGAGTTGACCTTTATTCTGTGAGAGACCATCTAGGTGTGCTTGATGTTTGTTGTGCACCTTCAAATTCCACCAAGTTGCGCGATGGCTGTGTGTTGCTTTCCCACTTTGAAGGGTTGGTGCCACTGAGGGTTCTTGACCGGGAATCGCACAGCATTTGTTCACTGAGTCCGCCGCCAAATTCATGACTTGTGTACTCTGAAAAATCGCCATATATGACGGGCCTTTTTGCCATGCGTCCGAACAGACAGCACGTGTTGAAGACGCGGACGATGTATCTCCTCAACCTTGTACGAATTCTTCTGCCAATTCCATGTGGTCCGTCCATTTCAATCTGAAATAAGTGAGGAAGTGTAGGAGCCACGGGAAGAAAAAGCGATTAGATGTAGTAAAGTGAGTTGGCGGGTGTGTGGGTGAGTGAGTGGGTGAATGTGTGGGTGGACGATAAGGTGTTGGCGGAAAGTGGAGTTGAAAATAATAAGGCAACCAACTAGGCATGCAACGAGCAACGAATGGAGATCTTACTTCACCCAGGATAGAACTGTCGACCTGGTAGACTAGAATGACAAGTTAGAGGAGAGGATGAGACGAATGTGTCTTCGCACTTCAATGCACACAGTCAGGCATATACACACGCAGACGTTCCTACCTGTTTTGGTGGGAGACCGATGGAGGCGACTTTCTAAAAGGACGAAAACAAAGATAGGTAATGGCACACACACAAACGTACACACACAAACTGAAGCAACCAAACAGACAGACAGACAGACAGGCAGGCAGGAAGCGCATATTCTTACCCGTTAATGTAGAGCGCCAGGTGGAGGAATCCTCTAAAGAGAGAAGGAAAGAATTGGGCAGTGAGATGATGAGGTGGGAGATGGGCGAGTCTACAAATTACGAAGTGGGAAGTAGGAGCAACGCGCTCACCTTCGCTCTCGAGGGGGTAAGTGGAGGAGGAGTAGGAGTAGGAGACAGAATTGAGGCGAAGTGGTGTGGGACAAACTACAACGACGGAAAGGAAGATAGGAATGGAGAATGAATGGCGATGCAGGCTAGGCTACGCTGAAATGAGATTTTGTTGTAGGCAAAGCGTGACTGAGTTAGATGCAGAATAGTCCATGCTAGTCTGATGTAGGTTGCGAATCTTGGCACTATTGAATCATGTCATAATGAAGAGTGAGACTAGTGGGGCGATGAAGGAGACTTACAAAGAGGGCGTTGGCTGACAATGAGGTGGGAGGAGGATGAGGCTGAGGCGAATTGGGGCTGGGTTTGAAGAAGGGGAAGGCGAGCGCAGCGTAAGGAAGGCAGAGAAGCGACATTTTCTTGTGCCACTAAATTGGAAAAATAAAGACAAATGAATGAAATGAGGGGAGTACCAACTCCTCTGTTGCGGTTGAATTGGATGCGTAGAGCACAAACAATGAGACATCACGCAAGGTGCAATACTTGGAAGCATATAGAACGTTGTAGTGGGAGACAACGGAGGCACTCACCGAAGGCGCGTTGCAGTGGGGCATGGGCAAGGGGACGTAGGGAAGAGAGCTGCGGTGCCTCCATTCCGAAGACGTCGCCAGGCCTACTTATAGTCTGAGTACCTTGATCCCTAGTGTCTGCGAGAAAGGAAGAGAAGACCTTAAGTTTCATGGTATGGAGTTGTGTGGGGTGGATTAGGTGGGTCAAAGTAGAGTGTTGGTGAGGTTGACTCCAACGGTAGGCAAGATGGACGTGGTAGCCCTGTCCATGCTCTCCTTTCCTGCTTTATGCAAGCCTGCCATAATTCAGCCAAGGTGACTAGTCGGCTCTGTGGCGACCCAGTACAATCTAGTCAAGCCTGGTCCTGCATACCGTGCTACAGTGCTTCTACAGTGGAATGTACATATTGAGCAAGTTATTGTTACTACCTCAAGAGGTCTCTCGCTGATGCTGCTACTCATTTGGTGAATGTAAGGGCATGGAAGTGGCATGAAGAGTAAGCGTGGTACAGCAGGCGTGGTGTGGTGTATGAGTTGATTAGAGAAATCGGCGACTCACCCCTAAAGATTACTATTACGTTAACGACGTTGCGTGTTTGACGCCTTTGTCTAGGCCTCTGCCTGGCAGAATTATTTCGTTGCATTGCTAAGCAACGCGAGTGTACGTCTGAAAGAGACAAAGGAGTGATTGAGAGAGGGGCAGAGAGATGAGAAGCCGAGGGCATGAAATGGGACAGGGTGGGGAAGGATAGAAGGGGAATGAAAATGGCCGCCGTAAGTTGACTATGCACAGTGCTGTGGTGCAGTATTCTGCATTTCTCTCCCTATTTCTCCTGTCTACGCCGGAACTGATTCACCTACCCACTCATCTAGCCATCTGAATGAGTAAAACTTGAAGAAATATACCTATTGGGAGGAATTACGACTTTTCAGTAGCACACTCGAAGAGGCTAAAGATAGTTTTCCTATCCATGTGATTGACACTGGATATCAGATTTGATGAAAATGAAATGACGCACGCAAATGAAGTAATGAGGAGGAGGGGGAGGAGGATGGAAAAAGTTGGCACGAGGGGAGGAGAGGCGAGGAGGAGAAACTGGTGGCATAACTCACCCCTAATTTCTACTGTGGGTATCTGTTTTGGCCTTTTGAGTTCTCCGGAATGGAGGACTGGGCGGTTGGAACTGATACCGTGATGGCGAGGGAGGTGACAAACGTAAAAAAACAACAGAAGACCGAATAGGATGATAAAACGAAGCGGAGGGGAGGCATTGATGGCCAACTGAATTAACGGGACGAATCCACGAAGAACGATGAGTAGCAGTAGACGAGACAACACGTTGACAATCATATCCGACGCTGTTGTGCGATGGACCAATTTGAATCCCACACGTGTGAATCGATTAGCGGCACGTGTTGTCGCGTGATGTCTCTCGGCGCCGTCTGAGGTTGGACTTAGGAGGCACCCGTTGTGGATGGTTTTGCGGGAGCAGACATCACTTGCCTTCGTGTCTTTTTACCTTGGTCGATTTCTTTGCAACATAGCGCATGCAAAGGCGGTGGAGGAGGGTGAGAGATACCACCAATTCCAATGTGCTTTGAATGAAATGTGCTGCCTTGTCTGAACTACTTTCCGTCAGCTTTTTATCCCTGTTGTTTCCTTTTGGAAAGACGACTTTCGAGCATTTGGGGCAGCACGAGATATGAATCTAGTGAAGGCAGTGGCGAATAACTCACATCGATTGACATGGAGCTGGTGAAGGTGTGCTTTTGCTGCTTATTTCTAATCGCAAACCTAGGTCAATTGGTGTGTTGCAGCAGGGAGGACAATGGCGGTGATTGCACCTCTCCAGTAGAGAGGAAGCAACATGATTGTTAAGCTGAAAGCCACGAAAGAATAGTTGGATGAGAGGCGAAGATGAGACGTTCACAGAAGAGAGGAAGTAGAGGAGAGGATGAAGTAAGGCCATTGTCGTATGTTCCTACACTGTGCTATTGCATTGCGTTCCTCATTTCCTGTTCTCTTTCTTCCACATTCTCCTGGATGCCCTCGTTTACCCATTTCCCCGATCATGTACTCGAGTAAAGTATGTACAAATGGACTTTGTGGAAGGAATATAAGTTTCTCTCAATCGACAAACTCGAAGATGCTCTTCATGTTTTACTTTGATAAGTGAAATGCACTAGTTGCGACAGTACTTGACTGACGATGCACGTGAATGAGGTTAGTGAAGAGGAGACGGTTAAGATGAAGTAGGGAAGGAGGGGAGGGTGGTGACATAAGTTACTGCTATTTTTTTTTACGATTCCCATCTGCGTTGGCCCTTTGACGTCTTCTGAACTATGTAGTGGAAGGTTGGGCGTTCACAGAGAGATTGGGCGGGAGGCGGTGAAAAGCGTATGCGAGTGTGTGTGGTGGTTAGGTGTATGATTAATCCCTTATGACTGGGTCGGTGACACGAATTGCGAGATGGTTTCCTGAGGAGGCACGCATCACCTGCCTCTGTGCTTTGCTTCAACATGCTCATTCGCCCACGTAAAACACCTTCTTTACCGGCTTCTTAGTCACTATTCGCAGCGACAAGCAACCTTAGCCAAGTCTTTAGCGAAACGCTTGTAGTAATTTGTCAAAATAAGGAAACTGCAGAGCTCTGTTTGGTTAGGTGGCGTTGGTCCAGATCTCGCTTGTTTTGTGCGGTCTTAGAGAACTGCTATTTAATCTGACCAAACTCTATGTCCCACGAAGTTTACGGAGCGTTGTGGCACTTTGGAGTCTGGACTACTTCGTATCTTTTAAGACTCATACTTAGCGACAAACATTCCTATTCTTTGCTTCTTAACCCCATGAAGAGGTTAATGATTCCACAAAATGGGAAGTTCTCCAAAGTGCTGTCTGCTGAACGGTCCCTTGCATGTAACCACGCTAGTCTTTCCCAACATACATACAGTTACAGAATAAAAGAGCAGACTTATGTTTCCCTCGTCGTAGTTTGTGTTTTCCTACAATAATTGTTATAGATCTTCAATGTCACCTCTTATTGTCTGGAATATAATTACCCTTTAGTGGTTAGTCCATCAATTCGGCTGCCGTTTTCTTTCTCAAGCATAAAACGCGCATCTAGCGAAAATTGATCCTCAAAAGTCGTGATAATTTAAGATCACCGTCATACTGTAAAATAATCGCCCAGTCTAAGCACACACTGTAGCGTCCCGAGACTCCCTCGAAAGCAAAAGAAGGCAGAATGTTAGGGTAGAATATCTATATTCAGCGGACAGAGGGAGATAGGCTGCTGGCATAGGCCGGAGGCCAGCCCACGCAGCTAGGGCAGTACGGTCACCCCTGTGACCTTGACCGAAACCAAGAGTTTCAACAAACAAAAAGCTAGAGGTACGAATCTAGCAACTCCCATTAACCGCAAGCCACACTTTCATGCAAATTCACATTTTCAGATATGCATGTTTTTGATAAATATAACTCCTTAATATGCGATATTCACATACCTGCAAAAAGCAAATATTTTGCTCATACGCAGTTAACATTAGCACGTGCACATTAAAAGAATTAGGCATGAAGATAATATAATGGCAGAATGAATACCTTCAGGAGCTTTTTATAAAAGTACATGGCTTTAATTTGGTGGCTTTATTTGTTATTATAAGTAAACCTTATTGTCAAACAAAGCGAGAAATTCAAAAGGTGGAAAGTATTTGGTTTATTGGCAGAGGTTTGGATGTAATGCGTATACCATTCAAATGTCCTGATAATTTGGCAATGTGGATTTGCACTTGTTTAGGTGCCTCTTGAATTAACTTAATTTTGGCAGTTGAATTTATGTCACGTAGACTGTTGATAAATGCAAATAATTGCCCACCTTTGTTTGAATACATTGCTAAATTGAGTGCTATCACGGCTCGGTGGACGAGTGTTGCGTAGTTAACCAATTGTATTAGGTTCGAATCAGTTTGCTGTCCATCCAACCCGTCGGGTGGATAACCGACGTTGTTGTTTATGGCCCTGCTCCTCGCGTAGTTTTATTGTTTGTCGAGTAAATGGGTGTTAAATTTGCAGGTACTTGGTTTTATTGTTAATGATTCTGGCTTAAGGAGAACATTGTGGAAGTGTATGGTAGGTTTGCGAGCCTGGGGAGATTCACCATCGTTCTTTCTGATCCTGCTCATGACCTCGTTTTTAAAACAATTTACTGGTCATTTTGAGTCAGTGCTGTGTTTCTTTGCAGCGTGCTTCCAGAAATTGACAAAGCATTGACGTACGGTCCTTGTTGTTTTGGGTGTTGGACTCCCCAAGATATGCAATCACATTGACTTGAGTTCTGCCGATGTCAAGTGTCGGTCGATTTGCAAATGAGAACCGGAGGGGTTACTCCATGCAGAACCGCTTCCACTTTGCCTTGAGACCCTGACAAAAGGAATGCTGAGCTCCAGCGATTTGACAATCGCATATCGCGATATCGGACTCTCCTCGGCCTGAATTCAAGTAAGATGGATTCTCGGTCGAGTGTATTGAAGGACTCTGTTCTGGTCTGAGAGACTTGTCGTAGAACGGAATCGCTTAACTGCCGAAAGACTGTCTGGATTGGGAGAATCGGGGAAGTTATCTTTTAGCGAGCAATCAGGGCACCGTAATATACGCTAATATTGACGGGTGGGTTTTGTCAGTGGACGATATGAAATGGGTATCTGGCCTCCTTCCTGGTGCATTTAGGCAGTCACCCTTGTGGGTGAAGAAGCTTGGAAATCTTCAGCTGTAGGATGATCGGCTTCACTGCCTATCCTATGCTGTCTCCCAACTTCGAAAACTGGACACATTGAGTCTTTGTGCCAATCTCTGGATGGTGTCTTTCCCTCAAATGGGGTACACCGGAGATCTCAAGTCTTTATCACTTCGCGCCTGCATTACTTGTGCAGGATTTTGGGCTTTGTGAGTGATTGGCTATGGTGAATATCTTTTATCTGAGTCGTGATGTTGACACAGGGTAACTAAGCTATCCAGAGTCTGACACGTGGTGTAGGATGTGTGCACTTGAATGGTGCCAGAAACGTCTGGCTCGTTATTTGCAACAAGGCAGTTAAGTGCCATAGGGTGGATTGGGAGATGACACTGAAGCTGTTTTGATGTTGAAATTAGAGTGTTATTAAGCGTTTGCATTGGTGAATATGCACGTGAAGTGATGGTTGGCGCAAGGGCTTTCAGGTCGATTACTATTTCAAAGTTTCATTTTAGGGACTGCAGTAGTTGTGGTTTGTAGATGAATCGGTGGCCTTCAGATTACCAGCAGGTGGCGCTAGATCATCAGTATTTTGCACTAAAGCCTTCTTTCGACCCCGTGGGGGACAGCGCTGATATTTCGTGAGGTCGTTGGTTGAAGGAGATTATTTGAACTTTACACCTTCCATAATTTGGCGCCAATCGGTGAGACCCATTGAGGTGGCGCTGGCTGCTTTAATGTCTGTCTTGGAGGAGAAATTTGTCGCGACTTCTGCAGCCAAGATGATTAGTTGGTTACATGTTGGTGGGTTTGTGGCGTTAAGTGGCTAGGTGGTGGGGGTGGAAGTATTGACGACCACCCCAAAGTTGTTTGAAAGTGAGCCAGTATGATTGTACTTGGCTGACTGTGAGCCGGTGGTTGGGCTATTGCCGAGCTGGAATAGGATATTGGGCTGCCACATAGACGCGATGTAGATAGTGGTGGGTGGTGCGTCAGCAGTTTTTGATAGCCATTTGGGAGATTTGTTGTTTAGTCAAGATTGTCCTCGTAAGGTCGTTATCTGGCTGGATTTCGACTAATTCGCAGGCAGCCAGTGTTTGAGTCCCCACTATCCCGAAGTGTGTGGTCCCGGTTGCAGGTGCCGCGTCGTTACTTTAGACGTCATCGGGTTTGTGGCGTGGACGCAGATTTGTATGTGAGGCACCGTTGAGGTGGTGCAAATCAAGTGCGTCTATTCCTTCGCACCTGCCATGAGGAACAAGATGAATCCTGTCTGCTGCTCACCTTATTGCGGCATTCGAGTGTTGGTGTTCAAGCCCTTCAGCTAGGTGTTCTCTTTAAAGGAGTGGACGAGGTTCTGCTTGTCGAAACGCTTATGCATTTTGATATTCCTCTCCTTATGAATTATTTCTCCACCTTTCGTGTTTCGCAATAAATTCATTTTAATGAACTGTTATTGGCATGCACGTGATGTTCACTGTCTTTGTGCGGGTGTGTTGAGCCATTCAGAAATAATGGTTTGGAGTGGAGTACCTGAAATGTGGGGCTGGAGGTGTAGTGAAGGTGTGGTGGTTTGAGTTTTTGTGGGTGAACGAGAGAAGACGGTGCTGCTGAGGTATGATATGGCAGCGAGGCCCAATGCGAAGGGTACGACTACTAAAGGAAATAAAGGCCCAAATAGCACGAAGCAGACCCTTTTTTGATAATTGAGGTCTTTGTGTCCCGTAACTGCAAGCACTACTCGCCCTTCGCTTTCCCAACTCCCTTAATGCTGGTCCGTACTACCCAAATGTGCAAAGTAGCATGTTCCCCAACTCCACCATCACAATTGCTCCCCCACTCATTCCCAGTAAATGAGGTAGACCATTTGTTAACCATCTCTAACTGTCTGTCATTTGGGAAGGTACACTGATGAGAACTTGTTTTGGATGGCACGAATAAACTCCGACTTGAAGGCGTTTGTCAACTATTTAGCCAGCTGGCTAGAAAAGAGCTTCTTCCCTCAACATCCAGTCTTCAGTGTTCTTTTGTCCGGGGAGGTCGAAAACGGGGAACTCAATGTCTGAGTGCAAAAGCAACGTTATACTTGTCACCTCTGACCTCATACGCGCTATCCTCTTCACCTGTCGACAACTGTTCATCCGCACGGCTGATCAACCACCCACCCACTCACACAATCAATCGTCCGTTCTCCTGCCCACTACTACTTCTCCCTACGACCGCTGTAAATGTTGGTATGCCGATCTGACGCACAAGGGTGATGACTTGAGCGCATCAAAGGTATGCACTGATGCGACTTGAAGAAAGAAGGAGAGAGGAGGCAGAAGGGGAGAATGATGGAACGCCGGAAGCAAGCTCACAGGTTCCCTTCTCCATCTCAATTAATCGCACATCTGCAGCACAAACGGCCAAGCACTGGTTTGCCTCCCCACACGGCCTTGTTGCCCTCATCAGTGGGATGAGCAAAGATGAAAGCAATGGACGACGTGATTTGAAAGTGGCCATTAACGCGTTTACACATCCGCCACAATCTCTCTCTCTCCCTCCCTCTCTCTCTGCATCCTCCCTTCGGTTACAACGCCCCTTAGTGGGGTATGGTCCTCAAATTTAAGGCATAGACTATGTACATGCAGTGACGGTCTTGCGCTTCACGTGCTCACTCCGCATCTCACTCCGAACAGGCTCGTCTGTTCCAGCACTAATCGGTAACATGAAAAAAGGCCGAAGTGCATTTGAAGGTTGCTTTTGGCAAAAAATAAAGCTGATAGATTACTCCTGTCAATGTTCACACCCACAATGCTCAGAACCTGAATGTTCTGAGCGCACATCCAAAAAAAGAAAGTAAAAACAAGTTGATTGCGTTACTATTGGCAGTCGACAATGCTGTTTTTATAGAGGACACAAGACACAAACTCCACAAAGGCGGTAACACTTAACCGATAAATAAAAAATGTAAATGAGGAAGGGGAGCAGAATGAAAAGAAGTCCAGAGACTTGCCTACTCTTTAACGCTTTAAGTGCCATGATCTGTGCCGAGCACGGGCCAAGCATGAACTTCTAATGTGCAGGGAACAGACGAAGATGGGGAGTTGTACTGAGGTCAAGGGAACAGAAAAAGAAAGATGAAGAAAGGGAGAGAGAGAGAGAGAGAAAGGGCGACTTAATCTGCTTCTCCGGGAATGTGCAGTCTCTCCCAAGATCATTTCACCTTGACAAAATTTGACGCAGAGAGTGGGAGCAGAGGACCACCTTATCGGTCTCGAGCTTCGATTCGGTCACCTTGAGAAGAGTCGAGCACTTGAATCCAAAGAATTGACGCTTTCTTCAGCGCTGCGCAATCTTCATGGTGCGTGGATTCTTCGTCAGACGAGAAACAGCCCCTAAAGACTGTACAAAGCAAGTGAACGCTTAATCAACGCCAACTAAACAGAGAGTTTCGCAGTTTCACTGACTTGGCGAACTACTGCAGGCGCTTTGTTAATGGATAAGATCGCTAGCTCCTGCATTAAGCGATCAGAGAGCTGGCAAAAAAAAATTCAAGTGGGAGGCCGAGCATCATAAAGCGTCAAAAGAATTAGAATAAAAACTGTTCCGCACCGATCCAAGCCTTATTAAACTTGGAGGCCGGCGCACTACCCTTCGCACTGGACGCAGACACTAGTGGTGTAGCCATAATCGATGCACTTTCTCAAGGCGACAAAAAATAAAGAGAACATGTCATCACCTACGCCAGTATCAGACTCGGCAAAAAATGAGACAGAATGGTGCAAAGGACCGTGAACTGTTCGCCACCCCACAATGGTTAGACAATCCCAACACTACCAGATAGCGGGACAGCTCGTAGTGAGGGCAGATTTTTAAGCACTGACTGGCTTAGAAACAGTGGAGGAGATGGAATGTTCAGTTGTACAATGGAACTGTAGCGCTATGTCTTTACAGTTCAGCACAGAAAAGGGGATTCATAGGGCAATGCAAACGTATTCAGAATGATATCACTTCTTCAGTCTCTCTCAAGAGCTCCTCACAACAAACGCAGCAGGCGACTGTCACAGCAGTTCTCCTTTGCAACACTGGAAAACGTGAAAGGATCTGAAAGGAGGAGAGACGCGTTGGTGCTGAGATAACTTGGGCAAACGCCCAACTACCAGGTGGTGCTTACACACAGAATGCCCCCATTTAGTCACATTCTCTCTCGAGAGCTCCCATAACATACGCAGCATGCGACTGTTACAGCAGATCTCCGATTACCAATGGAAAATCGTAAAAGTCATTTAAAAGGAAGAGAGTCGCCTCAGTGCCGCGACAACACAGACAAACGGCCCACCACCAATAAGAGGTGCTCACAGACCAAATGCTTGCACTTTGCTACAATCTGGCTCGAGATCTTTTCATTTAAACCACGGTTAGCCACAAGCTGAGTAGTTCTCATTCAAGTTTGATCTACTTATAAATGCATAAAAAGAGGCTTAACTTTAGTGACAAGTTCTCACGGCTTTCTTTTCTTGCCATTCCTTTAGCGAATATCACTCGAAAGTTAGGCGTAAACCTTAACCAGTCGAACCCGTCACACATTTGACAACGACGAAGTACATTTTGCGTACTGTGGACAAACACCATTCGGTTCGTAGACATCACAGCGCAAAACCACACCAAACGTCACTCAAGAACTGGGAAGTACATGCAACTTGAATCACTTTATTGGGTGGTCTAAGCACAGGTTCGTCGCAGACTACAACCGTCCGTATTCAACCATCAGGCAGCAGTCCTAATATTTTAAAATCTTAGCAAATAAGGGTAATCTTTGTAAAGGAGCATATAATGCAGGCGGTAGTCTTGCAAGCATTATAATGAAATCTAGCACACATAACATTAGCAAGGAAAATTCGGATTTTACAAACAAATGACAGTCGACTAAAAAGAGTCTTCATAATTTTCGGCTAGTTTAAAGATTAGAAAAAAGAGGTAAATATCTAAGCTGAATTTCAGTGCCTATTGATTAGCCAAATAAATGTTCAGTTTACTTCCGTCAGCGCTTATAATAGGAAAGGGAAGAGAACTTGCAGTTCGAACAAAGTTGACGTCGTAAAATCCCCTCTCCATCTTTTCCGCCAGATAACAACGGACAAATGAACCACTTGGGCTCCATATGCCACCATCTTATGAGATCATTCGTCTCTACCAGCTACAGCATCTGCACGCTCCATATCACACCGACGAACTGCCACGCCACCAAATTCATAGCCTCAACGGAAGGCACAAAGGCAACAGCAGTGGCACCACAACCACCAGCATTGGTGCCTTCGATTTCAGAAGCGACAAAAGTAATCAGCAAGTCGGTGGTACCATCTGCCTGCCACTCATCAACGCTGCCATGGATGTACGCTACCACCTAATACAAAAGGAGTGCAAAGAAGTACAGTTGGCGGGCGAGGGCTATCAGTGGAATGAGGAATTTGGCGAAATAGACGCACAATGGGAAGGGCGAGGTCAAGGATGCGGTGCTTCTGCGCCTCCACACAGGAGGCGTCACCCGCGCCAGCGCTAAGTGCAGCACTGCAGCAGCAGAAAGTGATTGGAACGTCGAGGAGACTGTTGGCGGCTATTCCAAGTTGACGGTCTCGGTGATAATATTGCAGCAGGAAGCTCAAAGTTGTCAAGACGTGTCGCTTCAATCGTCATGTGTCGGCCACCACCTTTGTCGCATTGCACTCCTTGTCTGTTAGGAAAGCGGGAACAACGGTAAAAATCGATGTTACTGATTAACGAGGTATAAAGGCGGTTAGTGAAAATGACAGCGGGATAGATGGAAAAACTTACAATCAGGCGCTGAAGGGTAGCCATTAAATCAAAAATGAATTATTATAATGTCAAAGCACTGCAATGAAATCGGTATTTGCATTCGCCTTGCTGAGCTCATGACAAAGACTAGCCCAACATTTCTGAGTAACGCCCCCACTATATGCGAATCAGATGCAAGTTTTTACTTCATTCCTTTGAGGCAGAGCCTGTAAGAGAATTAACGTCAAAAACACTTCTGATCAGCCTCGTTAGTGCATTCGCCACCAACTCGCCTCTGTGAATTTACAAGGACAAGTTCTACCTCCCCACTGAGATACCACGATGACACGAACGTAATGTTTTCTCACGTGCAGTTCATACGTCTTGCTGCCATCTTCGCTGCAGAGTACTAACTTGGGCCAAACCACACAGACAATCAGTTGTGCCAACTCAACCTAACAAATGAATTGTGATGGGCACTAGTGCCTTATGAATCATTAACAATTCGAAAACACTGAATGCCAATGACAACACTACTAGAATCCAACGGAGATGCATGGAAGGAAATGAAAAAATCACAATAGAGACTACTGTTGTGGCGCTCCACAGATGAAAAATAGGCCACGAAGTTGCAAAAGGGACACCGCGGCCCTGCGTGTTCATCGGCTAGCTCGTGTCCAATGCATGCAACATCTAGCTAAGGAGGCCACCAAATGACCGATTCACAGAGTACGCCACGGAAAACGGGTGAACCCTCAAAATATGACTTCACCCATCCTCTTTTCAAAGGACTCACAACAGCTTAGATACTCCATTGTTTTTTTCATCAAAAGCTCGTTTGCATAAAAAAATGCATTTATTCACCAAGACCACCCCTACGTGTGTTTCACTTCTCCAATCTCACCCAATATGCTTATAGCACTTCACATCAGCCAATTATAACAAACAAATAAGGAAAACGCGTTCAAGAGATGACATTAGGCAACTCTGCATTAATCAACGCATCAAATGCATGCAACGTTGGTAAGAAGATAGTGAACACTTACTGTACCTCCTACAAGGCAACAGAGTCACCAAGACCTCAGCTGCACTCGCGCCCGAGAAAAGAGACGAGGAAAGAATCCATCTCGTGACACCTGCAGTCCCACCAAGGACGCAACACCGCGAGCGTTCGCCTTCACTGCATTTCTCCACCTCATCCAAGGAGTGCTAAATTAATCACACCTTATCAAATTGTGCAGCAAGCTTTATGATGAAAGAGTGCTAAGTCTTTTGGCGCACCAGCGACTGTACAGCGAAGAGGGAGCATTAATCATATCCTTTACAACTGAAAAACGGCGTGTAGTGGCATTTTTGGCGGCGAATAAATTATATCCATATGCGGGAATCATTCCAGTTCCCCATCTGCTGCTAAAGACATGTAATTTACTTAGAAAGATATCCAATTCCTGTATAAAAAGGCCTAAATAATATCACGAACTAGGAAGAAACCATCGATTTATGATTCTGACATAATGCTAAAACAGAGCCTAAAATTTAAGGCGTTCATAGGGAAATTAGTCCTGACTCACATGATTTCAGCTGGTTGATGAAACGTGAATTGTTAGCCTGGGTGAAACAGAGATGCCATAAATTAACAGAGAAATAGAAATTGAGAAAATGCACATTGGAAGTGATGGCTGACATGTTGTCGTTAAAATATGCAGAAGAGCTGATGGAGCACAAACGAATTTTAGTCAGGCACGCTCAGGTATTCTCTACGACCTTTTAATTGCTCAAACTGCTACTAGTTCTAGGAATTGAAATAGAACAATTCATGCATGTACTAGAAGGCCGATAATTGCAAGGACAAAGTCCACGAAGAAGAGGAAGACAAAGTAGTATTAAAGGAAGGCCATGATTCCACTATTGCTACAGGATCGATCGTCGCTCGTTTAAATAGTCCAGTATTGCAACTGTTGACTAGTGTAAGGCTGCATCAGGCTAAGACCATGACCGCATGCATGCGTTTCATGGCTAAACTTAGTAATTGGGAAGGTGTTTTACACTTCCATAAATCACGTGATACCCTCGCAAAGGCCACGTTAGGTGAAGTCCCGATATCCAGCGTTAAAGGCGATGGACTTGGAGCTGCACTTTGTTTAAATAGAGGACTCCAGTTTGCTTTAGTCATGCTTAATTAATTCGGCCCCACAACATATGCGTCATCAGTTCTACATTATGACTATTTCATAACTTTTCAAGGGTATACAGGGCACTCTCCAAAGTTTAACCATTAGTAAAACAATTTTCAAGTCTTTTCAAGTCGGAAACGCAGCACAAATTTACCTTACAAAAGTTGAGCTTATAGGAGTTACTCATTTCTGGTTTCTGCAAAAAGTTGTGAAATCACACAAGGTGACTACTCTGTACCTAATACAATGAGATATACCAAATTACAGCTTTGATGAAAGTCGAGAAAATTTACAGTACTAATTAAATCATTTGTATCTGTCGTTATTGATGAAACTCTTATGGCATCTTTGAATAAAGTGATTTTTTGTAGAAGCTAGGTGAGGCGATTTCGTTGATTATTTATCATGCACAGTCCGGCTGAAAACGTATTTAGAAAGTGCGAAATAAATGTGTGCAATAGCACCCACAATCATCCATCGCGGTCAAATTCGACGATGCACAGGCATCTTTACTGTTGGCTGCCACAACTGAGAGATCAGGTCTTTACCAGACCAGTGGTTAATGGTTTCATACACAGGACAGGTGTCAATTTGGCTGCACCTAGCACTATACCCTCTGCTTAATGCTCTCTAAGCCACTAGCGGTTTCGCAAATTATGACACTAATCAAGCCCAAATCCGAGAAACTAGACGCCATCACCCCCCAAATATACATGTAGGTGTCTGTCTCTGCGCCGCTTCTACACTATCTACCTGATGTTTCTGCTTTTAGCGCTGCTTTCCTCTTTAGATTTTGGTCTAACAAATGTGCAACCTAACCTGGTCTATAATTTTCCCCTCTAGACGGTGGATGCAGAACTCAGGGACTTCTAAAACCTATCCTCAGGGTTATGACCCACTTCAGCACATCTGTTCAGCACATCTGTTAACAGTAAGGCTCACAGCGGATAAAAACCAGTTACCCGCTGTAGTTCCTCATTTAAATTTAGGCCCTTTTCCTACACTTTGTTAGCACCACATTAAAAGGCATTTCTGTGCTACCAGGCCTTGACTCCGCACATGCTACAAAAATGACACTCTAGACTTTCGGATCTGGCGCCTCGTGGTACTCTCACGGGACAGATGCGCTTTTCCTTTTTCATTCGTCAACTACTGAGGTGGTCAATCACCAATATGATATGCTACTCAAGTTTAGGTGATGCGTGTGCTCCAAGATTAGGCTTGATAAAATCTTAAGGTAGGATTCGTATGTAAATCCGCTTTCACTCAAAAAAAACCAAGTTGTCTTTAAGCTGACTCAACTTATAGTTAACACTCGCCATTCCAATCCCTCATTCTCTCCCACTCGTCACCACAGACGTGGCACACAACGCTAGTGTGCTATTGCTTTTTGTTTTTTACAACTAATTCGAAGACTGCCATCAATTGTGAATTTAACACTGTGAAGATGTAGGTAATCAGACGGCTTATGAGCTCTGCTTTTGCTAAGCCTCTGAGGCGGGTAGTCTTAGCCCATTAAATTCTAAACCCCATGCACCACATTGCGCCCGTCGATGACAGCATTATGCTGGACAGAACCACTGATTCAAAGCAAGCAGGAGGGTCAAACATCCTTTCCAAAAAAAAACAAGTTTTCGGCTGCTTGCTATTGCAGCTTAGAAGTTTGCGCCTCATTTCCATGATTTTTAGATTATTAAAACAGGTTTTGCTTTGCTCAAAAGGTTGCTATTGAAATCGATAAAAGCATGCCAAAACAAAGTTTTTTGACAAACTCAGCAAACAACTTATTCATTGCTAACAATTTGAACTTAGAGCATAACCCACCATTAAGAAGCAGGACGAAGTAGTAGAGGAGGTGCGGTGAACTTAAAATAAGCCTTTGCGTAGCCATGGTTTCGCTTAAACACTTGACGATCGCTCACCTCCGTTTTAATCGCATGTAAGGCTGAGGACAGATCGAGAAAGTCGACGTGCATACTCACTCAAATCACGGAAACCTCAGTGATAAAATCCAACGCATTTTGCTTTCCTCTTCGCCAAAATGGATATTCACGTTTGCTACCTGTACATGGAGCCATTTGGAGGCCCCATCTTATGCCTCGGACATTCTCAATTTTAAGATAAACTTCTATTTTCACTTGCATTAATGTACATATGAATCCATGCATGTGCCCCTATGCATGAATACGCATCTTGTGTATGGCAATAATGTGTCAGATCGTGAATCAATAAAATGCTTCAAATTAAATAAAACTTGGTTTAGGGCAAATGATAAAAACTTGTGTGGAAAGTTGCTAATCTAGTGGAATCGAATCTCATTTCACGTCTATTTTCTTTGCTTCAGAAATGTCTAACTTGCTTTGTCTAGTGTGCCAAACGCCTCAAATTTCTTATGTACTCTTGCGACACCAAAAAAGCAAGACCAATTGCGAAGCTCCTCACTGCTCTTTTCGTATGCCGTCACACATTGAAAATAACACAGGCACTTTTAAACTGCAAAAAAACAGACTCGAATACAATGTGGGCAGTGCACGTTTTGTTCCGTTCGCCAACTGTGATTTGCTCTTTCGTCATCACAATAGAACACACATGCGTGAGTTCGCGCCTACTAATTTCCGACTCATTCCAGATTGTGCTCTACACTTTAGCCACATCTTTGACATCTCATACAACCTATTCCTAAATCAATGCTTTAGTATACCCCAGTGCATTCGAAGGAATGAACAATATAAGAATGCACCTCTACTGTCCAATGTGCCGCGAAGGATATGCAACTCTAGAGACGGTGCAAGATCGCATGAATTTTACACGATTTCGGTAGGTGTTGTTTCATCTATAGGGCAATTCCACAGTGATTATTTGTCGCAACGCTTTGATCTCTTCTGCTTTGAAGGCCTCTGGCATGAAATGCTTGGGTAACTGCGATCAAGCTCATTGACGCTGACAAAATTTGTAAGTCTCTAGTGAGCTTTATGATTATTTTTATTGTCCAAGTGTAGTTGTTGGCCTAATAAGGCGTAAGCATTTACTGTGTGATATGGGCGCACGTGACAGCCTGAGCCCAGGTGAGCATTACCTGGGTGGCATTGGTAAGGCAAGCATCGTATCACATTGCGTCGCGTCAGTTATAGACAGCTGCACGGTTGTTATAGAACCAACGATTGACTATGAGTTCACAGGGCATTGGCTTTTAAATTGCGTTGCGCTTCTGGGTACTTACAAAATTGTAAGTACACACTTATTCTCTAGTGTTTTAGTGCAACCCAACGAGCTGCATTGACTTATCCTACGGAAGTAAACCTAGCTATGTACTTAACGAGTTGACATACAGTCAATGTAAGTGAGCTTTGGTCATGACTTAAATTTTATATCCTTATCATTCTTGCACGTAAGAGTGGCAATTCAACTCAGATATTAGGAAAATTAGAGCGATTATGTAGCAGTGACTATAACCTAGAGAAGAGGGACTTGTAGAATATAAAAGGCTTTTTAAAAAGAAAATGGTGCATTAAAAGCATTATCATGTTTGAGATTGGACAATGCTACATGGCACAATCAATTACCAATACCCAATTGAACCTGGAATGGAAATCTATCAAAGTCTGCCGCTATCATCAAGGCAGTGTTCCAATGTTGCCATGATAGCCATATTTAATAACGACCAAACAAGAGATGAATGAGCACTGCGTCGTGCGCGTGCAAATTCGCCATCTACTGGCTCTTAAAGTGGTATCTGCAGCGTTGAGCGGTGAGCATTATTCGGAATGCAGGGAAGGAAGACCCTACAGAAGTGTCAACAATGTCGAATTATTGGATGCAAATGCTGTACATAAAAAGCAAGAAACCAGGTGTCAAGAAGCGCATTAGTAGGCAACAAAGAGAAAAAAGGAATAAAATGAATAACTAAGAATCAGTCAAGTTGATAGAGCGCAAGGTGTTGCTAAAACTGATAAAGCCAGCTTTTTAATTTTAAGGCTTTGTGCACTTAACCAACCAACACTCAGTACATAACATCTGACACCAGCAAATTCGTCAGCAAGCATTTGTGGGGGAATTCAGATTACCGGCTTTGGACCTCAAATATTAATAGCTTACATGATGGCTTGGGGTCACAATTTATGAGACGCACATCACTACTTCAAGCTAAGTGATATCTAGGTAGTTACGGTTAATCCAGTCCTGACAGGATAAAGAAAGGGCAAAGCATCAATAGTGCAGAACGAGAGAGCCGCTAACCATGCGATGAGCTAATGAATCTTTTTATCACGTAATCAATATCACGCGCTGTTCATTTCACCCCTCTATTATCAAAAGTGTTTAACTTGACAAGGCTGTTGCGAATCCTGCTAAAATGAATAAGTGTAACACAAATACTGTGACCTAATATTATGGGATGTGTGCATATGCAAGTATGATCACAATTTTATCCGTACTTAAGCAGTTGCATTTTGTGTGTCAATCGTTTTCAATTGCAAAGCTGCATTCCATCAAATGCCCTAAGTTACATATTTTGAAATTTAATCCCTAGCTAATATGCTTCCTTCCATTTCTACTTTGACTGATCCGCTAAAATGTTATTTAAAAAGCACTTTGTAGTCTCCGCTTTATGGATTCTAATGAATGTTATTCGCCATTTACTTTTATTGACTGTTGCCTTCGGATCAGCGAGTACGCTTGTGTAACTTATTTATTACTACCTTCCCCAAAAACACGCAGTTTTCTCCAGGCATTCTTGCTGACAACAGGAGGGCAAAAACGGTTCCATAAACCATCTGACTGTTAGCTGACCTACAGTGGCAGTCACTGTCGATGATCGCTTTAAAAACGGTAGTCGGTGAAGGTCGAGGGCAAGAAAGGTGCTCCATCCTTGCAGCAAGGGCTAGAACTTCAATGCCTAGAATAACGTGCTATAGTAAATTACTGCAATGCTCGTGCCTGCCTTGCAGAGGGGTATGTTTAGTGTATTCTATCTTCGACTAAATGCTTCATTGGAATTTTATGAGGCGATAATATAGAACGCGGATTAAACCAACCAATTTGGGATCACTAGCATCTAAAACACCCTTTCAAAACCATTTTTAAGCAGCCTTTGATTTTCGTTTATGTAAGCCAGGCAGCATGACGCACAGGCTGCCATCGAATACAACACCAGCGCATGCGGAGCACCACTATTAAAATAATTCGCCAACAATCACCTAGTTAAAAACGACTTTTAATTAACTTGCAAAAAGCCTTAAAAAATGCATGATTTGTTAGGCATACTAAGAAGTTTAATCATTTAATTGATAATTAAGAATCCCATGCTGCTGTTTTATCGTCTGCAATTCAATCGTGCCAATTCTTAAGCTACAATTACGTTGACACTTTCATATACACTGAACTCTTTCGGTGCACTTTCTGGTCGCATGTCCACACGCATGCCTTGGTCGCCATGCCGATGTGCACGATTCGCATCGCAGTTGGTAGGCCCACTAAGAGGCTAAAGCATGGAAGCCTTTGGTATGCACCACCCATTTGTTTGGATGAGATGTGCGCCATGACGATGGCTTCATTGGTTGTTAAGGCGATGCGCGATGAGAAGTGGCATGGATGTGAAGGCGCACAAATGGGTAGGGAAGGAGGCGGAAGAATGAGGAGGAGGAGGAGGTGGGTAATGTTGGGTGGGGAGAAAAATAAGAAGGAAGGAATGATGTGTGCCAGCAACCGCCCGCCCGCGGGCTTTCCACTATGCTCCAGCACGCATGTGCTAACCCACACCGGCGTAGCACGCCTCCTCCCTTCCTCCACTCACCTCTTCGAGCGCGAAGGTGAGCGTATCGCTTCCACTTTGCGATTTGCAAACTGGTCAAACTCACCTGCTTATATCACTGCCTAATTCTTTTCCCCTTAGTAGAGAATGGCTCTACCTGGTGTTCTACAATAATGGGTAAAAATGCAAGCTTCCAGCCCTTGACCGCCTTCTCCGTCCTTCCCCCATGTATCTTCACCTGTCTCTCTGTTTGCCCAAGCTTGCGTGTGTCATTGCACACTTTCATTTCCACCCTGTTGAGGAGTCTCCTTAATTACTGTCGCGCAAAATAGGTAGAAACGTGTGCGTGTATGTGTGCTTGAGTGTATGTGGGTGCGAAGGCGCACTCGTTTCATCCTCGCCTACTAACTCATCCTTCCAGACGACCAACTAGGCAGTTCCACCCTTTAATTGTTCGTTTCGTGTTTAGCCGGCCGTTCATTTAATCTCAACTCCACCCTCCGCCAACACGATCTCACCCGCACACCTGCCAAATCACTTCAACACATTTAATCGCTTTTTCCCTCCTCTGGCTCCCCCACTTCCTTTCTTTATTCAGACTGAAGTGGACACGGCACATAAAACTAGCAAATACTTCCACGTCTGGTTGAGGCGATTCGCCCCCTGTGTGGCTACCATTTTGTGTTGCCTATGAGGGTCTGGAACAAAGGATCCGTCAATCAGGGCGATGCGGCACAAGCGACAAGTAACGAATCAGATGGCAGATCTGATTTTTTCGATTGCAGAAGTCGCGATCAAGGAGCTGTAGTGCCTCCTGCTCATCCTTTTTGCCGTTTCGAGTCAGATGACAATATCGGAGGGGAACCGACATAAAGAATAGGAACTAGGAAATCAATATATTTTTAATACTAGATTGAATTGTGATGGCAGCATGTTTGTTTTAAATATAACAAGCCGAGCTCTTTGACCCATAGGCGATGCCTCCGTGGTTCATGCTAACAGTGTTCCAGATCCCCTCTTCGTTATTTACACAGGCAGCATTTGTGGGAATTTCTACATTCATCTCCTCGTCCCTTCGACTACGCCAAATAGACTGATTTTTTCGAGACATCTTTATTGTCATTGACAAAGCGCTAATAGCGAGTGCATTAATGGGGAGCTGTGGGACGGCGTTTGCCGGTGCCGGAGGATTTACGTTGTGTTCCTGCCGCTCACCCAAGAGGTGTGTTTCAAGACATATCGGCCTAGCCAAATGGGTGGACGTCGGGCCATGCCAGTAGCCTTGACCTCTCCGTTCGCTGAATTTTATTCCACTACAACGCAGAAGAAAAGCCTACAAAAGGAAGGTAATTAGAATTGACGTGTATATGCTCATAGTATGAGCTCCATTGGATTTATTCTTGAGATGCGTCACACCTTGCGAATCAGAGTGCAGTGGAACATCGAAGTCTCGACAATTGATTTGCAATATGTAAACTTTTGCAAGGGTGATTCCAACAGAGCTCTTACAATGGGTCCATACACGCTAAATGTAAATTGCCTCCATTCTGAAGGCCCTCTTACAGCCTGACCATGTTTGACTGCGAATGCGTCTGCGCGCTTTGGTGATTGCCACATCTGACAAACTTATGAAGAAAAGCAGATATTTTGAATCAGCTATAAAGATGCAACTCGGAAAATGACTTGAAGCTAACCGCTGAACACAATTGGAGGGGAGAATGCGCGAGCTGTAAAACATCGCCCACGGTAGGCTCGAATCGTCCATGACACATTTTGCTTATATACTGACTGGCAGACGACAACTGAGCATTTGTTGATGAGAATAACTAAGAGCGCTGCTAGTGCGTTGATGCATTCTCGACCTTTTTCTGATGACCACAAGGATACCCTTGAGTGCGGCTTACCCACACTCCTGAAGTACAAGTCCTACAGACCAAGAACCTGTATCACGCCAGTCGCAAACCAACTTGAGGAGGTCTAATCAAAGAACCGTTAATGAGAGACATAGTTTGGCATTATACTCCAATTTGAGATGTCCCCATGTTGAGGTGTATGCTGATGCAAACTAAAAGTTAATGAAAGCCAGCTAAGATGCAATTGCCATATAAAGGAGTTGATCACTTTGGCTTTTCTATCAAACATGTGAAAGCAAAGAAGTAGGGGTGTAATTATGCCATTGCAATGATACAGGACCGAATATTAGCAACGCCAACTTCTGTAGAATTACGAAACCAATGCATTAATGTTGCCTGGAATTTACTACCTGTTCCTAATGCATACCTATCACAATAGGAATATGCAGCTTAGGTCACTACCAATGGCAACTTGTTCAAGATTGTTCCTATATTTTCTCCTTTTTACCTCTAGGATCAACATAGATGGAGTGCTAAGCTCGCTCTATTACCAATGCAAATGCAAGTAACAAGAACATAAAATGCAAAATCTACGCTTTAGTGAAAAAGATTATTTCCAATCATTACAAATCCTTCTTGAGAAGTCATCATACCAAACTACTTTTATGGCATGTTAATAAGGTAGAAGGGAGGTGCAAGATTGCGTCCGAATCCCTGAATGGGTGATGTCTGGAACGGTCGGTAACTGACCGACTTCATTTCGCCTCCTCAAATCTCGCCATAAATTTTACTCGATTTAAGCTTCAATTAGGCAGCATGGCACCCTACCGTGGATGATTGTGACGGTTGTTCCGCAATTTGTGAACTTTTTAATGATTGAACTTAATGCAGATGTGAACACCCATTCCGCCAAGGCAAAATTACTGTAGTGATTTCTGCTCATCACACTGAGTTGAGTTGTGCTCCAGCCGTGATTTCCGTCAAGCTCCGCTCACCTGGAGAATGTGAATATCGATTCGGAGACACTGGGTTGGAGGAACGTCCTGCGCCAATATGCTGGGCCTTCTTTTAATCTCCATTTATATATCTTCTGAATGGGTTCTATTCCGTCTTTTCAATGGTGTAGGCTTAAAGGTGCTTGCAGTCAGAACCCTACGAGGGTTTCGTAAGCCATTTAGCGTAGTCAATCGCTACACTTGCAAAATGAACATGTTTTGCTGGACCAATGGTAATAGCACGATCAATGTGTGATTATTGGCTTGTCGACGAAGAAAGAATGGATTGCATTGGTCCAGGCGAGTGGATAATTGGCACCTGCAAAGCAAGCAATCAACATGACGTGTTCGCCTTCTATGTCGGATGGTTGAGATGTGATTGTATCCAGGCAAGTTATTTTGGCAAAGTTTATTCTCCAGAATTCTGCTCAGCCGCATCTGGAGGTAATGTAATCGCCACATTGGAGGCGAGGACTTAGCCAACATTCCGTTTTTAACTCTCTATCCTTGTAAAATGTTATATCTTAGTACCTTACCAAAAAGCAAACAATGTGTTTGTCGCTTTGTTTGGTTATATTACGTTGCAAATCTGCAACGAAATTTTTAGCTGCTGGCATGGCCTAGAGGCCACTCCACTCAACGAAGGTACAATAACCATCCGAGTGATCGCAGTTGAGTCTAAAGACTAGACAAGAAACAGAAGTGCAAATTTTATGCTGAATATTTTTTAATGAAATGAAAGAACCTGGTGACATTGTGTTTGATTAAATTATAAACAACTGGTCAAGCCCTTTGCTGTCCACAGACAGTATTTCTGAAGTTCGTGCAGGGATCTCTACTACTAGCTTCCCCATCCCTGCGACTAAGCCGAACACTAGAAGGTTGAGATCTAGATGATTCTTCCCTTTCCTTCTCTTCCACTCTTCCGCCCTTGCTATTATTATATTTTGAGGGCACATATAGAGTAACAATATTAGAAAGTCTGTGCCGAGGATATATTTACCTCCAAGGAGCAACCACGCTACTCTACGACCGGTTTAAAATTATTATCCCACCTTTGGCCTACAAAGCACATTTAAAGGATATAAGTATTATAATGAGCATTGCATAAACGCTCTGAGGCATCTTTACTGCCTTCGACAAAAGGATGGATAGATGGCACATCAAACTGGGGTCGTGAGATAGCCTCGATCAGCGCCAAGGGATTCAAGATGTGCTCTCACCTCTCGTCTGAAAGGTACATTTAAAGAAACATAAGTAGTAAACTATTATATCAATTTCGACTAGTGTTGCCCGAAGGAAGATTAAGGACAAAGCAATGGATTCCGCATGCAAAATTTTCAAAGCCATGACAAAAATTCTAAATTTTGACTTATTATTAACCGGTCCATGTTCCAAAATTCATCAAAACTAGTAAATATAGTGTTTAAAATCTCGTGCACATGTCTTGCAAAATATTGTGCTCGCCAAGCACGTTTACATTTGTTTTTAATTCGCAAGCTAAAAATTCTCATGATGTGGTCTCTAAATTTGAAAATGAGTGCCGTGAATGTCACCTTGCTTTATTAGTACCCAATGCCCTTTTCGTGTATTTAGCGGCATATATGAAAGTTTGGACTTTTGTCTGGTCGTGGTTGTGCATGGGTTGCGATTCACCCTACTTTTAAATTTTTGATGCGTTTCATGCACACACACAATCAAACATATGTATTGACTTGAAAGTGTGGCTAGTGCCTTTCGAGGCTTGATGAATCCATGGTTTGTGTAATCCTGGTGACGAAATACTCCAGTTCTATTTGGGCATTTAGTTAAATGTTGGTGCAGACTGCGTCTGGTTTGTCTTGAGCACTTTTTACATTTGGGCGGTGTCAGCTAATCATGGCTGTCTAAAGTCTTTTTCCAATTTTGACGAAAGGTGGAGGGTTAAATTTTTTATACTGGCTACCAGTTTTCTAGTTGTTAAGAAGAAATCGCATACCGAATTGATGAGTTCGTTACTTTAGTGCTGTCGAAGTGTTCTCCAGCACAACGCTGAACTCAACACTGTGAATTTCGGTCATTGCAGCGGTCGAACGTGAGGGTCCACTTATCAGATGGCGCCTCGTATGACCTCCTTTCCCGCGCTGTGGTCGATGAATGAATTTTCGGTTTCAATGACAAGTGAAAATGAAAAATCGCATGCTGACTTCGGTGAGAAAAGGAAGAATTTTGACTCTTGTGATGGTGGAGGACCGGTTTTGGTGCAACGAGTGATGGTATAATACCAAGAATCGTCTCAGCGTAGATGTGAGAAAAGACGCGAAATAATTTGGACTTGAAAACGTCGAAATAATGAATCAGTGCTTTATTTCCTTACCGTAATGTCAAATGAGTTTTTTATGCAGGCATTTAATTTCTCCCTAAGCAAATCACATGTTTTTGCAGCAGCTAGCCAATGCTATAACAAAATTAGCTACGTTTGTTGAGAAGTCTGAAGGGCATAATTTCTTCGTTTCCATGACAGGGTAAATGCCTCCTCTGAGCGATGGAGTCAATGGTGCGCCGGAAGAGTCGGCGCTCTTTATCCATAAATATTGTCGTCCCATGACATCGAGTATGTGTGTGAATACGAACGCCCAAAAGGTTGCGGCTTCGGTACGACTCTGGATGTCACGAAATTGATTCCTTCCTCGTCCTTTTTCTCGGTCGTGGTTGCAGCTGAGGTTTTGGTGATTTTGCCGCCTTGTAGGAGCTGAGGTAAGCGTTCGCCCTCTGCTTGCCAAAGTTAAATGTGCCTGATGGGTTGATAATCGTAAATGGGCCTAATGCCCATTCTCGAACGTGTTTTCCTTTTTCGTTACAACTGACCAACTAATCTCTTACTTCACCGTCATCCTCGTTTCCCTTACAGGCGAGGATTGCGATGCGGCAAAGGCAGTGATCGACACCTGACCATTGAACCAACTGGTCTATACCACCTTGCACGTCTTGCTGCGGTATCATCATTAGGACTGTCAACTCGGGATCGCTATCAGTCTCCACCACATCTCCGTCTCCCTATGCCGCATTGTTGGAATCAGCGCTCACGCAGGTGCCGTCTCTAGTATGGATGCACACACTCATCGCGTCTTTGGCCTCGTCTTTCCCACTGTGCGTCTATTTGACCAAATTCCTCATTCAATTGACGACTCCTGCTCACCAACTCCACTTTGTTTCTGATGGCGTGGATCTATGACGACATTGAGGGGTGGCTGGTCAATGCCGCTACCGAATCGCTGATGACTCTTATTGCTCCTGAAATCGAGGGCACCAATGCTGATGGTTTTGCTGTCCCCACTGCTTCCTCGGTGCCTTTCGGTGTGGCTATGAATTTGGTGACGGGGCTCCGCCAGTATGGTACCGGGAGTCCAGACACTTGTGGTGGTGGAGATAAGTGTGATTTCTGGGGACGGTGGGACTTGGAGCCCAGTTGGTTCATTTGCTCGTTGTGTTGAAGAAGAGGAAGGGAAGGGATTTCGAAACGCCTGCTTTTCCCTGAACTGCAAGTCTTCTCCTTCCTATTACAAATGTCGATTAAATTAAACTAGACCTTTATTTGGCCAAAATACTTTTTCTCCTTTTTAAAGCTTGCTGAATTGCATTGAAGGCTGTCCTTATTAGGGTGTTACTTGTTTGTGGCTTCCTATTTTCCATTGCTAATGCTGTGCGTCCTGTATCCAGTGTGGTGCTAAAATTTCAAAGTATTGAGACTGCTGCCTGATCGTTAAATACGGGCGATTGTAGCCTGCAATGAACTTGTGTTCAAACCACTTAGTGAGCTGACCCGCATTGCATGGAATTACCGGTTCTAGACTAATCATTTCAAGTGCTGTTGGTTCCGATTTTGCGTCGCGATTACTAACCAGCCTGTTCCTAGAAATTCCGAACTGCAGTTTATTCACGACATGCAACCTATCCTTCGTCGTTGTCAAGTGTCTAGCGGGTTCGAATTGTTAAATTCCAATAATGTTTCCCAGGTTATTACTTGAACTCTTATCCCTACCGAGTCACGAAAAATTGGATAGCATGCGTCCGTTTCGATGCGGTTCTTCTTGCTGTTCTCGCATTGATTTCCCGTACTTATTGGCTAAAACCAACTGAGTTGTGAGTTAGTCCGAAGGCTGAAGCGAAAGTCAGCTTGTTGTCTAGCTTTAGCATAGTATTCGGCGAATGAGCGGCAGGTGGTGGTAAAACTTATCCCTTTTTACCAAATGATTTGGTGAGTTTGATTTTGGCGACTTCAACGCAGTTAAAGGGCAGTATACTTAAGTGGACCCTTAGCACTAAGTAGACTAAAATTGCAAATCTTTTTTGTCTGGACCTACTCTGGATCAACGCGTTAATAGCAGTAAACAGCGATGTGGGACGTGAGTGATGGTGCAACAGTTGATTTACCTCCTCCTCAATAATTAAGCAGATGTGATGGACGTTGACTACATGACTGCTACCTGGATTCAGTTCATGAAAATTTTGATTCCATGATGGGAATTGGCCTGTGCTGTCACGACCACTAGGCAAATAAATATTTTATTACCGGTTATCACTCAACCATCCACATAGTGGTCACTTCACAGTTGTAAAGCACTCGACACTCCATGTTTAAGAGGCAATGCTTTATGTGTATTGGTGTGTTTGTGTGTGTGTGTGTGCGGTGGACTTTGGATGCAGTTGTTCACAGCGATTCGGTGACCTAGAGAAGACCAACGAAGCTGCTGTCTGAGATCTACCTGATCGGTAGAATTCGATATAGCTGGAAGGTGCTCGGAAGGGACTTCTTGAAAGCAGTAAGGGTTAGTGAATCACTGCTGGACCACTTGCTCAACGGGAGGGCGACATGACATGATAGAGTAACATACTTCCTCTTCTGGTTCTTCCTATTCCTTTCGTAATGTTTCTTCAAGTTCTTTTTGCTTAGCTCTAGTTATCGGTGTCGAAAATTGACTAAAAACACAACAGAATAGATAGTTCGAAGACTATAGTAGCATTGGGGAAACATTGACTGGGTGCTGCGGTTCTGTTTATTAGTGACAAGGACAAGAATCGTGCAAAGCTTATGCACTATTGAGAGGGGCTTGGATTGTGGACTGAAGTGTTGCAGTGATGATGATGTGCCATAAAGTGGACTTGGCGCTTTCTTGATTTTGCACAGCACCTCGGCAAAAGTTCCTACACAGTCGCCTTTTTAGTTGGCTAATGATTGATAACCGACTTGGTCCTATTAGTCGTTTGGCATTTCTGTGTGTATCTGGAGGTTCCGTAAGCAGGCATTTCTGGTCCTTCCCTGGTCCAATTTTGCTTCTGTGTCTCGGATGTCATCGCTTTATTGCTCATTAAATAACTTTGTTAAGGCTTTGTATTTGAGGCCAATTCCACTGAGCCATTTGGGTGTGAGGTGAAAGATGCTCTTTGCCATCGCGTTTTAAGGAAGAAGAATCGCCTCCTCTCTAGTGCCAAGTGGGTTATTTTGGCATGCAGTGAACGGCACTCTTCCAAACGCGCCTCAAATTGATGGATGGGATTGGCATTATTCACGAGTGATTGGAAACCTTAATAGCACATAAGATAAAATGCAAATTCAATGGAGTTGTGCAGCTTAATCTTGTCTTTTCTCTTTCATTTTGACTTGCTGCTGCGTCACTTTGTATGGTTTGCTACCAAAAGAGTAACGCCGCCTAATCTGGCTTCCGGTTTACGCAGCGGCTTTTAGTGCGGTCAAAAATTGTCATTTCTGGAATAAGAAGTCTGAAAAACATTCTTAATGTTTAGAGCTGCGTGTCTCGTTGCTCCTCTGAAGTTCTCTTGGGAACTAACAGTGTTATAGAATATGCTGCATATACCTTTTTTGAGAGGTCCGTTCTAAATCAATGCCTGGTCATTGGTTCAACCATCCCAGTTCAACTTCTTTAACACAAACAAACTTTTTCCAGCAGCTAAGTGGGGTTTCGACTTACTTGTTATGTCCTGTTAGAGTAATCGTATCCAGAACTATCTCTAGTTCTATAAGGTATTGTATGAGGAAAAAATATACTTCAGTTGATATAAAACCGAGAACGAAACCACCAAGTCGAGCTAAGCATTTGTCTATTAATTCATGCATTCCCACTTTTTCGCCTATTCATCGGCCTGTTTACTTATATAAGACAGAGAGAGAGTTGCCGGGAGATTCCAAGCATATGTGAGATTTGTGAATGATTAAAGAAGGTCTGACTGGTATTGTTTACCGTAGAAGCATGTGTATTTTCAACATTATATCAACCAACCTCAAGGACAACTACAGTGGAGACGTGGAGGGATATCCACTGCTAGGGGATCATGAGGCGACAGTGGCGAAATGCGCGGCGGAATATGAGAAACTCATGTCCTCTAGCGCAGCGCTGTAGGTTACGCGCATTCAGGTATCAGTGCAGCTAGAGACACCCCATCGCAAGCACGCTGTTTCAACTGCAGCAACTAAGACTCCTCCGACATCTATGGAGGTGGATTTCGCAGAAATGAAGTGAAGTCTTAACTGGACGCATGTTGGGCCCACGGAGATGGAGGCAAGGATGACTGAGTTGCAGGAACAGACTGCCGTCCTTTATTAGGCTACTTCCCTATCCATCCATTCCGCATTCTCGCAATCAATTGCACTTCATTCCATTTGCTTTTTACCTTTTATTCATTTACTCTGGCATTGATTACGGTGTCAAACCTCAACCCAACTGTTTGGCTTTATCTACTCTGTAAGCCGTTGCTCTGTCCAACCGGTTCGTGTAGTGGATTTCGTCTTGAATTTACAACAATGCTTTTGAATACCTTACCCGTTTTGAGATCACCTCAGTTAAGAGTAGTCGTGTGATTGACTCATTCGCGATGAATATTTGAGGCGATTATGAGCATGATGTCTTCATTAGTCAAGCAAGTGCTTAAAGTTTTGAGCGGTTTATGCATTTGAAACTGGGGGGGTGATATATTTTAGAAGTACGTAATCGTTTACTCATTTAGTCATCTCGGATCGGGTTGACTAGTTGTTTGGAACTGCTAGTGCTTTGGTTTCTCTTGCAGATCTTGCTAGATGAAAACACTGAACGCATGTCTAGCCTGCAGTTAGGCGGTTCGAGTTTTTTCGCAAATTCATGAGAGCTGATAGGTCATTAATGCGCTTAACTTGATTTCTGTTACCTTCTTCATAAATCTCGGGAATCGATTATAGCCGCACATACTGTGGCTTCTGACAACACTGGTTCCCTCCATAGGTGATTTCACCCTTTCAATGGAGCGGAAATGCCCACACACCTATTCATACCATTCGCAGAGGGTCAGCGCTAGGGTCGCGAATAGCGCATTGACTAAGCCTGATCGTAGTAGTCAAGCTGGATGTTACGTCTACTGTGAAGCTTTAAAAGTAAACAGATGGTTCTATTTTATGCGGAAAGTACCCTCTCTTCCTCTTCCCTCCCCCTCCAGTGTAGGCCACATAGTTGGTCATATTGCCTTAGTTGGCAGAGTTGGTGAACAGGCCATACCAGTAGCTCCGTTCCCTTGGTATGTTATATAGGTACTCTACCCTAGTATTATGCCATCTCTTGCCCTCAAAGGGGTCTAAGGATGCTACAAGTAACATTAAACCTAAAAACTACACGTACATGAAACTTAACGAAGACAAAACAATGTCGTGATTCACCTTTGACCTCAAACGTCTTTTGATGTTGGTCAAAAACCAAATCTAATTCATTATGAAAATGATGCACATAATCCACCTAATTAACCCTTTAGGAATCTTGACTAAGCTGACTCTGAAAAGTAAGCAAAACACCATGTAACTGTTATGTGGGTAGCAAACTTACCAGCTTAGATTGTTGCTACACATTTTACACTTCATCTGTAGCGTCCCTAGACTCCCTCAAAAGCAGAAGGCAGAATACTCGCATAGAATATATATATTCAACAAACAGAGGAAAATAAGCCTACGCAGCTGTATTATGCAGTAAAAGGCATTATACTAATTCCCTATTTCTAAGCAGGTGGCATGGTGGCATTATAATTACCTTTATCACTGGAACCTCGAGTAAAGAAACAAATGCATGCACGCGCAATGAGCATTTGTTTCGCAATAAGAGGAGCAAATTAAATGTATTGTGATCTATTTTAAATGCTCATAAGTAAAAAGTACTTAAAGTGATGCCTCCTGTTTGCCTCCATTTCCTTTCCGTTGTCAGTAATATAATAGTAAAGTTTATCAAAGTCTGCTACATTGTGAGCAATTTAACAACAAGTTATAAGCTATTACAAACTTATGATTAGTTTGCAAAAACGCACTAGGAAAAGGAGCACTTTGCTGGTCAATATTATTGATAATACGATTTGAAACCCCTAGAATATTTGCAGTTTACAAAGATATACAAATGAAAGGCATTTATTCGAATGCACGTTTCCATGAATCACTGTTGCGAATAACTCCAAAATCTTCTGACCCACTGTGCATTATTAATAATAGAAGGTACAAAATTTTTTAAAAATGATAACTTTTCAAGGCATTGAACCATTTTAACTTAGAATTTAAGCCCATGCAAAGCTGTGCCTCCATGGGAATCTGCATTACAAATGCATTTTTCAGAGCAAATGCAGCAGTGCCTCAATAAAACCCGTTTTTGTTAAGGCGGCATCACGTGAACGCTTTTTAAACAGGCAAGATAAGTGGTTTGATAAAGCAATCGCTTTTCCAAAAAAAGCAGCGAATCCATTTACAGCGGTGTCGGCATGAACATTTTAAAGAAAAGCACCGCAAAAGCGTTAGAGAGTAGTCACTTAATTTCGTGACTCCTTTCCTGCACCGCTCTATTTGCTCTTCCGCATTGGCTTGTAACCAGATCCTAAACATCGGTGCAGTCTGGAGATAACCGGTAACGACGAGCACGATAACGTTACAACATTTAAAAAACCAGGGTAAAATAACTTGCTCTTAACGAGACATCTCTACATCATTACTGCATCCTAGTTATGCTTCTATGTATATAGCTCTCAATGTGTCCAATCCCTTAGCGTCCTAAAGGCAAAAATTGGAACGGCTACGCATGTTTCCGATCTGACTGTCCTTACTTCAAATAGCTGCCCTATGTAGGCTCGCATATATGTTTAGTGCTTCAGCGCAGACTTCCTCTTATCATCAATAAAAGAATCCTGCGGTTCCCAAGCCATCACGCTAAACTTAGAATGGATGAGTTGAGAATATAATGGATCTAATATGGAGGCTGATCCAGAAGCTAGCGTTAATGCAAAGTGCCTGAAAATGATGGATGAAGGAAAGCAGGTACCCAGGGTGAAGAATTAGGTGCATGGAGCCAAATTTCACAGCAAAGGTGGTGTCGTAGCCTAGAAGGAATAATAAACTGATTTAGTTGTAAAGTTGGCACAAGCATTTTGCGCATTTATTTGGCGGAAGGGAAAATTTCTGCCCCTTCACTTACGCATAACTCTTATTCGACAGCTGCCCAAGAATTTGTAAAGCTACCAAATCTTAAAAACCCTGCAAGGTAAAACAAAGCAGTAAATGCTTACCTAATAAGATTCATGGTTTGTATGGGCAACAAAGTGCAAACTGTCTAGCAATGATATACCATGGCGCCTGTTTGCGGCTCCTTGCAAGTTAGTCCACAAGAACGCCCCAAGGATTTGTCCAAATGTTGAGAATAGGCTGACCAAATCGAGTGGTCTGTAATCAGCTGGAAGGTTCCATACGTAGACAGGGATTCGATCTAAATCATTTTGCAATGGGTCGAGAGATGCTATATTGAGTGTATTTCGCGCAACGCTTGGCACCCTGTTCAATTTCATAAAAATCAAAGTCAGTTTTGAGCTGACTTATATGCACTTGGTTTAAATGATCATTTAAAGACTAGAAAGCATTAAGATTTTAGTGATTGCAAATGCTCATTTTAGCTCCCACACTCCTCAAACTTGCCATATGGCATTAATGTTTGGTGAGGCATGAAATAATATTAGATCAGAATACAATAATTACCATAGCGCAAAAGCTATGGGACTCATCGCAAATGCAACAAGCCTAGGACTGACTTGTATTCCCAAATCAGTCATTGCGTTAGTAGGCGGGAATTGTCTAGTCGCGACTATTAAATGGTCAAGGAGAAGGGGATTACTTTAGTTTCGATTTGCATGTTCCTCAAAGAGATCGAGTGGGTTAAGACTAAACGGTAATCGGAAAGTTTCGCCTTGATTAGGAGCTGATAGCCGGAGAGACGAATTGATTTGCCCTGGGCTGGATGGTTGGTGAAGAGGTTCACTCTGATCAAAATTTGTAAGCCAGAAAACCAGACCGATCGAACCAGAGATAATTGGTTGGTAAGACAAACCGCTCTGACTAAGACTGGATAGATTAGCACTAGTTCCCTACCCTTTCCGTAGCACTATGCACTGCTGCGTCTGGCACGTCTACTAATACTCTTGTTGCAAGATCATCCTCCTCAGGCACGTCTTCTTCCTCACCGTGGGTGGAGCTGTTTTCAGATAAACCCTTTGCCTCTGTCTCTAGCGCTGTTTCCTCTCTATCACCTATAAAATCAACACCAACGTCAAATGTCTTACTACTATCCATGACTGAAGCATCAATTGGCTTTGATGAGCACTGGTAAAAGCTCTGATTTTAAAATCAAGGAAAGGGAACCCATTGGTGTTCACCTCCACACGTTCAAAGCAAAATTTTTAAAGACCGGTTAATTGTGTGTTTCCTTTTTTTAAAAAAAGGCAGAGATAGCAGACTTTAGATTTTAAATTATTAAGCCCAAATTTCAAACTTTATTGTTTGCAGAAAAAGGCACTAACATTAAATGCATTGCATGTATGCATTCTTTGATACTGACCAACTGATTGACAGTCCACAGATCACATTTGTTAATTCATGATTCACCTAATGGAGGTTAGACGAATAGGAGTTGAGAAGAAGGACAGAGGTACATGCGCCACTACCTGCTTCTAAAAATACTGCTGACTAAACACAGGACATAAGTATGAGGCGTTAGAGCAACCGCTTCTCTAATCCTACCTTCAAGCATGGATTTCGCGATTTAATATTAGGGCGAAGCGAACGAATGTACCTTATTCCTTCATTTCCATTAACCGCATCCTGTGCAGACGAGTCGCTGTACCTGCGCACTCTTAAATTATGAAGATGTTCTATCCAATCAGGTGTACATCTCTCGGCCGTGCTTTGAGTTTAGCTGTGAGCATGAGAGCACAAGACTTGCCCAGTCCTCGGACCTGCACTGATGGGTTTCTTAGACAAGTGGGGTGCGGTTAGCAAAGCATTAAGAATGCTGAACATTAAGGCTGCTCGGCACCAATAGGGGAATTCAAAGACCGTTATCTAGCCATCCTCTGGGATCTAGTCATCTGATAATGCGCGCTAAACCTGTTTTCACTTTCATCTCGTTGCCTACTCACCTCCGGTCAACCTCGAGTCCTCAACTCTCAGCCTCCACCTTAATCTCTCTGTGACCTTCCAACTCTCTGTAGTGTTGTTCAAAATAAGTCAAAGAGCCAACGCAGATTGAAATCATAGATATTAGAAGTTAATCATCCTGCCACCTTTTCCTTCTCCCCTGCTTCGTCTTAACTTTCTCTTCACTGACCTCATTTACGTGCGTCGTTGCAACCAGTGTATTTTACTTATCAAGGTAAACTATAGTCAGCGTCTTCGAGTTTGTCGCTTGATAGAAGCCTACATTCCTTTTACGAAACCTATTCGCCCGAACCACACTAGGATATATTGTTAGAGAAATGGGTAAATGAAAACATTCGAGAAAATGTGGAAAAAAGAGGACAAAGAATAAAGAATGCAGTGCCACAATACTGCACAGACGCTTCCAATGATGGCCCTTCCTTATCCTCTCCTCTACTTCTCGTCTGTGGACGTCTTACCTTCGTCCCTCTTCCAACTATTCTTTCATGGCTTTCAGCTTAGCAGTCGTGCAGCTTCCTCTCTACTAGAGGGGTGCAATGACCGCCATTACCATCCCTGAGTTATGGGCATACGGTTAGGAATAAGCAACAAAAGCGTACCTTCACCAGCTCCATAGCAATCACTAGGAGTTAGTTGCCAATATCTTTACTGGATTTGCACCTCACGTTGCCTATTAATTGTCGAAAGCTGACGAAAAACAGTCTAGACAAGGCAGCGCATTTCCTTCAAAGCACATTAGTATTGGTGGTCCGTCTCATCCTCCCCCGCCGCCTTTGCAAGCGCTGTGATGTACAGAATTTAACCACAAATCACCCATAAGGGATGCCGTCTAAGTCTAACACCAAATGGCGCTGCGAGACACCACGCGATGACACGTGCCGCTAATCGATTCGCACGTGTAAGATTTAAAATGGTCCATCGCACATCAGTGTCGGACATGGTTGCCTAGGCATTGTTTCGCATCCTGCTGCTCATCTCTCTTCGTGGATTCGTCTCGCTAATTCACTTGGCCGTCAATGCTTCTGTTATATTTTTTGCTGTTGTCGCCTCTCTCGCCATCTTAGCACCACTCTTAACCGTCCGGCCCGCTGTTCCGGAGAAGTCAAAAGGCCAAAACAGATAGCTACAGTAGAAATTAGTAGCAGGTTATACTAATAACCCCTCCTCCTCTCCTCTTCTCTCTATGGGCTATTTCCTTCCATCCTCCACCCTTTCCCTATTTCTTTTGCGTGCTCCACTTCAACATTATCAAATCTGTAATCCAGTGTTAATCACATAGATAGGAAAACTATCTTTAGCCCCTTTGAATGTGCCGCCGAAAAGTTAAAGTTCTTTAAGTTTAAATCAGATGGCTAGATGAGTGGGTAGGTGAATCAGTTGAGGGATAGATAGGAGGGAGTGGAAACGATATACGAAAATGTTGCATTACAGCACTGTGAAGAATCATCCTACGGTGTCCATATCCAATTCTCCTTTCTCCTTCCTACTCTGTCTCATTCCATGGACTCGGCTTCACATCTCTTTGCCCCTTGACCAGTTCTTTATATCCTTTGGATGTGCATTCAGGCTCTTTATCGATGCAGTGCAATAACTCTGCCAAGCAGAGCATTAGAGGCAGGCAGCAACGTTCATCTTTAGGGTGAGTGGTAAATTTCTCTGGTTGACTTTATCCTTCACAAAGTTAGCTGTGCCACGCTTACCTTTCATGTCTCTTTCATGCCTTTACATTCACCAAATAAGTAGCAGCAACAAGAGACATGTTGGGACATTAATAACAACTTGCTCTTTTGTATATTCTACTGCAAAAGTCCTGTAGCATAATATGCAGAACTAGGTTTGACTAGATCTGACTAGATTGCACTCAATAGGAAGAGAGCAGACTAGTCACCTCATTGATTATGACAGACTTGCTCAAAGCAAATAAGGGGGTGGACAGGGCTACCAGTTCTTCTAAGTTTGCCTTATACTAAGAAGCGCCTTTTGCGTTACCATCAAAGTCAGCCTAACAACACTCTAATTTGATTTGTCCAATCCCCTCAACACAACTCGATGCCATGTAAAATGAGGTCTTCCCTTCCTTCCTATCTTTCTTGCAGACGCTAAAGACTAAAATACTCAAGCTGTAAGTAGACCTAGCGACGGCGCCGGAATGGAAGGAAAGCAACTCTTTTTCCCACATCCCCTTGCTTATGCTCCACTGCAACGCGCCCTCAATGAGTACTTTCTTTATCTCAAACTACGACGTTCTACATTCTTCCAGGCATTGCGCCTTGCATTTTGTTGCACTGTTTGTGCTCTATACATTTAATTCAACCGAAAGAGAGGAGTTGGTAGTCCCTGCTTCTTATTTCCTTGTCTTTATTTATTTGATTTAGTGGCACAAGAAACCTTCACCTCTCTGCCCCTAAAGCTGCGCTCGCCTTCCTCTTCTTCAAAATTGGCCTCAATTTGCCACAGCCTCCCAATCCCACCTCGTTGTCTGCCAGCGCCCTCTTTGTTAGTCCTCTACATCTCCCCACTAGTCTCACTCTACCCTATGATAGAAAATTAACATTGCCAAGATTCATAACCTACATCACACTAGCATAGGCTGTACTGCATCACTCTCAATCGCGCTTATCCTAAGACCAAAACTTATTTTTTGTATATCATGGCCTACATCCCTATTAATTATCCATTTCAACCTTCTGTCACTGTAGTTTGTTCCACAACACTTCGCTTAAATTTCTTCCCCTACTCCTACTCCACTTACCCCCTCGAGAGCGAAGGTGAGTGCGCTGATCCTATTTCCCTCTTCGTAATTTGTAGACTTGACCATCTCCCACCTCACCATCTCACTGTCCAATTCTTTTCTCCCTATAAAGCGTTTCCCTACCTGGCACTCTGCATTAACGAATAAGAACGTGCCCTCCCGCCCCCGACAGACCAACCGCTCCCTTTCACCATGTATCCGCGCCTGCCTGTTTGTCTGTCTGCTCTAATTAGTGTGTGTGTCATTGCCTACGTTTATTTTCGTCCTTTTAGAGAGTCGCCTCCATCGGCGTCCCACCACCCGGTAGGAACCTCTGGGTGTACGTGTGTGCCTGTATGTATATATGTGAGCGCGAAGGCACATTCATCCCATCCTCCTCGCCTAACCTCTCCTTCTAGTCTACCAAGTCGGCAGTTTAATCCTGGATGAAGTAAGATCTCCCTTAGATGCCTTATTAATTTCAACTCTACTTTCCACCAATACCTTATCACCCGCATACCCGCATAGTTACTTTGCTACATGTAATCTCTGTTCCTTCTTGTGGCTCCTCTGATGCCTTTCCTAATTCGGGTTGAAACGGGCAGGCCTCATGGAACTGGCAAAAGAATTCTTACCGGGTTGGGACAAATCGTCACCAATAATTCATGCTGCCTGTGTGAACGCATGGCGGACCGAATGAACGACTGCTGTGGGATCTCCAATGGAGAAGTGTCAGTGGCACCAACTCTTTAAATTGGAGGATCGACACGACTCAGCCATCACGCACCTCGGTGGTATTCGCAAGGAGACAATAACTGACGAGTGCGCCTCAATATTCTCTCACTGAATAAAAATCAACTCAACGCCAATGGAGCACATCAAGCACAAATAATTCTCATTCCTAATGATGAAAATTCGAGGGCTAAAAGGGTCTTTGCATCGTTACTAAGATATTGCAGGTTCCTTTGTCGAAAAAGTGAACACAAACGAAGTGAATACAGAGGGTTGCTAACAATGTGATCGTGGAAAACCACTGAAAACAAGAAGGCATAGAAGAGTTGTCATCATAAAAAATGGTATTTAAAGCAGCACTCAAGAAGCACCGCGTTGGTGATTTAAAACAACAGCGACTCAATTTTGTGCCGATTTAAAGGAACTGATGTGTTGGAGACGCAAAAAGAGGGCTACGGTGCTTTTTACAAGAGGCACACAAGCAGAGAATGCACCCATTTCGTCAAAATCTGCCTCGAAAAATTTGCACAGCAAAGACAGTAGACAATGACCCAGCACTTCTCCTTTTTATTAATAAGAACTCGAAACTGGTTAAAAGAGCGCTGCGTAGATGCCACGATGACCCTGTCACCGCTCAATTGAAAAGCGTTGCCCATGTAGAGAATGCATCAATTTCTTCACCAACTTATTTGGGAACTCCTACAAACAGAACAGTAGACAACTAGCCGAGCGATTTTTATTAGAAAATAAAAATTCAAAACGATTTAAAAATAGCGTCGCATTCCAGCCACGATAACTCCACTTGCAGAGCTCTTAACAATAGGTGACCGTACGAAAGTGCATCTAGGGCACCCCTATCTGACACGGAAGCTCCTCAGTGCAGAAATAGGAAGACACTGGCAAACCAGTTCTCCTTCAAGACAATAACGAGCCTAAGAAGAATTTTAAAGAATGGACCTCTTGGTGCGGCGATAAAACTGGCTAAAGTCTTACTACTGAGAGACCTCACATATAAAACGCTCCCATTTCTTCACAACCTATATCAAGAGCTCATTATGCAAAACGCAGGAGGCAAATAGTCCAGTGGCTAGGGGCGAGACTGGTCAGGGATGCGATAACACAGTCTACCGCCCTACTACCAAGAGGTGCTTACGCACCAAATGCTTTACCTTGTTACAATCTGTCTCGAGCGCAGCCCATAATAAAGCAGGAGGTGACTGGGTCAGAATTAAAAAGAAAAATGAAATAGATGTTAAAATAGGGACGCGTCGGTGTCGTGATAACACAGGCTACTGCCCTACCGTTAGGAGGTGCTCACACATTAAATGCACCCATCTCGTCACAATCTGTCTTAGCTCCCCACACTGAACGCTGAAGGCTACTGGCTTGCAGTTTTCTTTTTCAACGACAAAAAACATCAAACGGATTTTAAAGGCGAGGCTCATTGGTGCCGCGATTACTTAGGCTACCAATATTGTACCCAGTGTATAGAAGCTGGCTGGATGAGTTGGCAATTACTGATTGTTCTGAACGTCCGAAATACTAGACGCAACTGGGTCTACCATACGGCTAATACTAGCTAAAGCAAACTTACAGCACGAGTAGATCTAAGGTTTTACAGAAAACTAGAAAAGATCCACTCGATAAGGTGGTCAGAGGGAACACCGCTTTACCAAGTAGAGGAAAAACGTACAGTTGGTTGACGTTTGACGCTACGATTGGTGTCAATGAACAAGCAATAGACAACAAGGCATAGAGAATGAAGAAGAACGGACGAGTGATTGTAATACGGAACGGATGGACTTAAAATTGGTCTGACAAAGGGCACCAGTCTGTGCCTACAACTAAGTCATCCTTGCATTCAGCTCTGCGACGTGCATTGAATGGGATGTCTCCAACTGCTCCAGAGAGCGCATTTTTCGCACAACCTGTCGCCTACTCCACGAACACTACTTTGCGATCCTCCAGCGATGGATATCCTTCTGCGGTCAGCTGCAGCTGGCGTTAGGTTTGGTTGATGAGATGCAGAAAAAACACCTGCTAGAACGGTAAACATTACCATTTAAGCCTTCTTTGGTCAACCGCAGCCCTCATATTTGACTAAAATCTTCGTCTGCATATGTTGTGGACTTACGTTCAGATCCGTTTGACTTCAAGAATCGCCAGAATTATAAGTCTTGCGTAAGTGTGAAGTTATTAAATAAGGGAGAATTGGACGGATACATCGGTTGATAGACGGGTGTTTGGGCAGAAAGGATAATTCGGTCTTGAAATTTCCTCAACGAGAGAGTCGTTAGTCTCAAATGGTATTTTGTAGAATTAGGGTCAGTTTCAGACAGGTTTACCTCAGTAGGATGAAACGCATAAGTTGAGACTACAATTAGCTGCTTAGAAACGTTCGTTTGTCAAATAGATTTTGCCTTTGAACAGACCTCTTAAAAGTTGTATAGGTAGCATATCCAACAGCATTGCTGATACTGAGGAGGATTTCAATTAAGCAACGGGGCATGCTTTCACTTATGTATGCATTCATATGCACATTAACGTATGTTCACATAAGGTGCACCTTAAAATTACAATCTACTAACCTTGGTGAACGTAGTCCAAACTTGTAAAGCATAGGATGATGTTTCTGAATGGTGCTGAGTCCAACTTTCATGTGCAGGCACCCATTGTGACCAAGTGAAAGGCAAGATGCGCGACCTTCTGTGACAAAGCTTACAGCGAATATAATGAGTAGGCAGGGTCATCTCCTAGATCAGCCCTCAACCAGGCATGTGATTACAATGCAGAGCATTTGTCGTCGTGTGGTTGGCCAAAGCTTTGAGCAACACAGGCTTCCTGTTAAAATCCACGGCGCTTAATTTGATTCTCCATTATGAGTCCTAATTGATGAGCTCTTGGTCAAACTTAGTTCTTTTCTGTAAAGAATGAGAAAACGCTTATCAAAGAAGACGCCCTAATGTACCGGGTAATTCTAGGGACTTTATCTTGGTATATTTAAAACTACGCCCATCAACATTTGGCAGTAAGCAAGAACTATATGGAATGGAGCGTGGACAAATCCATGAGCTGTTGCTCTAAGCGACCCAAGTGGTGAAAGCCTAATTGTGTGAGATCATGCGACAAAGCTTCTGATTGAACTCGGTGAGTACTCAGTGGGACACCCTGCACCGTTCCTTAATTTTACGTGTGGATGAAGCGCAGAAGAGCAACAGTCGCGTATTTAAGCGCTCCCAGGTCAGTGCGGGCATGATTAATTGAAATCTGCGTTGTGGTCTAGAATGGCAAGTTATATTCTTTCCAAGAATAAACCGGTTCATCCTGAGCGGGACTCGAACCCGCAACCCTCGACTCCGAAAACCGACACATTATCCTTTAGGCCATCAGAAGTTGCCTCTGTTTAAAAGGACAAAGTATGCATTTGTGAAATTACAATAACTAATTAATTAAGTACAATCACAAAGACTACTTAATGGGCCCACCTTCGCCAAAGAAAGGTATTCTGAGGACAAGTTAGAGACCTCTGTTTACGTTTAATTAGGCTAGAAATGCAGACAGTGCAAGGAAAGCCATCCACTCCTTTAATGTAGCGCCACTTCTGAGTGCATGAGTGAGGTAGAGCTACGGTTAGGTTTGGCGTTTAGAAGATGTCAAAAAAGCAACGGGATAGATAGTTCTAAATACCAAGAATACCTTCCTGAATGCCCAATTCAAAAGTGGCATTCAGTCTATATCGAAAATCACCTTAGGAGAACTAAGATGAATGGCGCTACTATTCAGCATCGAACCATTCAAAACGACGTAGCGACATGATATAAGGATGGGAGGAAAACGATCACGTTATGCTTTTGGGTTTTATCTTATTTGCCATGAAGGAATCTAATCTCTTGTAAAGAATAACCACATTGGCCATCGCTTTGATAAAATGCAGAACGAGAGAACATTCTTGGACGTTGGCTGAAATTACTGACTTACTGCTAAAGAGAAGGCGCGTTATATTGCTCAAAACGTCGTAGCAAAGCATTTTTACTGCCTCACACTTTAATGGTCCAATGAAATAGACCTCAAACGCAAAGCCTTAACAAAGTTGTTTGATGCATGATGAGAAGATGACATTCGAGAAGTAAAGACAAACCCAACCTATGCGGAGGAGCAGAAGCGCCCGCCTGTGACACCTCCAGATGACGTCAAAACTTTCACCTGAGAACCAGTGGATTGAGACGGAAATGCTGCATGACTAATAAAAATTAATCGATTATTAATCGTTGACCAATTAGAAAAAAGTGAATGTGTAGGAAATGCTACTGACGTGCTTTGCAAAACCACAAAGACGCCACTGTCACTTATTATTTAGGCAAGTCGCATCGTTCTCTCAGTGGGCAAGTATTCAGTAATGATTTTACTAACCCCTGCTATTTTCGAGAGGTCTTCTCTATACATTTTCGCATTTCATCAACTTCTATTAAGCAGATAAATATCAGCTATGAGCTCCGTCGGTCTTCTGTACGTGACTGAATCACCAAGAAAATCGGCGTCTGCAGTAGATCACGCGCACACAGCCGCACAAAGCATAGTCTCTTACATATGGAGCGGGGAGTGCTTTAGACTTGTGAGGTGAACAGTGTGCAGGCAGTTCAGTAATAACCGTTAATGAAGCGCTTATTCGCCCATTGACTGTGGAAACAGGTGATATCTGACCACGAGTTATTCTGTCAGATGGCCATTTAGAAAAATACGCACACGCGTAAGCAGGAGATGTGGGGATAAATTGTTCATGAATTTCAAGTCCTCCTGTCTGTCGCACACTATTACGTGGCATCTGATCGGAAGTTATGCGGCCCAACCTCATCGCATTTGCCTAAATGCTGAGGAAGGGGTGAACCAACTGCTGCATCACTACTTACTCTACGCATTGCTTTTGGCTACCCTTGACACATTGATCCAGATTAAGGTGAACTAAACAAATGCGTGTTTCGAGTTTATTTGATACGAGCAACTGTTTAAATGTAAGGTCCTTTAACTGATCTAAAATCGCCAAAATTAAACTTCTTTTGCCATTTAGTCACAAGGGGTACGCTTTACTACTGTCCGTTGCGCCGTTACCAAATACCGTACATAGACCAGACAAAAAGCTGGCTTTCAACTTAGTTTTGAATCAATGTTAAATTTCATTCAGTTTTAGCCAATGATTACCGTATTGATACTACTGAGTGTGTTTTCAAGTCTTTACAAGTGACTGTTCATACCATTGTTGTATTATCGAGCTTTATGCGACTTGACAGAAGCAAAGGCTCAGGTACTAGGCTGCAAAATATTACTAAATGCTAGTTATTTATATCCGTTATAAAGTTAACAAAAAGAAAGGAATCTATAGTAGTAGGTCGTATGGTGATAACGTCGCGAAATTGAAACGAATGCCACTCAAAATGTCCAGCTGAGAGCTGGGAATCCCATACAATATGAGTCGTTTGGCTGGGTTGTATTAACACAAGTTTGTAGAAGAGCACAATCGCTCGTATTCAACAATCAGACAGCAGTCTTGACATTGTGAAATCTTAGCAAATATGGATCACCTTTGTGGAAGATTAACATCCAGAGGGTGGTCCTTCAGGTGCCGTGTTATAATTCATGGCGCATAATGTTAGCAATTGGAAAGTAAGGTTCTCAAATAATCGATAGCCAACTAATGAGTCTTCAGCGTCTTTTGGCTAGCTTGAAGATGTAAACAAAACAAAAATTGTAACGAAATATCAGTGACTATAAACAGTCAGATAGCTTAAGCTAAATCCGATCAGCACTTAAAATAGGAAGAAGAAGACTTGCCATTCGTACAAGGCAGACGTCTCGAAGTCCTCCACCCTTTCTTTGCAAAGATAACGACCAAATGAACCACCTTTGGTCCAGTTCTCACCATCTCCTGAGATCACTCGTCTCCACCACCTCAGGTGTCTGCACTCTCGATACCACACTAATGAACCGAGTCACCAAACTCATACCTTTACCAAAAGGCACCAAGGAGGCAGCAGTGGCAGCAGAACCATCTGCATTAGTGTCTTTGATTGTAGCAGGAAGGTGAGTAGACAGCAAAGCAAGATTGGGAAGTTGGTGAGGAACTGGATGGTATAAACAACGATAAGATGGGAAGTATGATGAGTGGTAGAAGGCAGTAGAATTCGAATACATGTGCGTGGTGTTCGGTTGTGTTATGAGCCTTAAAACTGTTTGGTTCTGGATCAAAAGCGATTAAGGAGATCGCTCTTATAAATTATTCTCTCATCCACACCTACATTGCCCGATTGTAAAAAAAGATGTCGTTATCTCTCACAGACGGAATCAGGCTGCCGGTTCCTAATTCTAATCAGCTTTGGATCAATTTGAGCAGAAATGCACAGAGCTCTGAGCCCTTGCTTCCTCTAATTTTCTTACCTCAACGTAATCGTCACGCATTCCTACACCCGGATTTCAAAGCGTGAACTGCCACAAGCAAATTACAGAAGGAAGCAGGATCCAAATCTCATTTCTGATGAGTTTTGATCAAAAGAGAGGGAATGGAATGCTGCTTTATGCCCTTGCTAGAAGCTTTTATAGATTGAAAAATGCATCTTATTGTCAGCTTAGATTATTTTTGGTCACAGGAAAGTGCATTGACAATTTTTCGTGCCAATCTAGGCGCTTTTATTGTTGACTAAACATTAATTTCATAAGTTGATAAGGAAACAACTGCAAGCAATTACTGAATGAAATAAGGCGCTATGCTGTAATTCTCATTGCTTCTGCATCTAAACAAACAAACTCAGTGTCGCTCTGTATACTTGTGTTAATTAAGCTCCCTTTGCCAAAATGGGCTCCTTCAATATGGGTTAGCCCTAAGTAAGAACTTGAATTATTGTACGTAAAAGCTAAAAGTAGATTACAGATTGTATCAAAATCCTTAGCATTGCATTGCAGTTAATCCTATCTAATGCTTTGCAAAAGAACTGCGCTTCACGATCACGTAAGTAAGGTAACATTTGATACACAGCTTTAATTAATTCCAGATCGAATTAAAAGTCATGGCGCAATTAACACCCGCGCTTTCTCCCCTTTTTCGTTACAACACACTCCATGCTCAACTGCTTGACCCGAAACGTTGTTTTACCGGAGACCTGAATGTGTACTACGGTAGTAAGTCAACCGTCGAGTTCTTATTATAAATGTTTTAAAATCGAAACGAGAAAAACATTGGGTGCATTGCAATATGGCTAATTCGCTAGGTTTACAAGTTTACTGTCCTGTGCATGAAGCGGTCGACACCACCAGTTAAAACCTAGCGTCAATTAATCTTTTCTATTCAGGTGAAACAAAGTAGGCAACTCCTCTGTTGTTAACTCCTTTTCATTCCTTGTCTCTAGCAACAACTCTGTGACTGTTAAATAACTTGACTAGTTATTTGAAACGTAGTTTACGGATGTGGGCATTGTAGCAATTTTTACTGCGCATTAATGATTAAACTCTTTGGCGTAATTGGTGAAGTTAGATAGTCTAGCAAAAAAACCATTGTTAATTTATGCACAAAGACTTGATTAGAAGCCATAAAATGCAATTCATTCTTACCTTAGTTGAATGTGAGGCAATGGCAAAGCCGGAATTCTGGCTCTGAACTGTTCGATGAATAGCTATGCTCGGCAATTTTATGCTCAAGCCAGAAGAGACACACTATAGTGGAGTTCAAGATCCGCATTATCATTTTCAATAATTAATCCAGAGTAATTCGGATAAGCTAGTGCTATTTTACAGGACGGGTTCCAATTTCGCCAAAATCATGGGATCTTGATGAGGTGAAGTGTGTAATATCTTATCGAGGAAAAATGTGGTTACTGGCAGTAGCCTTTAAAATGATGAGGGAGTTAATTGACTGAAAAATCTCTTTGCTTTTCAAAAACACGAATTGACGCTGACTTATGTCTTGGAGATCGCATACATCATATGCATTTATTTTGTTTATAAATGACTCGTGACACATGTTATTCAAAATAGAGAATCACATGACCATGATTCATAAATAATTTTTGGATAAAACTTACCACTGCACATATACATGATACCATATTTAACAATTTTTTGAATTCTCTTCACACGTCATCCAGTTGTACCTCCAGATAGAACGTGACGGCGATGTCTCTTATCCATTCTTCCCAGGCATAACCTCTACTTCGAATACAACAGTAAATACCTCTATCTCTACTGCAGGTATGATCCATGTCTCTTACGGTTAGGCAATGCTGTATCGCATTCTAGGCACTTATGTGTTCAAAGCCTTCCTTACTAGGTAAACTTCATAAAATAACATTTAATGCATGGGCGTAGTGTTTTTAGGTGGGCAAATTCTTGTGAAGGTATATGTTTCCTAAAAGATGCTTTCGCTCACTTAACTTATGCAAGATAAACGTTACCATAAGTTGACCACGCTCCAATTGTCTGTTTGCTTGAAGATTTTCCTTTCATGCAACCGACGGTTTCGTTCCAGTTGAATTGGCAGATCGCATGCTCTTCAATTCATCTCTTCCTGCCATTCTCCTAAAAATCGAGCCTTTTACACGAGCGGAAAAATAAGCATAGCATTCGTCATAAACAAAAAATCTGCTTAATTGAATCCCGTTTCCCTTACGCAATTAAGAACCCCATCTTACATAATGATGTGCATCGAATTCGTATAACCTCTCATACAATGGGTCATTAAAGAATAGAGCCGGATAAATTGAGGTGTTCTAAGCCGCCTTGTGAAATCCAGTGTAGCACGTTAGGTCTGAATGAGCAAACTAGATTGTGAATGGGAGTTATTCTACAGACTGCAACGGATGCGCCGAGCCATTCATCCAATACGTTTTTTACACTGGCGAATGAATAGACCACTCACCTTATTAACCACACAAGATTCGACTAAGACTAGTCCAATATTCTGGAGGGAGATATAAGGGGCGAATATTGAGAGGGTAATACCGAAGTAATGCGCATAGGTCCTCTTTTGAACAAGGAACCATTTTCTCGTATTCACAAAAAGCATAATTAGACTTAGCTGCTGTGCTCGAGTACTTGGCTGTCGAGGTGGTTGAGCTGGCGGGTATTGCGGCATACGACAACAAGAAAACGCACATCACACCCCGTCAAATGCAGTTGGCCATTCGAACGACGGGAAGTTAAACAAGTTGTTGGACGGTGTGACGGTCGTGCAGGATGGTGTGCTGCTTAACATGCAGGCGGTACTGCTGCCGAAAAAGACGAGAAGCCGATGGGCATCAAGGAATAGGCCGATCAGGTGCATCCTTACAGGCAGACCGATTGACTGAGTCTGCAACTATGAATGTGATAACGGGTGTCTTGAGGGCCACCGAAAGGCGGATTGTTGACTACAAGATGTGCTGGTCGAACGGCTGTCAGTTTAGTGATGGTCTGCCTTACTGTCTTGGGCGTATAGGCTGCAGAGTGCAGCGATGGGGCTATGACACTTAGAATGACGAAGCTGGCACGTTGCTATGGTTGACCAGCAGTAAATTAAATCGTCATGGCACAAGAGTTTGGCAGCGGTGGTGGTCTGTGATGACGTGCGTCTGCTCAGACTGAGAGGGCTACGTAGGTAGGTGGAAGGAGTTGGTGCGCAAGAATGGGTAGGAGGTGGTGGCTTATGATCGAGCCGGCTGGAAGGGAAGAATTTGAATGCGTGAAGAAACGGAATGAATGAAAGAAACGTGCCACTAACTGATGGTTTAAAGAGGACTGCTGATGTTCTTTACTCCGTTAATGTCTACGCCCGTCATCCGCTTTCATTCAACAAAGTATGCATTAGACGCCAATCACAAGGCTGTGTTTATGAGACAGCCGCTTTTACCTATCCCCCTTCTTAACGCTCTGCAGCGCAATGCCCACGCATCCTCCCTCCTCCCTCTCTTCACCCTTCACCGCTAGCCCACGTAGTCCTCAACAGGGCCGTAGGATACACATACTCACGCACTGCACTCCACATCCATCTCATCTACTAAAAGCCGGTGCACATGGTCACAGCCAACTCGCCGGGTAGCATCAGGCACACAGCAGTCTGAACCTTTGTGATCGTGACTGTTGATTTCTTGTTGTAGTGCGCCAACCGACTCGACTTGGTGACGATCCCCTCGAAGATGTCGTTCACGAAGTAGATAGGGACCTGCAACGCCTTCGACGAGATGCTCGTGCCTGATGCCCTGGTGCAACGCTTTGTAGATGTAGATGGCGTAGCTGTCCTTTCGCCTCCTCTTCTTAGCCTTGTCCATCTTCGGCGCCTTTACCTTCGACGCTTTCTTTGTAGCCTTACTTGTCAGTACTTCAGAGTCACATACTGAATGCACGTGATTTGATTCCTCATGTTCTCCTGTTTTCCGGAGAGGAATGCTACCCTCCTTTCAAATAGGTTGCAACAACCGCATCTCGAGGGTTGTGACGGAGCGAATATTCTCACCGGATTTTATCTGTCAACTAAGCGGACGCTTAACATTTTGTCTGAATTCACTTTGAGGCGAACCACACTTAAATTTGCATTATCTGCCTGTACACATTACCTAATTCTCCATTCACTTTACTACCTCAATTAACCACATAAAGGGTAATTGTCCCATAATAGGTCAACGGAACCTCTTTCTCTCTCATCAAAACTCTCACAAATGGTCAATTTTTATTACCGCCATATGCTGTAAAATCGAGTCAAAAACAGCTGCATCCACCAATACCCCATGGTCGCATGAAATCAGTGAACGTACCACGAAGTCAAAATCGTTGAAATGAAGCCGTTGGGACACTAAAAGGTTATGTGTTGCATTGCAATTCACCGCTGTCGGAGTGGTAGGATATCTGAAATCGAGGGCCACAGAAGGATGCGAAACAGTAACGCATTCAATGCAAACAGGGTCATCCCCTTTTTCCGAGGCATTCCTGACCCCAAGCCAACACTTGACCAGGCATTTACCCTCAAAAATGGTCACTTGTTATCACATTGGTGTACACTGATAATCCCAATAAACCTCCTCTCCTCTTCTTCCTCTTTCCCTCCTCGTAAATCTTGGATGCCACACTGCCAACAATATGCAAATTCCGAAGCATCTAAGCCATGGAGTTGGCAAGCAATTTTGCTTTTGAAACAGAAAGATACAAATAGGGAGTCACCATGGCAGGCTTCTCGCACTCACTCGAAGTCACGGAAGATACAATTTACCAGCGCCATCCCTTAAATGGTGATACTGGAAAGTGAAGCTACGTTTTCCAACATCAATGGCCTTAACTCAAATCTGTACTCCCATCAGTCCGTGAAAAAGTCAAATCCCATTCAAATAGCCATCACAGGACCGCACCTTTGACTGATTGCCCACATCGCGCGCATATGATAACCCGGCACCATGCTTCTAATCAGCAACTTGCAGACTACTGCTGTAAAACGAGCACACAAACGGGCCCGGAAACATGTAATTTAGCCTAAGCTAAAGTAGTAAGTAGGAGGAAAACTGATTAAATATATTCAATATTTTATCCCGTAACAAAACATTAATAGTTTATTATTGTTCCTACTTGGCTTTGTGCTCTCAATTTGCTCCCTTTTCCATGTCTACTCATCTCTTCCAACAAATGCATTAGCTACTCCAGCGCGAGTCTCATCGTCTTAGCCTGTCAAAATTCGCCGAACATGTAGGAGCCTACTAATAGGGCTCAATGAAAATGAAAACATGGCAGCTATGCAGGTCTAATAAATCCGCCTTATGGTTGTCAATATGCTACACATTGTGAGGAATTTCAATGGGATAATTTTCAAATTTGCAAATGTGTTGCCTACAAATCGTTGCAAATCACCCCATAAACATCCATACGAAACAAATCCGATTTGGCTTTCATTTAATTTATCAGGGGATATTGTCGTCTTGATGAGAGCTGTTACTCACTTGCATCTTGTCTGTGGAAATCCATGTGGAACATATGCCCTTCTGCCGAATGGCAAAAAATCATACCTTGAGATGAGAATGCATAAAGCGAGCATAAGAAGCTTTGCGAATCAAGCTTTACTAGCATCTAATTTAAAAATAATTAGCCTCGCGGCAATAGCGTGTGCTATCATAGTGAGATCACCGGCGATAGCTGGGCAGAAGCATGAGAAGACGAAATCAAATCTCTAAAAATAGAAGGAAAACTTTTGGCCTGTCCAATCCAGTATTTTGAGCATGCAACCTGAGGAATGTAGGTGCTAAACATTAAATGCTCAGTTAGCGTTTTTCTCATAAAAGGAAGACAAAGTTGAAAATTGTTAGCAAGAGCCTCAAAATGTTCCAAGTCGTCAATGTTATTTGTAAAATTCGGAGAAACGGTATGATGATCGTGCCAATGCATTCATGCTGACGAGGCTGCTAAAGGCTGGTGAATGCTAATGGGTGAAACTGATCAACTAAATCACTTTTAGCTGCTAGGTAGCGATCGCATAAAAGAGTATGATCTAACGGTAGGATTTAATAAAATCGGTTAATCTAAGCTTGTTAACCATGATGAACGCATACCATTATGCAGCTACATGCTTGAAATGCTCCGTCCAACTAGGTGTTTATGCCCTCACATTGAGTAGACCTCATTGAAACTCGTGGGCTAAAGCTGACTCACATTTGCATTGGTGGTGCGAATTTTCCAGGTGTGTAAGCCGCCTGAATGGGGATAATCTGGAAAGTCTACTTCACTGCAGCCATTAGAACTGAGGCGACAAGTGAATGCAAATCGATTTACAGAGTAGTTTTCATCAATTTTTGATGTGAGGAATATGAACTCTGTTTTTTGCACCGTGTTCAATAATGCGCAGATAAATTATGACTCTATCTAATCATTTTATCAGTTCTGGAGTATAAAAGTTGAGGATGGGAAGACTAATCGCGTGTCATTTGCACTCAGGTCTGCCACGTGTACGACAGGCACAAGCCAGTGAATGTGACCGACTCATTCCAACAATTTCATCAACTGCCTTTGTTGCCCCAAGTATCCACGTGCCAACGTGTATGTACGCAGTTTGTCCAGCTTCAAGCGTTTGCAACTGTAAAATGAGGGTGATTTTAAAAGGCGTAACTCCCACACTTTTCCCAAGCCACGGCGAATTATGATTTGGCTAGTCCCTTTTTATTGACCCAAATGACCAGTCTTTAGAGGCTACCAGCATGATGTCTCAGCCGTATTTTTGCCATGTTGTCCATTTATGTGTTGGATGCTTGGTCGATGGAACATCTGAATGTAGATGCGTTGCACAGCATATGTGGAGTGCAATGGACATGCTGGAATTGCCACAGTTTGCGCATGCCTTGCATTTCGTAAACGTAGAGCTCTTGAATTTTGTTAGAGTACTCGTGAACCATTCCTAAGCAGTTTGAGATGGTGAGCTATTTTGTCAGCGGTTTGATTAAGCGAGGTAGTATTTACGCATCCGTTCAATTTCTAAAATATGATGACAGGCCTTAAGTGGCGAAGAGTGAAGTAGTTAACGGGTTGCAGTCACAATCGCCAGTGGGTCTGTCAGATCGATGCGAAGGAAGGTAGATGCATGAAAGTCGGTCAGGGAAGTGGCACAGCATGTTGAAGTGAAATTGTGCAGCAGTGTGTTGTGGACTCTAAGGTGAAGGAAAGAAAGTCGGGCGATTAATCGAGCACTTTATCTGTCAAAAATATGGCTTATCATTTACCTTTATTCTAGCATTCGACCTTACCAGAGTTGTCACTCTTGATTAAGGCATTCTCACCATAATGATAGTTCACCAAGAGAATAGAGGTAGTGCAATGATGTGTCGACGCCGCGTTCCCTTCTCCCAAGCATCCATTCATTTACACCGTCGATGCTGCCAAACTAGGCTTCTGCAAGATTATTCACATTGTGCTTTTTCAATGAAGGATTAGGAAGTAAGTGCTTTGTATTTTCATAGGTTATTTCGATCCATGGATAAGTTTGTGGCCCCAAAATTGTAAAAAGAGGGAAGAGGCCATGAGAAGATGGCACTGATGTGGAGTTCATCTGCACCCACATTTTAGACAAATTTGAAGCAGAGCGATCACAAATCCTAATTTCTTAATTAGGATTTCAAAGCATTGTCTAGGCAGCCATCTGCTGCTGAATTTCCTTAAGCTTGTATCGTCAAGTGTATTAATCAAGCCTTCTGTATCCAATTTTTGAGACGTACTGACGCCTCCACCTAGATAATCAGTGGAGTGGCTTCGAAATAGATGCCTTCTTAGTTAAGAATACCAGAGGTAATAAATAAAGCGACTGGTTATTAAAACTTCATTGAATATAAGCTAAACTTGCGAGTAGGACAACAGTGTCAAGAAATGAAATAAACATCGGAAGACGTTGTACTAGCAGCATGCTTATTGCCACTGTCAACGACTTCTTCCCCATTGACATCCGTGGAAATGAAGCGGCGACACATGTATCGAGGCGCGTGGTATTCTCTTTTGTTCCGCCTGATGTCCAAGAGTATTGGCATGTGATGTAGGGTAAATTAAGACTGCAGTGCTTTGCATTTTAAAGGTTATGTAGAATAAGAGGGCGGAGTTAAGCACCTTCTATAGTCGTGGGTCACGCTGTACCTCGGAATAAATGAGAGACGGCGTGTGAGAGGCGAGATTCCTACCCTGCTAATCCATCTCATCCATTCACTTACCTCTCCTTCTCACCTGCACACTATCGCACCTCACAACTTGCACAGATAAATGCGGCAGTAGAGCCATTACTCTATCACTCATACCCGTCTAAATGCCGCTTTTGTCTTCTACAGCAGCTGCCACTGCCAGTAGAGGTAGGCGACCGCAAAGATCACAGTGCTGCAAGGGGAGAAGAGCAGACATATTAGGCATTGGCGTTGAATGGTGGTGGTACTGGCGAGTTGGCACGAAGACTACGATGGCAACTTAGTGGTGTGATGGTAGGGCGTCTGACTCCAAATGCATGTTCACATCGAGCCAGGATCAGTGCACTTCATTCACTTTACCTCATCTTTCAACTTTGCTATGTCGCCTATAAAACACATCGCACTTGCATTTTGTCCGCACACTCCTTTCCATCCAGGAGGAAAGAAAGCAGGAGGCAGACGAGGTGAAGGTGAGGCAGGAGAGGTCGGCATGCGAGTAGAGGAATTTACTGATGCTGCAATTAGGAACGCGATATGTTTTCGACAATATGGCTTAATCGCGGCCAGCATGAATAAGCTAATCATAGCGAAGGTAGTTCCAATGCGGTGAACAAGACAAATGCTAACTACGCATAAAGTATTGGGAGACGAAGGAAAGGAAACCTTAACAAAACAAAAGCTAAACACATCGTGCCAAAAGGAAGGTTTACCTTGACCGACAACTCGCTGCAGCATCTCGTACCGCTTACAACCTTTCCTCTAGTTCTTGTGGAAGGAAGGGTGTAAGGAAAAGACTATTTTCCAAGACCCTATCTCTGCTTTCTATTCATTTATCTTTGCCTCAGCTTTGACCCTCGCTTCGCATAATTGCGGATTGCTTGAGCAGACAGAACCTATAGCACTTGAGATTGGCAATGGAAGAGGAGGTAGTGAGTTGTGCATACCTCCCTAAATAGCAAAGTCTCCAGCAATTCGAGAAAATTGCCTGCAACTCTCCCTGCCTTACGAAGTCTTCTGTGTTTATTTTACCTAGTTGTCGTTCTACACATGTGGCGTAGTGTTACTACCCAGTAGAAGAGCAAGATCTAGATGGCATTGCAAATGCAACAGGTGTGCTGCCAAATCACGAGACTAGCATTTACACCTCCCGCCCGACCATTCAAATAATTTGGCGAATGGCATTGGACATGACGCTTTCTGATTAGCTTGTGCTGATACTCGCAGGAGTCATGTTCCTCAGCGCACCATTAAAGAGACTAGGCGAATGGGTTTGGAAACGCCACCACGCCTTGTGGAGCATCGGGTTTCACTGATGCTATCTGCGCATTTGAAACACTTTAGAGAAAAGCAAATAAAATAGTTAGCGCAAAAGCCGACCGGTAACTAGGCCTTCCTTCATAATGGATTCCGACACTTTGGAAAACCCTACCATTATGTTGCAGTAATATCTAAGCTCAACCATCCCACATCAGGTGGTTATGCAAGCATAACCTTAGAAGCAGGAGGAAAGCTCCTTCGGCATAGGAATAAATATCAAGCTGCAGGCTCCTCTCTTAGATTCCTCTTAAGTATGTTTTCACACAGTGACGAGTTTCAGTGAGACAGATGTGCATTGAACGAAGTCAAGTAGAACGCTCCCTTTCGTGCGCTTTCAATGAGATCTTTTGCCAGCTCAAGACGTCGGTCTCTTTTAAATGCGTAAGATGCCACCCAGAATTACTTGCGATTCTGCTATCTACAATCATACCCTGCTCTACTAACGATAAAATCACGGTAAACACCTCAATAACTATTTAGCATTGCCTTATGCACTGCCAAAGTAGGCTTCATGAGGAATTTGCGTTTAACAAAGTCATTGATAAGAATTAAACCCATCAGGAGAATCATGCCTGCTGCTTAGACTTCTGCAAAATTATTCAGATCTGGACATGGTAGATTTATCACATGAGAAAGGAAAAAGAGGTGCAATGAGCAGAACAAACGCTTGTGATTGCTTCAATTTAATTATGAAGTACTTATAAGAACCAATCAGGGAAGTCGAGCACTTCATAAGGCATTGCAGCTAATTGAAACAGAGGCGTTTGCATGCGCCTCCAAATGACATCTTGGCATGTCCATCGAAATAATTCCTTGCAATTAGCAATCCGGGTAACATCCTCCCGAATGCGCCACATCCGCCAATTCATTGGTGTAGACATCAGAGGTGAGTTATCCATGAAGCCAAGTTTATCGGCACAGTCTAAGAAGAACTTCATCCCGCTAATCCTTTTGCATTCTACGTCTTCAATTATGATAATTTCAAATGTTTGATTAGGAGACAATTTTGACATTGTGTCGTGTAATTCAGCCCTAACATTCAGACACTGCTGCAGGAGCAATGAAAGTCCAATAACATAGAAAGCGCAGTCATAATCAGCTAGCTTTAATCTTCCTTCTTGACGCCGTTCAAATTCGCTACCTTCAAGGAGGCGCAAAATGAGTCTGTAGTTTTCTGGTAACATAAGATATGACTGTTTAAGACGCAATACACTAACATCTACCGTAGTAGTGCGAGTAGAATTAACGATTCTCATTGATAATTCCACAAGCTTCGAATGAATCAAGTCTGAAGGAGCCAGCTTTTTAATGTTCATTGCGGACTCTATTAAGACGCAGCCTACCCTTTTAAAGGCATTCGTGGGGACAGAATGGGATGAAAACCGAAGATGGAATTTCATCTGTTCAAAATGTTTTTCAATACATTTGTTAATCCTCAAGAGGGACAGTGGCTGCGGGTGCGACAACAGGGCTACATACACCTGCTTATGTATGAATGTTCATTTTTTGAAAAGATAACAGATTTCCACCCCGGAAGTGCAACGCAAATGCTTGCTATGTCAAAAGAGCTAAGATACTCGCATATTGTTCTGCGTACTTCGTCAGGGAGGTTAGCGATCTTTAAATCATGCCATTTTGCTTTGAGAAGGAGTAATTTTTAAATAGGTAATGAATAAAATATAGAAAATTGTGCACTACTGAGCAATTTAACAATTTAACGATGACAAAGGGATCTAGATTGAAGTGAATAAGAAGCGCTTGTCAAGATCTGAACAATCCAGCTTACCTCTGCTTCCATATCCGTAGTTCTGACTAGCACTGCTATACACGATCAGCACAAGGTTATCAGATTAAATTGAACGAACATAACACTGATCATGACGCTACTTAAACAAGAACACAACTCCAGTCATGGCGCCACTTAAATGAGAAGTATTTAGTTGAATGATATCTCACATCAAAGGAGTCGTTAGCTTCAGCAGGTCAGAGGAGAGCTCGGTACATGCACTTGGCTAAATTTTTACTTAGTATGGCTAAATTATACTAATAGATGATTTTAACGAACCAAACTCCTTCTTGCTGGATTCAAGGGCCAGAGTAGACGCGGTAAGCAAGCGACCTCTAATACTGCTGCAGTGCTGGTGGATCTGGCTCTGCTTGAAGATCACGTAAACATTGAAGACTGTCTCATAACTACAAAGCTTAATCACCGTGCCTGTCAATGACGCCAAGGAATACACACTATCTTACGTGCCCTCTGGTAGGACCTTTTTAGATAAAGTAAATTTTAGAATCACTTAGACCCTAGCTTAGAACTATGCTGCATAAACTCATCCCAGTAATTTATTGGTCATGAAGAGCAGACTAGTGCTAATAAGTCTTTTTTTGCTAGGCGACTTCAATGCCTATCAGAACGGGCCTCTAGCTACTAGACAGGCAGGTGTTGCATCCTGTCAGGCAATTGGACTGCGAATTATGCTCGAGAAGCCCAGCGGTGTATGGGCAAATTCCACATTCGGATTACCAACTTTATGTTCATGTACTACCAGGAACATCAAATGTCCCTGTATTGCAAGTGGCAATCATGGCTGAATTTCTGACAAAATACAAATAATCTTCAAATTAGCTAGCGAAATGGAGAAGTGGCCTTTTAGCAAAATGCAAAACTTTGCACAAACGACAACGCAACTTGCGCACTGAAACATTTTAGCCGGAAAATTGGATAATAGGTTCCTGTCGCTGCGAACGCGCCCTGACCGAATTTCGCTCATACATAAATAACGGCTTAGGAGCAGCATTATAACGCTGATTTTACAGTTATTTCGGCCACCATACCATGAAATTTGGGGTCCCAATGCGGGTTTCTTCTATGCCTAGTGCTTTCTTTGATCTGGGCTGCATTCTAGCATGGGCGTGTAAAGGCGGTAAGAGACTGTTTCGCTATTATTGTAGTCCTTGCTCCCTTGCAAACACAGCAGTCAAAGTTGGCAACAAAGCCATATTCTTTTGTGGCTCTGCTTTATTTCTTCTTTGCATTTGAAAAAGTAAGACCATGCTAGGAATTTATGAGATGCTCACGTAGGCTATCAACCAAACTGGGTGCGGAGAACCAAATTGTAACTAACATCCTATAAGCAAGTTTATACGAAGTCAGAAGGACACTTTAGCTAAAAGACATTATTGGCTTCAAATGTTAATCTACCACCTCCACATTCCGGTCTAACCCTTCCAATATTGAGACCTGTCCACTCTCTCAGAGCTATCAAAATTTCACCAAGTCTAAAGCAGTTAGGCTAGTAATGCAAATATATTCCTAAACTCTGGGCACTGAACTCGATCCCGACAAATGCAATCAGGTACTTTTCCCTTGACCATCATCTTCATACGAATTCGCCACACAAAAAGTTTTTCGAGTCAAGAATATGACGTGATGGAAGGCAACCTGGAAAATAAGTTGAACTATTTCTCTAAGGTAGAATCGATCACTTGCACAGACACCGAAAGAGGAAACGTCGTACAAAATATTGACGAGCTTACCCATAGCGTAGGGTAAAATGGACCGAATCATTTGCCCAGACAGGCGCTACTGTCTTTTATCAGCCACTTTCATCCAGTTTTCTGATCTAGCGATAAAGTAGTACTGCCAAGGGGCAGTTCAAATATGTAACCAACGTAGATTTCTGCTCAATTACAAGACTATACAGCAAACCATGCTGATTAGATACACATGTAGTTGCTTTATTTGCAAATCGCGTCCTGTGTTGCGGGAAGACATGTCAATATTGTGCATAGTACCCCGATTTTGGTCCCTTATTAAGCACTTGTGTCCATCCCAAACGAAAGGTCTTAATAAATGTTTGGTAATCAGCTTTGTCCACCACCAATCTGTGTCGGTATTTTCTCATAGGCTAGACAGTTCGTATTGCCAGCTTTAAAGCATAAATTAGCCGACAGTGCGAATCCGCATTCAGTAAAACATGAGCCATGTGTTTGTAGCCCATCAAGATTTCCAAAATTTTATGCAATGGGTCAGTTCAGTATTTCATCAGTAAGAGTTCTTTATTGTCAAAGAAGTATAAAAATTTCATGCACAAGTCAAGATTTCATTAGGTTGAAAACTTTTTCGTGTACTATTCATGCTGCCAACCATGAACCGGTATGCCACTCCTCAGCGCTCTGAATATTATAAAGTATGTCAGTGGAAAGTAATGGATTCGGCGTTTATCCGTTTCGAGAGGAGCAGACGAATTCGATTAGTAGTATATTTTGGCTAAATTACTGGGATGACTCGGTGATAACCATTTAGCATTTAAGAGTTCACTTCTTCCTCGGGTGAGATGTCGCCTGTCTGGTCATAAGGTTAGCAGTCACTGGGTGCTTATCGCCAAAAATTTGTAATGAAGTAAGCAAACTTTGCAAAGGTATCCGCGCACAAATATCAACCGTGGCCTAAATTTGTACGAAATCGAAAAGGAAAACGCAAATACGTGCGCATTGCATCATTCAATTTACCCATTAAAGCAAATCTGGAAAGCAGGATAAAATTGCCTGTCCTGTGTATCAGCACGGCCGCGTGAGGCGTTGTTACAATGCTCGACTGTAATCAGGCATGGTAAACGGAATGATAGACCTAGGAATGAAAATATTTTATTTTGTTTGGGACTGAAGTGCCATGTGACCTAATGGCAAATTTTGCGTCCAGTGGGCATCGCTAATGTAGGCGACTGGCCTTCAAAGTAATAACGTATGACACAATCAATGTAGTAAGGGCAGTAAGAGCAGAAAATCAGTGCAAGAGATGACTGGCGATGGTATATAGCGACAGCAGACCATGGCTAATGGTATTCTTTGCCACGTGCGTGAAGTGGCTCTCTCGTAAACCAGCAAAGTACGCACTTCAAGTAAAGTAGAAAGATTAGGTCTGACCGGTGCTTAAGGGGCCTACTATGATAATTGTATTATATAGCTGCACTCTCCTGCCCATTTAGTACCTTAATTAACGGTAATTAAAATTTAACTTTTAATTATTGTTCTGAGTTCTTCACAAGAAGAGATTACCAACTCTTCTCACCTCAATCCCCGTACCAGGTGTTTATGCATGTATACACGATTATACATCCTGCCATTCTGCGCCACTACTACAGCATTTAAGCTGGGCTAAATTAAATGCATTGCACTTCGTAACTTGCATTGTTAAAACCCATAGTTCCACCATTTAACGTCATGTGTTGTTTAATGTTAAGAGCTCTGAATTCTGTTCCGGCAGGGGTCCTTACAAGCGCCACCACAAAAGGCTGTACTTTAGTTTGATGAGGTAGTGGCAAATGTATAGATTTGGTATAATCCCACCTATTCTGATTGTAATGACGAACACAGCCATGCGGTTCTCGTGCACGTTTAACAGCGAAAGTCCCCGCAATTGCGCGACATGAATATTTCCTTACCCAACAATCAATGCCTGCGTCACTATTTTAGCGTAATGAATTGTTAGCATGAGAATGCAATCAAAGATTATCAATGCAAACCTAAATTGCCTCTAGTCTCTTGTTCAATTCCAAGCTGAAGGTGTTTATAGGCATCTGTCATCTTTATCACTGACAGTCTATCTTCCACCATTTCAAGTGTTTTTGTTACATTTGTACCATTAAGAAAGTCATCTGCATGACGAGCCTCTGGTCGCCATTGTTTGCAGCATACCGTGACCTTGCGTTAGTGAGCGGCTTGTGAACGTTATATCGCAGTCCAATTAGATGTGGCAGATTTGTCAATATGAATCGCTGAGGAAATAATGTTAGCTTAATCGCGCGATTCGGTAACGAGTCTTCGGCTGCTTAATTAGATGATTTGAGTAACTGCGTTAAGTCTGCAATCAAACATGCTTCCAACATTCATAAGGCGAAATTCAAAAGCAACGGACTTTTGGTTCTATCGGTAGGTTTGTGAACTCAAAACACCTTGCTTCTCAACAAACCTGAACAATGACTTAGGGGTTTCTTTTAACCAACGCAATGGAATCATTTTAAATTAAATAAAGTTAATTGAAGGCCCTTTTAATGGTTTCGTTCCAAGCGTATTATAGCCGTATTTATATACATGCGCATAAAGCATGCAGTGTGACAGCGAAGTCCCACCGTTTAATTCTTAGGATGCGCTTGCATTCGAGAATAAATTCAATGGACTCACCACTTTGAGTACCATCACTTAAATCTAAATTACCTCCATTTCAAGGCCTCTTCTTTCACAGTGTAGCCACGCTTGACTACAGGTGCGCCTGTGTACCTTAGTGACTGTCGTATCCGATTAAGTTATAATGAGAAGCAAATGGTTGGGTTCAGCCACAAAAACAGAACTTGGATCATAACCTCAATTAAGTCATAAGCGGTCACATTCATCACCATGCGTCAAAACTGCTCGCGTGGTTGCACTTTTTTAAATGGGGTGAAAGATGGGAATCGAAAAGCTCACTCGTTTTAAACTAATTCAGCTTTTCCAAATATTGTGCTGACATCACTCATCTCAACGTTGTTGACATAAACCTATTCGCACACATCTCGGATCTACATAATGAGTGCTGCAAGATTGCAACAATGTACAAAAAGGGAGCAACCAACAAAAATGATGAAGAGTTTTCAAATTGAGCAGTCGTGTTTTCTTATTACTAATAATAAGGAAATTTGTGCAATAGTTACGCGGTTTTCGTGTTCTTGTTCCTAAACTGGTACAGTAACAGCTCCTAACAAACGTAATGGACGTGATTTACTGATCAGATAATGCAGGTTTTCTGTTGCTGCCTTTACCAAGAAGGGAATTATATAAATTTCTAAGGCACCGTATGCTACCCCTCACAATTTGATCGATTTAAGCACGAGTAACCTCTTCTTGGTGTCACAGCAATGCATAATTGAGCAGTAATTGGTGGGTCATCCTACACTATGAATGCGTTAGGGGAATATAAAAGACCGCCTAAGCTAATTTACGTGAAGAAAACATCTATATACTTGTGTGCTCTATTGCACCAATTGTATTGCCATCCTTTTCAAGTGTGCAAGCGAACAATCAAAAGTGTAACTATGACACCAAGAAAACTCTTTCTGCAAAAAATATGCTTTAGAGTATCAACGCTGAGGACCCATGTGAAGCATCCAATGCAATTGTAGAGGACAAAGTGTGAGCAATAACTTCTTTTTAAAGTTTTAAAACGAAGTTTTCAAAGGGTACCTAGATTAGCGTTGCCAGAATATCCTGCCCATCCCTCAAATATACCTGCCACAATGGAATTTCTGTCCTGGTGGGACCAATATGGAGGAACATTTGAAGACTCGTAAGGATAAAGGTAAAAATGAAAATACTTTTGTAAATATATCAAAAAACTACTTAAAAGGCAAATAAATCACTTAATATTTCTTAATTGCATAAGTGCTGTTGCTGTCCCTTAGGAACGTTTCTTAGTATTGCTTGATGTTCTCGTGGCTACCGCCTTTCGGTTCTCGCTGAGGAAGTGACACTTGATCAACAGAAAGCTTCAAGAATAGCCAGCATCTTGGTTGTCGAAATGTGATGCATGATATACTCAAATGCATAGCATAATTAAAATATCCGTGCTTTCGATGTACAATAGAGTCCGCACAATTATGCTACTGAGCCCATAAATCGCAATTTCTACTATCTCGTGGAACCAGATAGCGCTCGCTTTAACAGGCAAGACGGATGATCTTTTAGTAGCATTCGCTCAAGATTAACAAAACTTTTTTAATCAGTCTGTGACGAATGTTTGCGAGCGTGACCATTTGCTTTATTGATTTGAAGCATTAGTTTTCGGAACCGGAAATACCCCTTAGTTTGGCCAATTGTGACGCTACTCACGACCTCACCGTTTCCTTTGAGAAAAGGCGTGATTGTCTAGACATTTATTAATAATTTTCTCTGACTAGCGAAGCTTAAAATACACGGCAACATTCTTTTATTATTTTATTTGCAATTAGGATTTGAATCTAATTATTAAATAAAACTTGGACACAAGGCAAGTTATCGAAAGAAAGTCCACACATAGAGCTTTTGATTTTCTTAAATAGGTATTACTGCATTCTTTTTGGTAATGGTCTACTCTGTCGCTGATTTCAAGTCATTGGATCAATAAAGTTCGGTGAGGCCATTTCGCACTGACAGCATGGAAGCTCTTAGCTTAGTACAATTTTAAGGCAAGTTAAAGATTCTACTTTCCTTGAAGGATCGGTGTCGCATGGTTCGCTAGACCGAGTGTTAGATGCTTGGCAACTGAGAGCATGGGCGGCTGTAGTAAAAGGCCAGATGCAAAATAAAACCACTACAGTCTAGAACGAAATAGCCTACTGTGGAATCACAGCGTTGTGAGATAAAAATAATTAATGGTAAATGCAAAATGATTTAGTTTTTAACCCAACAGGGAGACTATAGAACATTGAACGAAATTATGGCTAAAGGAAGGCTAACGCACAAGAGTAAGTATTTGGGTTTTAATGGATTTTAAAGCGAAAATGAGCATAAGTGTAGACGATTGTTGATATCTGGTCCAGCTCTATTTCAAGCAAAGGTGCAGGTGTTTTACAACTCTCTTTAAAATCTCGCACTTATTTGCACGTCATGTCAGAGTTGAGGGTAATATCAAGACTCGCAGAACGAATTGGCACCTTCCAGGGCCATTACTTCCATTCAATGGAACTAATGGTAGTAAAGAGGCGGGGACAAGGGAAGACATTATGCTTACTGATCATGATTGGGGGGTGTTACGCAACGATTTTAAGTTCAAATCAAGCAAGTTAAAGTTCCAGTAACACTCTCACTGTTGTTGGTCGAAATACACTAGGAGACGCCTAAAAGATGTGTGCAACTGCGACGCTGCTTAACTAATTGTCACGTCAACCACGCTTCAGTGGTTCGTATGGTTAGACTGCCGGTGTTTCAAATCTGCTATCACAAATTGTATCGGGCTTAGTGATATATGCTCTGACCTCCCTGCTTCTAGGCTCAAATCAAATAGTCTTAACGCCTCACTTGCACCACAAATGCATGATGTGAGGTCGCTCATCAGTATAAACCGTGATTCACAATCCTTGCGAAGCTGACTATTCCAACACAGATGTACTGCGCTGACAAATCTTGCACGCAAAATCAACATCTACCGCCATTGACAGATGTTCATATGCTAACCATAAAATGTTCCATGGGAAAAAAATGCGATGACTTTGGCACCATGTAAGACCAAGAGCTTAGTGGGATTTCCCAATTGTCTCCAACAAGTTAGACCTCACTCGCCGCAACTCCTCCGTTAAAATAAATTACTATCCAACGACAAATCAGGAGAGCCATAGCTACTCCCTTACAATTGTTCGACAATTCTTATCCTTTTCCAAAGGAACAATAAGCTTGTCTGTCAATTCAACACTAACCTCCTACTCCTATGTTGCCTACGTGCTCCAAACCATTTTCTCCCTAAATCCTTGCACCCAATACAGCATAGAAAAAAGGCAATTCGGCTGTAAAAGCAACAATTGCAATCTAAGAGTGACCAGCAGCTGACTGAAAAATGCCTAAGCGCTTGATTAAATGTGTTGACTAAGTCACACTGGCACGCTGACAGTAAAAGTGGCGACACGATTTTCCTGCTCCCTTGCTTCTCTCACGCTTTCCTACATAACATTTCCTCTTTTCGATGAGTTTTTTTAGATTTTGACCACACAGCTTCTGTGTGGCATGGGCAGTAATGGATACTTTTTCTGTGTTGATGAAAGGAAGATGCAACCCTTCGCGCATGTCTAACACCAATGGCATTTAGGCTGCCAAAATAGCATTTGCCGCAAGTAGCTGTAGGAAAGTGATTTTGTGAAAAAGGAGGGCTTGAAAAAAGCGTTTGATAAGAGGTTCGTCAGATATCAACAGCTTACCAATTTCGCCGCATCTAAAAGTCTTGCGATGTAGACGATGCAGAAAGAAGAGCTTTTATGAAGATAAACCAGACTTGCATTCAGCAAGCGATGGGGTGAGCAAAAACAGCACTTTTAATACGAATCTGTGCCAAATAAACTATTTGAAACTCTCTCGAGTTATTTTAAATTTTAAATCAATATGAAATCATTGCTCGTACAGGGATAAGCATGGGTACACATCTCACCCATTCTTAACCTTTTGCCTATAAAACTTTCGAGCTCACTTCAAGCACAGCCATTGCACAAATATGACTAATTTTCATAAGTTGCATCTTATTACGAGTGTTACCTTGATATATCCTGAGTAAAATTGCTTCGAGTTCAATCAGTCCATTCGCTGGATCACTTGTTTGCGGACATAAACTTCGCCATTTTAAGACTCTTTCTGCTTTCAAACAATGACCATAACTTTAAAAAGGCATAAAATAATTTTGAAGTGGTTATTAACAACGCTGCATGTCTTCTACTCAATGTACAAGTGAGACTTCATTTTTCTTGCCTTATTTATCTGTGTTTACCCACTTGTCCACGTTCCTACCTAGAGGAAATAAATTCCAGCTAAAAGTGGCCTACGTATGGGAAGGATCTATGGATCTTGGCTTTGCGTCGTGTGTACGCTATACTGCATGCTACGTGGTCTTATCACCTTCATGTCTAAAAATCACCTTATAATCAGGGAACAACTTCCTCGATAAATGAACTTAGTCACGACAGATTATGGCGATTGCATCCTTTAAGTCTAGCTTCGTAGAATAGTGAAGGGACAAAGGAATCGCTAGTGATCCCAACTATCGTCGCGGCGCTAGTCTATGCGTAAGCCAGTCAGCTACAAGCAGATGTCATGATATCTTGCTGGATGCGAGAGTTGTTGATTTGCATTTCTGTGTCCTTTCTTGGCATTAAAATGCACCTACTTCAGATAAAACAAGATGATTATACGTTTCTGTCTGTTTTCGTGAAGAAATGTGTCGCATTCGGGACAGAAATAGTCTGTGGTGGAATTAATTATGTACGCTCTTTTCCGATGCATTTATCTTCTTGTCTGAGAGATAAAAATCTCACTTGATACAAAACATTAGGATTTTATGCCAGTATAACTTCCTTCTATTGCATCGGCATTCAGCACATGAATTAGTGCTATCTGCTCAGCAATCTACTCTGCTTTTAACTTACAGGTGAAAAGAGCCACACTTGATCTTACATGGGCTCTGCCAGTGCTTAGGCCAAATCCGCATTCCTGCATCCACAACTAGTCAACGAGATGAACACGTACCTCCACACCATGATTAGAACACATGCTAGCGTAATTTGTCCTCACCACACAAATTTTGGTCGAGCTAAAGTGAGTGTGCGCTTGTGTGCATAGATCTACTCCGTTAGTGTATCATAACTTGATGTAGTCTGTACAAAACGCTGGAGAGGTTAATTAACCAGGCCAGCGATGTGATGCCAAAACGTAAGACTATCACAGAAAGAATAGCTTTTTGCTTTGTATGACCGTGTAAATTAATTAATGGGTTTAAATATAGTGCTTGATCAATTCGCTTCACGTAACAATGGGATGATTTCGACAATCTTCCAGTAATGGCTGTGAATCAGAAATTCTCGACACAGCGCAGTGTAAACTCGAAGAAATAAATAAAAGGAGGGATAGAAGAGCACTAAGGAATGTAGGAATCATATCCTAAAGTTGTCGCAACAAACCAATGTGACAGTGATCGTTAAAATTAATTGAATTGTTCCCTCTACCTCAATTTCTGCCTCATTTGTCGCGGACCATGCCCATGTATTATGTATGAGAAATAAAGGTTGATAACTGGAAAGAATTGCCGGGCCATTAAAAGGGCTTGACAACAATTTGATGGCCCTGCGCTTATGCGCGAAGCAGCGGCTGCTCTTCTAATTGGAAAAATATTTGTTTCCATTGCACTGACTGTCGGTAAAATATTCCTTGGCACCAAATTGAAAGTGTTCCCTACGAAAAACCAAACCATCAACTAGCGCCTCTGCTACTGCAATTATTGCCAAGAACTTGAGAGTAGCTGCTTGATTAGATAAAAAGTGCATTTGATTTGCTAGTAATCTTCAAAAACAACACTGATAAACAGCGATAAATACTACTAAAACGGTGCAGACTAATTACTTATTATATTCAACAGGAGCATTGTCTTGCCATTATTTCCAAAAATGTAATAGGATAGGCAGCAAGCAAAATGCTGTGGAGGCAGGGTCTGGGCTAAAGAGGAGTAGTAATGATCAGCTCTATGACTATGGCGCAAATAGGTTTATTATAGTAATTCTATCAGGCCCAAGCCACAAAAGTAGCATGAACATGAAGCATTCGAATGACACAGACTTAGATGTGATAAAATAAACTTTACGATTGCGTGACCACATATTATAATATTTAATCAAATTGAGTTTGTTCCTTCTAAAAGGCAATTACGACTTCACTAAAGAGAAGTCAGAGCTAGTTATTCAGTTGGAATGAAGCTTTATTACAATCTTTAATGACTATCTTATTTCTTGCGCTTTAAATTGGTGCAGAACTGAATAGTAAAAGGATCTTAAGTCCCTTCCCCACATTCCTCTAAAAATGCATTCGCGAGTTTTAATTAATATCCTTCATCACCTCCTGACACTAGTTTCTGACGCCCACAAGACTGCATGTGCAGAGAGCTCTAAACAAGCATCTGGAAAAAAGGTAGGCAAAGCCAGATCATTGCTTTTAAAAAATAAGTGCGCATCAGCTCATACCTAGTTAACAACGGATGACAAATGGTTCTCATGATTGTTTTTCAAGAGCAGTTTTGCGCAGCTACTTATTATTTGTTGCAAAGTCAGCCTGCACATTTTTATTGTTACTTTTCATGGCTAGTTGACCGCTTTCAGTTAGAGGGATTAGTAGGTCGTAACTTCTATTAAAACCACGACTTTACTCATAAGTCATAATGCACTATTTTTTCAAAAGCTTGCCCATATAGCATCTGAATTTGCTAAAGTGGATTTGATCGAGCAGGAAGTTGTCTTGAAAAACGCAGGTTTAACATTCCTATCAGTCTAGTGCTATGTACATGACTTTCAAGATGCCCTCCATCACTTGCGTCTTAGTAGCCTGCATCAAAGTGTCCCAGAGTCACGTGCTTCAGATCTGTTTAAGAATCAACTAATAACTCCTGACATTTTATGGTGTGAAAATTGCAATGGTTGAGACATTCGATTGAGGGCGGAAGGAATGGGTCACCTTTTAACCATCATGTACCTTTTATGAGCGACTCTTCCTACTCAATGAAGCTAGTAGCGATTCACTCTGCAAAGAGAAAAGTTGGTCGCGTTTTAAAACAGGAGCTAATTAAAGCCACCCAGAGGTGTCACACATGTGCCGTAATTGCAAAAGCACATAAGATGCACTTCGACTTATCCTAGGTATCAAATGCTGGTGAACTCATTTAAAATGGAGGTTAGAGCACTTTTCGTCTTCGCATTTCAAGAGATCGCTACCCCGAACCTTTGTTGATGGTAGCAGAGGTGATCACAGGTGCTAAAGCAGTTTCTTACAGTTTTGAAACACGCAATAACACTAATTTTGGATGAGTTCATATAAAATGGCATGCGCTGACCAAGAATATTAACTACAAATTCCCTCTAGGGCTAGTGCTACCCTGTCTTGCAAATGCAAACTATCTTGCAGTTCAAAGCTTGCTTACCTCCACGCACCTTCTTTTTCACAAATTAATGGCCTTTCATTCTGATGCTAGAAGAACCAATGCAAAATATTTTGCAGATTATATCCTTCATAAAGCTTTTACAGGCCTTTATTCCAACAACGATAGAGTTCCTGGTAAGTTATTTAGTTTAGCATTGAAAAACATGATCATGATGCTTTGTGGAAATGCCAAATTACTATTTGGTTAATGACCATAAAGACGGGTTTCTTCAAATTAGATTTTGGAAAACGGTCGTTTTATGAAGCATATTATGACCATAATCCTATCCTTCTCTTAAAGCTCACCTACTCTCATTCCAGTAAAGGTCAATTTACTGCCCAGACCAAATCGGCAGAGCGCGGTTAGTTCCACAAAAAGAACACAAACATATACGTTGAGGCGAATATAATAGCAAAGCATACGCAGCTCATTGTGTCGCACGTCTGCGTGACCCATTGAATACGACTAGCGTTATGCTCGTTTCCATCACAGGCGTTGTCCTATTTTACCTCCAAATAGGAGGTACTACCCACAGAATCCTATCCCTTCCTCATATTATTCATCTGGTTAACTTTACGTCATCGTGAGCTGCACCTCATTGTCAAGGTGTTCGTTTAAACATTTGCATTCACTAATTACAGCAGACAAGTTCTGCATGTTGATTTCAATGCTTAAGGCAATGTCTAGAGTGGATATAGTCTGCACTTCTGGCTACGCATCGACTTTTGTGCCCGCCATTAATTTCGCACTTTTTAGCATGCATTGGGTTGCAGACAGCATAGACTTGGTGCCCGTCTCCACTCATGAAATCCAATTGTACACCAAGTTACGGCTCTGAACAGACCTCTACCCAGTGCAGACAGCAAATTCATGCTGCTCTTTAGGAACTTGCGTGAAATATTTCGGCACGTCCACCTCACGCATCTGTTCCTGGGTATTTAAAACAGATATTGTCTTCGTATAAATACAGCGAAAGCAATCACACCGCAATTAGGTGTAAGTCAAGCAACTAGTTCCTTCACCTTTTCATTGTTTACCAAAAAGCAGAAGCAGATGCTAGGTATAATTTATGCTACGAAAAAACCGACGATCGTCTAGCTGATTTCAAAAAACCAAACTGGGTTTCGTCAAATTAACACAGGCACAGGGATGTAGTTGCAAGGAAGCAACTGAATCTAACTGCGATTGAACAGCTTACAATAAACTCTACCTTAATTAATAATAACAAAGATCGGGCCTGTCTGCAAGACTTACTAAATCTGTGCGTGTCATTAGGCGCAATCACGAAATTTGTTAATTCGACTTAGGTACGACCCCCCTGACCTCAGAAGGACAATCCAAAATCAATGCAGGCATGATTGTTACCTAGCGTGATGTAGTGCCGCAATGTCGGATGAAGACTCAGCTGGTCGACAGTAATCAATATCATCTAAACCATGCCAGCAGTGAATATTTGTCATGAGGCATCCAGACGGGACTTTAGCTAAACTCGAACAACCACCGATTTTATGTTGAGAATGCCAAGCAAATGGCCATCACCTCTGACTTTAAGGCCCATCTCATTGTTATCAACGAAATAATCTAGTTAAACTTTCTAAATCGACTGAATGGTAGAGGATTAGTTGAAACGTAATACTGGTCATGCTGGAATGGTGTTCATTATTTTACTAGCGTGTCACACCTTCGTAACTCTAATCTCATGGTCAGAAAGATGAACATAACTTCCAAAATCAATGTTATATGGCCAAATTAATGCTGGTTGAGTGTGATTGTCGCACTAACCCTTGTAAAGTCTCAAATGCCTCTGAAACCCCAAGGAAAAATATGGGGATGGCCACCAGCCTTTACCACTTAGCGCAATGCCTGACTCTTAAACAACTTCATAGAGAGCTGACACAGGCTATCACGCATGTGCCATGAATAAAAAATGCGTGTAGTGTGTTGCAACTAGGCCTAACGTGTACCGCAATCAACCTTAAATATCAAATATCCTTGCAATGTAGTGCATTTAGCTTGGGTTGCTACTTGTCAATATTTCCAGCATTTGAATTTCGGTTCTCGAATCTGAGGACGACTGGAGCCTCTCCGTTTTAAGAAATAAACCACTGTGATTTCCTTTTGATAATCCGAGATTACTAGCCACTAAGGCATTTAAAATTTGTAGCCAGTTACCTAAAAGCACTACCTAATTAACAAGAAGTGTTAGGCACTGCGAAGGATTTTTTATCATTAAAAGATTAAACTGTCGAATTCACCTCTTAGTCCCTTGTCGTCTTGTCGATTCGAAGCGCAGACCAATGCTTCTAAAAACAGTTGGCAAGAAAATCGCTACATCTACTAGTTTATCTGTTATACGTTGGCCTAAGAGGGCCAGTAAAAGTTGTCACAAGACCTAAAAATCGCCATAAAGTGTCCAACCTGCGTTACTCTTAGGTAAAAGTCGTCGAAATAAATCTATTCCGTAAATTATACTGCTCTGGCAGAACCATAAGATCGCTTCAAAGTTTTCCATTAGTGACCGATCTGCAGGAAAATCCTTCATTTTTAGGTTAGAGTCTGCTTTGGACGACTCAAAAAGCGGGTATATTTGCCAGAAATCTAATTAGCAGGAAGTGTACGATCGGATTTGAACCAAAATGATAGTTTAAGTTTGGAGTGGTCCTTCAAAATAATATAATGTGAGCATTTATAACGATAAAGCTGTTACTTAAAAATGCAAGCATGCAGTCAAGTAACAACCATTTTAAATGCCAAAAAAATTATGTTTGTAAAAGTTAAAACACGTTAGATCGAGTTAAACTGACTTTTTAAATGTCCAAAAGACGTTTCGCTGCCGTGAGCCAGAGGTAACAATCATTTATTTGCTCATGATACTTCGAGGAATTTAGCACTGTCTCACGCAAAATGTTTTAACTGTCCTTATGAAACGCATGAGCAAGCGCCATGCTTTCACTATGCTGTCACATTGGCGGCAGGATACCTAGGACAAAGGTGATTGCAACTAACCTTTCCTACAAAAAGTGAGTCCGCATCAGGATGGTGTTCCATCTCCACGAGTTCGCCCACCCGCATGTCGATGCGACTGATGTCAACGGACGAACCTTTATCATTTTGGCCACCCGTTAATAGAGACTAGTTTAGCACCACGAGAGAGATGCCTCCATCTGAGTTAAAAGTAGAGTAATGGTTGTTATCGCCTCCATGAACAGGGTGTATAGAATGCAACATGACACTCCTACTGACATGAAACAAATAGGTTGATAAGTTAATGTCTCCAAGACACCTTAAGTGTAAACGATGAATGGAAGCCACTGCAAGTTTATGAATCAATTCAAAGGTAAACATGGTTGACCGAATCCCCATCGTGAAGACTGAAAGAACAAAAGGCAATGCGTGGCCACCTTACCGGCCAGTATGCATCACAAATGTCATCAACCGTTTTAGTCCCTAATAAAAAGAAGCTATTGGAAAATAAAAGGAATGCTATCAAAATATAAAGCACGACTGGTTCCGCCTCTACGTGATAACAATGATTTAGTGGCAGCTATTCATCGCATTGGAATGGGAGGAGGCTGACTACCATCAACTTTAGATCTATAAACAACGAATCTTCCTAATGGGTGCATATGAAAGACCGTGCAGCAGTGGCGGTGAAAACGCCTCGCTAATGGCAAGTTATATCCTGTCATTTAATGGCACAAACCACTTAGCAAGGCATATGCTTTGCCTACGAAACCAGGAAGGCAAAAAAGGCACGACCTCCTAAAATAGCATGTAATTGTTGCATCTTGCCACTTAGATAGCGATGAAGAACAAATAATTTTTGCGACAAAGATATGCCAAGCATTTTAGTTTGCACCACAAAATAACAAACTTGACTGATTAATTAAAAAATGCAGCATTTTGGCCGGACTGATTAGCAGCATTAATGTACTCGTCAAATCTATAAGATTGATGATGTGACTAAGACGAAAATGAACCAAGAACAATTAATTGTAACACTGGATTAATACAACCCCAACACAAAACGCGTCCATTTTAAAGAGAAAATGCGATGAATGCGAAGCACCATGACAAGAGTAACTAAACAATCCACTGCAAACCAGTCGAAAAACCAAATACCAAGATAATGGTGGATTTAGAAAGCAATATTAATAGTGCGATTTCGCGCAAAGCAACTCAGACATTTTTTAAATGTTAATCGCGATATCTAGGGTCATTCAATCGCTTAATTGAAATCAGATTACCACAAAAATTAAGTGGAAAGAACGCACCAGGTTTGTTTCTTGGACGGGCTAGGGTAAACGGAATGCTAGATTCCGAGTTTCCGATATGATTTTGCATGAAGAAGGAAAGGATAAAGTGTCTACAAAGATCCTGTTAAAAGTCGAATAAAATCAACTTTTGACCAACCATAGTTTCTAGATGATTCGATCTCTCCTTGTGGGCATCAATTTCTCGTTTGAGCTGAGCATTGCTTGCAACATATGCTAGTTTAGCATGCTTAAATGCGCTTCCATCGCAATTGGCAATCTCTGCAAGTTTCTCTGAGTCCATTTTCATCAAGATGAGGCCTGGGATTAGCCAAAACACACGTCGAGATTCTTGAAAGTTAAATTTAAAATGGAATCATACAATGAATTGGAGGGAAGAGGCATTAAGAAACAAGTTAACGGCACTGTTTTATTAATTAAATAGTTCAGCCTAAGGATGCATTCGAGGCAATAGCGATCAGGCAACAATGACGGTTCGATAACAAGGGTGATAGAAATCTGATATCAGTGAACTTACGGCCAACTTCCTTAAATATTTGCCGTATAACAAAATCTAACAATTGGGTGCGCAGTTACAATAGTAAAACTTAGACAGGTGTCGAGTTCCGTTGAGCGACAAACGACACCAACCTACATGCTCGGGTCCTGTAGCATTATTAAAATGGAGTCATGCTTATAACAGCCTTGCTAAACACTTTAGATTGCAGGCAGTTTCTTCTAATTATTCTTAGCTTATTGCACTTTCTAATGCAGGTTTTGGTTTATATCCAATGGTTGTTTGCTGCGTCAGAAAAGGTGGTTTATTTATCGTAAGTTTATTATTTAGATGTCAATAGCTCCGCTTTCAGGTTCTTATGTTGTTCCATTTATTTAGTCAAGCCATTTTGAGTCTGTAATTGCACTAGGTTTTTGATATTGTGAGACGTTATTTTAAGTTGCTTTTCTTAATCCCTAACTTGTGTTTTTTCTCCCTTTCTATTTGCAAAGCAATGAATTTTTCGCATATCAGCCAGCCACGATGACAAGTCCATAAAGAGACGATCTCGTCCAATAAGTAGATCGCTAAGTGTGTTGGTGAAGTATATTACTAGTTTGGGTTGTTTCCTTTTGTCCGACTTACTTTGCATATCGCTGACCAAAAACTAAAGCATCACACTCTTTTTCAAGACAGCACATTGGGAAAATGTAGACACTAACAATGTAACGAAGTAAGATGCCAAGGCCTTAAACAAGCTTCTTAGTTGCGTAGAGGTCAATGTGTCTTGGTGCTATCCTTTCTTCTCCCATTGCGTTGCACATGCGCGTGATACTTGCGTCCCTTAAATATGCTTTGTAGGCCAGAGGTGGGAGGACATTTTCAACCTTGTCGTAGGGCAGCGCGGTCGCACTTCTGAGGCTGGCACATCCTCCTCCTTGAAGCCCCAACGTATTTGCTCCATTTCAGCCCTCTTCATATAATAAAGATATCTAGAACATAAACCTATTAATATTTCATACCGAGGATCGCAGTTAGCACTTTCAGTCTTCACCCTTCAGCTTCGCCTTGCACATATTTTCTTACCAATTGCAGCTTACTACAAAGTACAGCCTAGAATTATTTGATGAATCCGAGTTATCGGAATAATCTTCATTATTAAGTGTACTCGAAGAAGTCCATGGCAATTGGATTCACTGAGGACTGTGTAGCTTTGCAATGAAAAAAGTGTAGTGGCTGGGAGTTGCCTCCACTTACGACAACTTATTTGCACGCACAAAATTATCGACCGATCAGACAAGGGTGGCCGACAAAGGAATCATAAGGTTACATGGCGTAAATTGATTCTGATATCTAATGTGCCGCCTCTAAATGTTTGTAATAATACAGACCCTGTCCTCAAATACACGAGCCACAAGATCACTACGCCTGCAGAGTCAAAATATAAGTAGAAGCAAATTTCGTGTCACATTATGCAGGATGCTCTTAGGTGAACGACAGCATCTTTCGAGGAATAAAGCTTGCTCTCCACGCGGCAAAGTTTGTTCTGTGACGTCAGGGAGTGCTGAATCCCTCTCTCTTCATCAATAAGCCTTTGTGACGAGAACTATTACAGACTTAATTAATCTTACTTCACGTTTCATCGAAGTGACTATTTAGACGAGTGCTATCTCTGACCGCAAACTTAACGGATAGGCATTAATAGGACAATCGCCAAGTTGACTGTAAATAAGTCTCTTCTTCCTTCCCTTTCAATACCCTACTTTCCAATACCTGCCCCCTTTCAGCCATCTGATTGTTTGCTGCTGTACAATGGTATAGTTACACTCGATGACGGCCTTTCAATTAGTAGTAAAAATTCGGGGCCAAGAGTAATATGGACCCTTCTTCATTCCACTTGAGAAAGCAATTTTAATCTTTGAACGAACATTCAGTGCTGCATTACTTTCATTTGTAAACATTATAAATGCCCGCGCTGGTCTCTGAATTTTATCCATAATAACTTATGCTCACTGGATAAAATGATGCAGACCTCAGCTGTGGTATCAGTGTTATTGCTACGTTGCCGGGTGCTGTTGAACCCAGGAATCTCCATTTACATCCTTGTTTCGTTTTTCAATGTCTTTTGGTTCGCTGCTCTTCGAACTATAACACAAAAACGTTGACTTTGTTATGATTGCATGACAGCTTCTGCACCAACCGTATCAATAAAAAAAGTAGACTTATTTTCTAAAAAGCTGATGTTCCGCTTTTTAATATTTGTTGTTCATTTGACATGTTTTGGCTCTGGTTAATCTTAGTCGATTCATTGAATTTCTTGGTTATCTAGATTCTCCAAGCACCTGTAATGAAAGTGTTGACAAATACTGGGAAACGCAGGAAAGATTTCTTAGCTTCGACAAAATCTGAGGAGACTTCAGATACAGAAGGGTACTCACTTCCTCTCCTTCCCATCTGCACACCATCGCGCCCTAAAGCCTACATAGGTGTCACTACCCCATCACTCATACCTATCTACATGCCATTACCGTCTTCTACAGCGGTTGCTGTTGCAAGGATAGAAGGGTAGATGCACCAGGCATTGGCGCTGATTGGTGATGGTGTTGACAAGGTGGCACGAAGACTACGTTAACAACTTAGTGGTGTGATTGTAGAGCGTCCGACTCTGGATGCGTATTCAAATCACGTCAGGATCAGTGCACTTCATCCATCCTACCTTATCCTTCTACTCTGCTGCACCACGTACAAAACGCCTTGTAATTGCAATCTGTCTGCCTACTCGGTGCTATCCAATAGGGAGGTAGAAGGGGCTGGCATGCGAGTGCAGCAAATTGTTGCGGCAAGTAGGAACGAGATTTGTTTGCTATAAAATGGGTTGATCGTGGCCGAAGGAATTGATTAATTGAATATGAGATGGTTTCCAAGCAGCGAAATCCTAACTATGTACAAAGCATTGGGAGGCGAAGAAAGGAAGGCATTAGCTATGCTAACATAACTGCAGGGGAGACTGGAATCCTCAATATTCTGGGTAAAATTCAGATGCGCTATGCATTGCGCTACAACAGCTCCATCTCTCACATCCTCCCGCCTTTCTAGTTTCATTGATCCATTGCTTTGACACCGGCACACCGCCCCACTCCTTACTGCATGGCATGCCATGTCCGCTCCCCTACACTCACTCGGTACAAGTATTCTTCTCCACATGATCATCGTGTCAACACATCTGATGCAGTCTAACACCACGCCACTCAAATAGATGCGTTGCGACGCACCATATTTGTTTCCTTCCTGGGTGTTTTTGTAACTGCATTCGATTGAATGCCGCTAGCGGTTGCGGCTACAAGGTGGAAGTGTAAAGGCAGTATTAACAAGAGGGCTTGAGAATGATGCGGATGAATTTAATGTGATTGAGGTGAGCAATTGGTTAGTAGTGGTAGTGGTTGTGTGAGATCCTCCTGTAGGCTAGGCAAAGGATAGAGGGACATGATTATAATGCGGTGGTCGAAAATTAGAGATCCTTAAAAGTATGATTATATTTTTTTATCTCTCCTTCTCGTACCTTACTATCTTCAGCCGCTTGTCTTTCCATAGGATTGGAGTGGACTCGCATCTTTGGTGGTTCACTGACAGCGTGGCTTCATGGTGTAGTGATTAGAACCCAGGACTTTGGGTCATGCAACTCTCCCTCATTCTTGGCCCACCAGCTACCTCTAAACATCGCCTTTATAAAGTAAGGATTTTGTGCATGCTGAAGCAGTGGCAGATAAGCGGTATAATTAAGGCCAGCTTTTTACATGACACCCTCGGTGCCTTAGGACAGAAGAAGGTTAAGACTGCTCTTAAAATTCGTTGGCACACAGCATGCATAGCAGTACCAGCCGAGGCTTCCTTGAAGACAATTAAGCACATAGTGCTGGGGCAAGATGCATATATTTAGCAGACAGAAAGAAAATTGGGCTGATGGCATAATGCGTAGGCTGGAGCGAGATGGTGCTGCATCATTCTTATTTAACCCCTACCATTCCTGCTGCAATCGCTCTCAATCTGCACTCTACTGTGTCCATCTTCACTGCCTGCACGATTGCCTGGCCCTTTGGACTGACTGGCTTCCATATCTGGCTCCGCGGGTGCCTAGTTATTTGCCTGCTACACAGACTTGCCGGTTGGCTTAACGCCTAACTGGCTGGAATTAACGCTGTTCGGGTAAGCATCTACCTGCATGTTTGGGTAACCAGGATCTGTCAAATGTTCTAGCTAATTGGCTAGCTGGTTAACTATCTCCTCAAATGCACTTCTTCCTGCTTTGAAGGCTGAGTTACTATCAAGATGGCTGAGAATTTTTAATTAAGATTTGACCGATATATACTGACTTGAATCCAGTGGCAATTCAGGTCGCTTCAACTTCATTTCAGTTGAAGCTTTTATTGCCCTTACTTTCTCTTCTAGCCCTTCTTTTTCTTTTCTGGACAAACATTTTTACATTTTGTACTGCTTTTCTTTTACGCATTCGCTCCGTTTTCGATCCAACGCTTTGGATTGAGGGTGGCTGGAGAATAGAGCAAAATCCGAGAGGAGACATCTAAAATATGGTGTGAAATAGATGCCAACAAATTAGCTGAACTCAAAATAATGACTAATTAGATTTGTTAATCAATGAAACAATTATCCAAGCAGAAAGTTTTAATTTGACTTGGGCGAAGCCAAATATCAGGTTATCTAAGAACCTTAAAGAGAAAAATGACATAATTGGATGCGCAAACTAAAATTGCTCACGCAGGCGTACAACTGCACGAGGTTTACTTCGACAACAAAGGAATTATTTCTTCATAACCGCTTTTTTGATGTGCTATTTGATCCAACCCTTTATATTGTAAAATATGAACCTGGATAATGCGAGAGGCAAATGCATTTCGCTGTGCCATACACGAGCGCGCACTTACTGCAAGGTCTTTGCCAGTTTCCGCAAAGATCCGAGAATACAGACAACTAAAATGACAAAGACCGAACATAGGCAACATGGTAGGTCGATGGTTATCTGCAGTTCAAATCACTGATAGGCACATCTTTATTCTCAATTGTGCAACGGGAGAAAAGACCAAATGATAAGAGTCTGCGATGGGCTAAAATAATTGGAACGGAGGATGTAGGTGACTACATTAAGCATAGATCTCTGATTTCTGTCTTACCATTGAGGATGTGCTACGTCAGATCGAGCTATTACAGGCGTGGATGGTGATGATAGAAAGCTCCCGATCGCCGGTCTTCTCTATCTTGCTTTACTCATCCACTCCTTGTTACATTCTATTGTCTTTTCCATTCAGTTGCGCTTACATTTCAAGGTAACAAAACCTGAAGTCTAAGAGCCACTCGGCTGATAGCACACTAAATGAAGTGGCTTTCAGCTATCAATGACTTGCTGAAGGAGATGTTGTCCCTTAGGGTTAAGGCATTTGCAGCAAATGGCTTTATTTAGTGACAGAAAGGCATGCTAACGAACCAAATGAATCTGACTATCTGCTTCCATCCTTCCCACTTCTTACCTTGCAATTTAATCAGTATACTTTGCTGAGTCGTTTAAAAAAATCGGATAAAACTCAGTAATATGAAAGGTAGCTTATTTTGATTCATTGAATCAAAAACGGAAGCACAGAATCCATATGCAGCTGTAAGGCCCCATAGCTCCTTGTCTTTGATATTGGCTCAAAGAAATCTGTTTGAATGGAGTTAAACGCACCACAATTCTTAGTCTTATACGTTTAAGCTCTATGCGCTGCATTTATCAGGGCCGGATTCATCAGCCAGTAAGGTAAAAGAGAAAACCACATGCTTTTTTCGTACTCCTACTTAGCTATTAACACCAATTTTAATTTTGGTGGGAGCAAGTGCCTTAACATAACTTCACCACCTGACTTGTGTCGAGATCGAAAGTCAGCTCAGGCAGAGATTTGTTCAACACTCCTTAAGTTGTACTTGTCCGTAAATGTTAAAAGGCTTCAGTATTTTAGCATTTACGCGAATTAAAGGCTTGATGGGTGGAGAAAGCGCAAAACTAAGGCTTCGGTTGATGTGGTCGAATTCAGATAGCTGGTTGCAGAAACGGAAGAGAAGCTTTTGCTAGGCTATGAAGAGTTTGCCGTCCTAAGAGCCTAGAAGGTAGAGAATGATGATCAGGCAGCACCATATGGGAGTGACCCTATGTACGTATGCGATTATTAGAAAGACTAAGCAGATATGAATGTGCAAAGTGAGAATAAAATGCATTTCGTAAAGAATAGAATAACGCCGCAACTCATTGACACTAACGCAATTAAGAAGTTTGTTAAAAGGCTTTATAGGCTCACTTTGTTATATTGCTAGCGCTTAAATTTTCTCAATGCGCTGTCTTGAAAAGGGTGTGATGCATTAGTTTGATGATCATAGATATGCAAAGTAAGTTATTACAAAGCTGACCCCAGCTGCAAGCTCCCTACAGAATGACGATAAATATTCCAACGTAGAAAAACAACTTAAGCTAGTGATATATTTTGCAAACTCCTTTAGCAATATGCTTACTGAACGGGGCAGTTTCTTTACGGTCTTGACAAGGTGACTGGCTGATAAACGAAATATTCAAAGATATTGTAAATACAAAAGAAGAACAAGCACCAATTAAGGATTAAGAAAAACAATTTGTGCAAGGAAACAGTTCCTGCTATTAGTAATCTAATGCATTTATAGACTATCGAAATAGCTTAAGCAAAATGTGGAACAAAATAAGGACCTAAAAACGAGGTGCACGAATTATAGACAACGAATTTAAGATAAATTAACCGCATTTTCTGACAAAGGAAATTGATTAAATCAAAACCCATATGTAGAATCATAATATGCAAAGAACAATTTAAAAATTGTTTACAACTAAAATTGTTTAGCAAGGCTGTTGTAAGCATGACCTCATTCAGCATTTGTATTAGGGGGCAAGCGTGTAGGCTGCTGTTGCTTGGTCCCCAATGGAACCGGACACCTATCCATTTTTAACTGCGAGCCCAGTTGATAGATTTAGTTAGATGGCAAATATTTTTGGAAAATAGGATCGCATTTTGTGTGATGCTACATTTTTACCACCATTGATGCGGAAATATCATTGTTGCTTGATCGATATTGCCCTGAATGCAGTTCTAGGATAAACTGTTTAATTCACAAAAATGGAATCAATAACTTATTGTTTGGTGCCTTTTCTTTCCAATCTGCTGTGTAGTTCTACTTTAAAGTTAACTTTCAAAGATCCTGACATGCGTTTTTACCATTCGCAGCCCTCATATTAATGAAAATGACCTCCGAGGAGCTTGCTGAGATTGTCGGGAATAAGATCTCTCTTCTTGCTAATTGTGATGAGAGTGCAATTAAGCACGCTGAAATGGTGTACGCCGAAAGCAATGCTCAGCTCAAACGAGAAATTGATGCCCTCAAGGAGAAATTGAATTATCTGGAAATTATGGCTGGTTGTAAGTTGCTTCCCGTTCGACTTTGACAGGATCCTCGTAGACAATCAACCCTTCCCTTCTACACTTCAAAATCCTACTAAAAACGCGAAACCTACTGTTCCGCTCTCCTCTACTCATCCAAGAAACAAGCCTGGTACGTTTTTCTCCCTTGGTTTTTATGGTAATCTCGTTACTGAGGTGTTCGACTCCCTCGCTTTGGGTTGTTTAGTTTCTCTTATTACGGTATTTTGTTTGCACTGCATTTTTTTCTTTGAAGTGCGTGTCATGTGATATGGCTACATTAATCTAGTGCTAAAAATTAACTGTTCTTGATTTTACTATTGGTTTAGTCAGGTTATACTTTCTATAGATTTTACCAGCATAATGTCCGTGCTACCCGGCCAGGGCAGAATTATGTAGTTTTATAGAAATAATCGGTCATATTTGTCATTTTGCGATGCGAAGTGGCAACACTTGATGCATCATTGTCGCAAAAAAATAGTTTTTCTTAATCGCTATCTAAGTGTTAGGGTGCATCCTAACCGCGCATATCCAATCACATACTACTTGAGGAGGCCGTGCATTTATTACGAATTCAGGGGTTGGTCCCTCCTGGTATTATAGATAAGGCAGATATTTTGATAGGTGGAGCGTACATCTAAGTGACAAAGGGAATTTGGCATCAACGAGGCATTTTCATCGCCATCACTGCATGGTCTTGCATCTGCCCCAATTACAGAGATTCGGTTTGATGTACCCAAAACCGTTGGCAGCCGGCTTCATCCTATTTCAATGTAGTTAATGGCTGCTGCCAAAACGCTGTCATCACATAGAAGCAGAACTAAGCATGCTTTGTATTTTAACAGCACTCCTTTTATTTTTCAATAGTTTCTTTTCGTTTGGGTCCAAAATGGACGATGACATTAGCGATGCATAATGATCAGTAAGGTGGCCATATATTTCCTTATGTTCTTCCACTATTCACGATGAGGATTCGGTCAAGCACTTTTACCGTTATTTTGATCCATGTACTTGTAACTGCCTCTCTTCATCTTTTAGACGGAAAAGTCTCTTGCAGTTATTAACTTATTAATTCATTTACTGCATATCATTAGTATTGTGTCATGTTGCACTCCATATGCCCAATTAACGGAGTTGATGGCAACTTTTACTCCTCTTGTAACCCAGATAATAAGCACTCCTATCGTGGTGCCAAATCAAAGCCTCCACCAAAGGGTGGACAGAAGGCCAAAGATCCGTCTTTTGATATCAGTCGCGTCGACATGCGAGTGGGCAAAATCGTGGAGGTGAAGCACCATCCTGACGCAGACTCACTCTATGCAGAGAAGGTTAGCCTCAATTGCTTTTCCTCTAGGCATCCTGTCGCCATGGCGGCAGCATGAACAAGGCGTGAGGCTTGCTCATACTTCTTGTAGGAATATTTAAGGTGCTGAATGTCTGTTGCCTCTGACTCATGCCAGTAAAACGTCTTTGAACATTTAGGAACCAGTTTGACTCGACCCAACTTGTTTTACCCTTTACAACCCTGGTTTTGACATGAAAAGAGGCTGTTATTTGACTGTAAGCTTGTTTTCTGCGTAAATGCCCAATGTTTAAAATGCCTAAACTTCATTATTTTCAAGGACCGCCTTAAACTTCAACTGGCTTTGTGGCACGAATTTGATCCTGCTCTTCCTGCAAATTTGAGTTCTGGCAAATTTACCTATGCTCTGAGTTGTCAAACAAATTTAGGCCTAGAAACGCAGGTCCTTTTACGGACTGAGCACTAATTGAAAACTTTGGACGATCTTTGGCACTACCAAAGCAGTATGAATCAAGGAATAGACTCGTTTCGATGATTTGTGCTGAAAGGTATCGCAGGCCAGACACTTTGTGGCAATTCTTAAGCCTTGTTGAAACTTTCACTGACCCTCCCAGGCAAAGGCATAATGGATGGTCTAGTAGATGTTGTGGTTTTTCATCAACTATTTTAAAGAACTTTGGTTAGTGTTCTAAACCGGCAAAACAATAGAGGACTCAGAGATGATTTTGATAGTCTAATCTTTCGATGTGTAAAGCTTTGCAGTTCCCAACAAAATCTATCAATTAAGTAAGAATTTTGCGGCAACTGGCTGCAGATTTCATATGCCTTCGTGGCTAGGAATCTCAGAATTATCAAAAGGGAATCAAAATGGTTTAATTCTTAAAATGGATAGGCATCAGCCCTCTTTAGATCCGAGGACCGAAAATAAAAAGTTGGAATTTGTGACAAATAGCAGCCCGTGCTAAATGCAAGTGCTCATCCTTTTTAATCCTTGATCTTTTAGAAGATGATTTTTAAATGCTTTAGCTCGCTCTGTACGATGATTTAGTATGATCTACCTTTCTCCGAAGAAAATTTCGAATCGTGTGGGTTGTTTAAGTTTGCGGCATTAGGATCTGGTTCAAATTATTTTGAAGTGATAGCAGCTTGAACCAACCCTAACGATTTGCAAGACACTTATTCGCTCCGCGAATGTTATGAAGGAAATGCTAACCAGGTTCCTGGATGATTGGTTCGTATGCTGGAACATCAGAAATTTTACGAATTGGATCAAATGGTTTTTACTCGCCAAGTTCTTGTACAGGATACAAGTAACAAGCCACTTTAAAAAAAAGAATACTAATCCAGCCGCATGGCTGCCTGATTATTTAGTAGCACAGGTAAGGTCTTCGAGAGAGTCCTGCTTCATCTTATGGGTTTTATCCTTTAGGAAGCTATACCTTCAAAAATCCGTCAAATTTATGCAGCTGTTGCCGTCGCTTTCCATTACTAACTATATTTACCAAGCACCCAATGCATTCTGTAATGACTTTTTTCCTAGTTTTGGCTCCTGTATGGCGAATTCGTTTCTTTACTCCTCCTAGGTGGATCTAGGTGAAGGCGGATTCCGCACCGTGGTCAGCGGTCTTGTGCCACACGTGCCCATTGAGAAAGTGCAAGGATTAGTAGGCATCTTTGTGCGCAATCTGAAACCTGTCAAGATGCATGGCATCGAGTCGCAGGGTATGCTGATGTGCGCCGCTGACGCCAATGATAGAGTGGAACCTCTAGTTATTGAGAGTGTGACGGAGTCAGTGCTGGGTGACAGAGTCTACGTGGAGGGCTATCCTGGTAAATTGATATCTACATTCGATTATAGAGTCCCGGGCTTTGGAGGGATGCTGTTTATTGCTGTCTTCACATATCCATCGAATTGGGGAAGTCTGCTGGAAGCCATTAGAATGGTATCCAATTACCAATGACTTTCCAATCTTGAAGTTGCATCAGCATTTGTGTTTAACTGACAGCTCGGGTTTTAAAGAGTCTTGAAACATTGTGAGGCTTAAAAAGGACATTTAGGTCCTTCCTCGACTAATGGGCATAATTCATAGTGAGTTCATCGAAGATCTTAGGAGCTGTTTGCGCAAGCGGGGTGATAAACATTAATTCTATAAAAATTTTGGTCTTTTTGGGCTTAAGAATTGAATACTTTAGGAATTGATATTAAAGGAAGGGCTAGCTTTGTTCTAGAAGGCATGAAAAGCTTTGCAGTGGCTTCTAATCTAATTCGTTGATCTACAACCTGGTGGATACTAGCCATTATTAAAATGGAAGATTTAGGGTTCAAGTTTATGCGGTGGATGGGCAAGGACTTTTGCAACTACACGCAGCGTGAAGCTAGCGAATGCTTCAGTTAGCCGTCCCGGGGTTATGGATGCACCACTGGTGGCAAATGCGCACACTTCTTTTCCGCATTTCCTTGCCACTGATACGTGCGTTCTCACTTTATCCACACTTATATTTTTTTTTTCAATTCCCTGTTTTCCAATGAAAAAGTTTACAGTTTCCCTTGTCCAGCATCGCTAATGTCCCACTTTTAGGCCTTTACATTAATATATCCTTGCTGCTTGTGGCCTACACGCAGCCCTGCGTCTGTCCGCATCCGAAGTCGTCCGGATGCCAAAGGGTATGGTTGCACAATGTAGGGCACCACGTAAACCTACAGGCTTGGTGGTCGGTTGGGTGATCGAATAATTCTCCAGATGGTTAAGGTTGTCTGTATACGCTTATTTATTAGTTTTAACAATGATTCTCAAGACGCATTCTGTAGACTCAGAGTAAATGTCGGCTTCGCAAAAGTCACTGAGGAGAGGCAAGAGTATGGATCTGTATAGTGATGGATGACAAGAACTAAAGCAACCTTGCGTAAGAAAGAGAAACGCAGTCAACGATCAATGTCAGTAGGTTAAGGCGTCATCCTTAGAAGCGTTTACTTCCTCGTTGAATTTAAGGTCAAACTTGTTAGTATCGCCAATTGCGGGCCAGCATTTTATGGAATTACCCTTTTCGTAAAGTGCAGAATCTCCTCGGTTTCAATCTTATGGCTGTTACAAGTGAAATAGCACTTTACGCGCTTCTATTCACTTAAATGGCAGTGTTGATGTGGTTGTCGAGTTATTGAATTTTATGAGACGCTCTATTTTTCGGACTACACAGCTAAAATCGGCTAGAATTAGGCCTTCGGTGCACGGTTCGGACTACCATCCTCCCATGACCAGTCTCAGCGAAACAGATCGAAGTAAATGGGGATGAGTAGCGTCGTTCTCCTTTTTCGCACTTTACAGGTTGGGCTGACCTACATTTATCCATGGCTAGTGGATTAGACAAATGAGTTGGTAAAGAACAAGCGAATTTTCGCGATTATGAGTATGGGTTGAGCAAACCCTTATCATTTGCCTCAATTGGCACCATTACTTTGAGCATGCAGTAGTTGGGGCGTTGTGGTAAAGATTTCCCGTTAGGCAGGCATTATTTTGCGAACGTGTTAAACAGCCCTTCTGGATTTACCAGGATTAAGATCCTGCTTGCAAAATCATTCTTTGCCTTTATTTTAACCTCTAGCTTATCCAATAGCAGGTCTTGAATCAAACATATTAGATGCTGAATTATTCAGGCATTTATTCCACTAACCCTAGTAGCCACCGTAACCATCCGCTGACCATCGGATCCATTTTATTCGCAACCCTAAATATTTTTTTTGCAAAAAGCCTTCGTTCCAAGACCATGGCACAGTGGCCCGTATCAAGTGTATTTGTAGGCACCATTTCGGCAGTTGAAACCAGTATCCGTGTCATAATGTGGCACAGATGACTGAGCTGACAGAAATGCTGGTTGTGTCGGATAACTACAGCCACTCAACAAGAGACAGATGAACAAAATGACAACAATGGCCCTTAATCCTACTACNAGTGTGAATTCCTAAGTATTCTATAACATCCGGAAATCAGACAGGAAGAAGAAAGCTTCTGGTGGGTTCGTTGATGTTGCAGACATCCACTGTAGCATAGACTTCTAGAGTTCCCGTAACTGAGTAAAACATCTACCTCTCCGAAGCGTCAGACGATAAATGGTGATGTCACCACCGTTTACTGCAGTATTACACTTTGTAACTTTAATGGATTTCGGGCCATGATTTCTTTTCAACTTACTTCACTTCTTTTACGTTTCCCTTTCAGGCGAACCGGATGCTCAACTTCATCCCAAAAAGGAAGTGTGGGAGCAAGTAATGTCTGATTTGTGCGTGGACGGCGCGCAAAGAGCCACCTGCAAAGGTGTCCCCTGGAAGCTGAGGAACAGTCCCGATGCTGTCATTAAGGTCCCCACTTCGGTGGATGGAAAAAATCTCCTAGGAGAGCGGTGTGATCCAATGCGTCCATGTGTTCCCTTAGTCGATCAGTAATCAAGTAAGGCAAGTTTTGTGTCCGTATTAGCCTCTGTTTCGGTTTAGGTAGGTGGTTAATGATTTTTAACACTATAGATATGCAAAAGAGTTTGACAGAAATTAGCAGAATGCGTTCAGGGAAAGCCTAAAGTTGGGTCGATTTTCAGTCTAAATGACAAGCGTTCATAGTGATTTGGAAATTGACTGATAAATTGTTCTGTTTACTACACTACCTATCAACGGGACTGGAGCTCCTTTGCTATGGCATGCACATGGCAGGTGGATCCGCTCGCAAAAGATTGATCACAGTGCTTAAGTGGCGGACTAAGAGGACGCAAGAGTGTTAAATAACATCTTTTAATTGTTTTAAAGTCAAGGGTGTCCTACAATCCACGTGGCTGTAGGCCAAACTTGATCAACCAAAGGTTGGAGGATGGAAGAGATCGCTCATGCTTATTTTCGTGTAACAGCTCTTGGTTGGTGCGTCTGATCTACAGGACTATAGGTATGCATGTTAGATTGCAGTGCTTTGGCTCAGTGGAAGCATTGACGATGAAATTCAGTGAATGCATCTATCCCAAAGGAGATAAGTGTCCTGCTTGAACTTGAGCGCATTCACATTTACTACTATGAGTGCTTACGACTACTTGCTACTTACTACTGCCACTACAACTCACTACTTGGAAAGTTTTAGACTCTGCGCAAAGTTAAGACAGATTTTTTGCAGACCAAGTGTCAATGACAAAAAGGCAAGAGCGATAGCTGAATGGCCGTGAGATCGATTGACAAGGCTATAAGCTAGAAAGCGCTAAGGGTGAAGTCGGCAATAGAAGATGTCAAACTGGCATTACTAGGCTTGATTTTATTCAAGTGTCCAATCACTGGGTGGATTAGCTTCATATCATTGTAGCAGGCAGGATGGCTTCTAATAGAGAGTGGCGGATGCCTGTGGGTATCGATTTAAAGCTCCATTAGTTAGTCATAATCTAATACATGGACATAAGTACTGTTGTACTACCCGCAACATTGATCATTAGTGTCTAAATTAACCTGACGACCACCTACATCTAAGAATGCCACTAAGATGGCGGTTGTCGACTTTGAACCTGAAAAATTAAGGGTTTCCTTTAGTTTTGAATCTCCCTAGTCAATTAAAACTAAATGCATTTTGAGCATCTAATCTAGTGGACTCAATAAAACAATATGCCTCGCTAGGTTGGCAGAATGGTACTTGTTCAGATTCCCTGCGAACTCACTGTACTCCGCAGAACTGCTGCCAACATAGCCGACCAGCCCAGAAATAATCGTGCTGCTAGGGCTTGGAATAAAAAAAATTTGAACTAAATGGAGTCGAATAAAAGTGGCGTCCTTCGTCACCACTCTCGAAAAAGTTAAGGTCATATTCACTGAGAACCAAAGGAGCCACATTCGATTATATTAAATGACATCCTGGTTGTGCGTCCATGTACGCATCTTTACATTCAAGAGAGACTCATAACGTTTTTTTGTAGAAATTTGATTAGTAAGGCATGCCTTTAAGTCGATTTGGGTGCTTACATTGTTTGCCCAATATAAGATGATGAACATCAGCTTCACAACTGTTTCCTACTTCCGAAGAGCTATTACAAGGTTATACACAATGTGGTCAAGTGTTAATCACGTAAACAAAGGGTTTTTTTTGGTATAGGAGGTGTCTTCCCTGACCAGAAGATCAGCGTGAAAACTAATACTGCAAGATTGAATATTATTTAACAAAACTTAGGGGCCTTAAATGAGATTCGCCTTGTACCTCAGCTTTGCTAATGTTTTGAGTACATTGTGGCATTAACTACAACGGGATTGAACTTGAAACTAGAGCTGATGACAATCTGCCTAACTTTTGCAACATTAAATGCAAGTAGATATGCAGCTTTAGCTAGAGACCCGTCTAGATGTCCCATGATATGCACCAGGCGCCTACATGGGCTAGCCGGATTTGAGTCCTGTCGCGCAGCTGTGTTTTTATTTAAAATCGTCTAATTGCACCACGTTTTTGTAAGTTGACGTGACTGCCGTGGCCTTTGGGCTGCGTCTTTCTGAGGTCAGGGGATTAAAATTGGGTCAGCGTAGCGAATCGCAAGGTCGCACTCCATGACATGCATAGCTGAACCCGGCTATGCAGTCCTTGATTTGGTAGGTCTATGAAACAATCATTTGTTTTTGGAAGGGCCAAGCTTACCAAAATCAGTTCATCCATTATTAAATCTGGCTACTGCATTGTGAGTACATCCCTTTATTTACATCATGCTAATTAAGCACAAAAATTGTGTCTTTGAAAGAAGCCTGAATTTTGCCACTTTTGGTCAGGCGTTAACTAAACTCAACATCTATAAGTTATCAGTAAATTATGATAAAGTGTAAGGGCTAGTTCAATGATTTGCCGCCGAACGTGGTTTTGGTGTTTCCAACGCATTTAGGCAAAGACCCGTGTCTACCTTGTCTCCAGTACGGATGCCTCCCTCCCGCGAGATTGAAATATATCGATGTTTTCAGGCACTAATTCTACCTAAAAGACTTCTGATTTGGTCTTCATGCTGTAGCCCTAATCTGCTACCCACATTCGTCAAGGAAATATTAGTGGCCCTGATTTGGTGGAAGGAAAACATTTGCGCCGGGAATGGTACGATTTTTACGCTGGCGTAAAAAATATAAGGTAGGAAAATGTGCCTTTTGCGTTGCCTGCAGCAAGAATAACTTTTGATTTTAGACATTGCGTTTGAGATATAGACGGTGCAAATTAACTGCATCTGCCATCTGGTGTGATGCGACCTACAAAGTGAAAAGGTACTAAACCCCAAATGCAGGAGGGCTACAACGGCTTTACCCCATACTAAGGGGAGAAAAGTGATAACATTTACGGCTAGAGATGGACAGATTACAGAAACGTGGAGATGTGTAGCATTTACAATTGTGTTTGAGCAACCTCTGGACTTTCCACGATGGAGTCTGCTTGTGAACCATTGAGTAGAATCAAACCGAACGCTGCTAATTTTTTAAGGAAGGTGACCTTAGTTGGAATTAAGAGGTAAACTTTAAGATGAGAAATGTAATATCCCAAAACCAATCTCATTCCTCCCTCACCTGGCAATAGTTTAGCGCAACAAGGGGCTATGGTGCTAAAGTGAAATACTTGCATACTGCTAAAACCCCAGTTGTGACAATTCCCTTCCTTGGGCTAATAGATTCTTTGGCAGCTCCATTAGCATCAAAATAGACGTGCGCATAGTCCTTAGCAATATTATATGTGCAGCTGTGAAAGCAAAAGTCCATGACATATTTTTATGGATACACCAAGCAGTAAGAATGAATAATAAGATTTGCTTGGATGAAAATGGGCAGAGTTGAGTAATATGCAAACAGCGTCACATACAACATGTAACCTGTAGTTAATATTTTGAAGCTACCTAGGCGATTTAATGTGATCTCACGCACACAACCGGTGGTGTTAATTACTTTAAAACCACAAATTTCGTCATTGCTTGAGGTCTTGCTGTTATGCGCCCAAGATAACCAATCACTTCACTAAGACCCTCTCCACTAATAAATTAAAAGTTGACAATAAATCGGGCACAGCTAACTTTGTGTTGCCCTGTCCTCTAATGCAAGAATCTATGACAAATTACGCCCATAGGATCAAATATAAGGCTTAACCTTCTCTAGCTTAATGACGTCTTTCTATTCAGGCCAACCTCGGCAGATTAGCGGAGGTACAGGCTAGTTCACTGCAGTTCACTGGCTAGATGCTTTAATCATACTTCACTGACATCAAATTAACCTCTCTGTCAGCCCTAATGCCCTTCTGCTTGGCTTTGGTACCATCGTGACGCGTGAGTTCGGAAGGTTTGTCTTTCCCTGCACCATATTATTTTTAATTAGGAATGCATGAATCAAAACAACATTAGGTTTTCCACCTATAGGGTTTATAGAGATAATCACTGGGAATAAAGCTGTAATTTTGCAGATTCTTTTAAGAAGCTTCATCGGCAACAAATGCAACCCAGAGGCTGCGAAACCAGTAGCATAGCTTGAGCTGAGTTTAACTATTATATTTTGCCGGAGTATGTGAAATGTAGATCATGTGATAGACCATTCACATCAATCATGATTAACTAGATGGTGGACTAGAAGGCCTGGAAGGTACGGACTCGTTAGATTAATGATGGCAGACAATAGAAAACATCGAATAGGTAAAGAATGTAAGAAATCTGTGACTGTACGCTTTTTCAGGTGGATAGTGCGTTAAGTCAATTAAAACTTCAAGTGCCTCTGGTAAGAGGCGCTTTGTTTTGAGACAAGTATCAAGATTTGCGTGGGGCAACAGGTGTCATCAGTCGTCTCCTGCGTTCATTTAATACTCAGGCAGTTATTATTGAAAAAAAATTCAACTAGCACTTCTGAGTGTCTAGCCTAATTTCATACCGTGCTCACCACCATTGCTAATAATGCCGTACAAAGAAAAGGATTAGAGTTGCTAGTATCTTTTCAATATCGATGGTGGCATGGTTTTTGGGGAATGCAAGTAGAGCTATTCCATAGGCCCTCTGTACATAAGCACTACGTACTTTGCCCTCCTATTGTGACTGCTTGAGCTTGCGGTTTTTGGTGGTCGAAAGAATTTAAACAAGGAGACGAGTACCTCAATTTCTACCACTGCATGCTAGCCTCAGCGTAGCAAGAAAAATGATTATCTTGCGAAGAGGACAATCATTTAAAACAGAAGAAGGGACGAAGATTATGCTCACCTTAATTAGCTACGCTCACCCTAGATTTTGCGGGCATGATTCGGTCAGCTGATTGAGCGTTAGCAGTAAATGTGCAAAATCGTTCACTGCAGGCTGCCTATGGTATTCCCACGGCGATATTAACGTAGCAAAAACGCGATATCTTCACCGTCTCTATGTTAGCTTCAGAGAACCCTGACAGAAATGGTTGGGAGAGGCTAAAATGCAGAATTCACCAAGGAGGAATAGACAGGCACCTTTAACCAAAGAAATTAGGTAAGGCCTCGTCTTCTCTCCAATGATCTGGTATTCATGCCGGTATTCATACAGGCAGCAATGACCTCTACAATCTCTCCCTCTCTGGCCATGGTTCCCAAGCAGAACAATAGTCCAGATCCATGAGGAACTGCACCGTTTATGTGCTCAATCAAGTCTATTACTAAAACACATTTCTGCCGCTAAATGAAGCATACGGGCACAAAATTGGCAAGTTTCTACCTGCTTTGTAGGAAGTAACGAGGTTGAAACCTAAAGCGTGGGTGCGCAACATTGTGTTTTGCTGTAGCAAAGTTGTCTACCCGGGCAAGTGCAATACTAATTCCTACAACTCTACTTGAATCATTCTCTGGCCCATCTGAGCATTATTGCCATTTCCACCTAATATTATGACACTTCTTGCTCAATTAGGTAAGGGTCTGCGTAAGACCATCTCACTTCAACATGCAATTGACTTTCAATAGGCAGAGAAGCCAATCATATAAGATGCTGCAGGGATTGCGAGAGCTTTGCACAAACCTCAGTGCAGTGCTGTATTCACCAACTAGCTAACTTAGGCAGGATACAGTAGAGCGATTGCTCACTTCAGCTCCTGCCATCGACACAATGGCCAGGTTTCTCTGCATTCTATTATTAATCACTATGATGGCTTCCAATCCTCTAACTGCCAAACAGCACGACAGGCTTTTTAATACCACAACCAAAAACGAGCCGTTGTGAAATCACCAGCTACACACATGCTAGAGATGGCAGGTTCATCTTTCTCAAGGCAGGCCGGGCGCCATGTACCCAACCATCTGAGTTTGCTCTTTTAATTCTACTTGGAAGGCAGACGCTCGAAAATTCGAACAATTAACAGATCAGTTAGTAAAGAAGCGCAGGTATGAACACCCAAATTTGACGCAATATCTGAAGGCGTAAGCCGCAACTTGATTGAAATGGTAAAAAAAGGATAAAGGACTTCCCCTACGAAAGAATTGTTAGCTTTTGGGGCACTATGCGCAGACTACACACAAATAAACTAGTGCTATCTCTGTTGCCATCATTCTTGATCGTTTGAAATAAACTATTTTGTTTGGTAACGCCATTTTTGCGCCTCCCTTTGCACTAATGGGAGGATTTCTGTCAATAAACTTATAAATATTGCCATTCAACATGCAAAATTAGGTGGTGTGGACAACACCCAACGAGCTGGGTTGTGCGCTGAGGCAGTGTGACCATTTGAGACTTCAGTAGTCACTACCAGTGTGCCTACTTGCCTGTCAACCTAAACCCTCTTAAGTTTTGAAATATGAATTGACCTGCCAACATTGGGTAACTATTTAAATTCGTTTTGTCTTTCATAGTAGCAACTATACAGATATAGAACCATACAGAAATGGAAGGAGCTACAAAGACTACCCGGCTGGAAAGAAGTACAAGACCGGGCTACGTGAGACGAGGTCTGCTTGCTCTACCAGGCATTTGGTAAAAATTTTAAATGCGCAGTGCTCATGCTTTATTCCTGCTTCTAAATTTTTATGGAGGAATTTCACAATCAGTGTTTGATTTTCACTTTGTAGTCATCTGGCAATCAGTGATAAAGTGCTTCTTGATACTCTGCCCACTTCTTGCTCTTCGCCACCGGTCTTCTGTTACAAAACGCCCCTAGTCAACAGTAGTGCTCATGTAAATTGTGGTTACGAGAGTAAACAGATGAAGTTGATGCTACAGCTGCCAAAGTTATGTCGCTTTGACCATTTAGCTTATGTGTGCCTCGATGATTATGGTGCTGGCACCCACTTAAGCAACCGCTCGAGGAGTCTTTCGAATAGCCTCAAAGGCTTACTGTGGGTGATGCACGAAGGCATTTGTAGGTATGATCAATATTCTTTGCTGCAGGATGTCACTTAAGTAGGCTTTCGTGCTTAAAGTGAATAAAATCACAAGCAATCAGTGTTATAGATGATTCGTTCTGTTGCACGTTTGATGGATGGGCGTGTGGATGAGTTTGTATAGAGATGGACAGGCACGGCCTGGTGCCTCACTTCATATTTGGGAGTTGACAATACATCTACTGATCGAGCATCGTGTCCTCTTTCGTATTCTGAGAAGTCTTAAAAGCTGCTTATTCAGGATCAGCAAATGTTGCGGAGACTGTTATAAATTCAAAGCGGAAGTCATCAGACCCCAAAACACCTACGGCTCATCCAAACCTCGTAGCCTGAGTTAGCCACCTCCGCTTGGTTGACCTATAACATATAGCTGCAAACATAGGCATGATTAATTCAAAGCCAATTGTGATTGAATAGCCATGTATTATGCGTCACTTTCAATGTAAATTGCTTTGAGAAGGACCTGTTATGACTCTGCGTTAAGCATCCCCGAATCTTTTTACATTTTTGCTTGTAAACTATTAGCTTTGTGGGCACTAGCAACCGTTAATCTTCGAAACCTCTACTTGCAAATGCGGCCGGGTTTGGAAAGCTGCCACTTTCTTCAATTTTGTCCTCCATCCTATAAATTCAAGGGTGGTCATTGACTTCCTCTCCTTCAATTACCCACATCTTTAATGTTATTGCGTATAAAACTTGTGAACACTTTAGAAACCTGTAGCATTCTGAGCCCACAAATGCGCAAAAGACCTGCCACATGTTTGTTCGCTTGACTGTTTGAGTCCTCTGATTTTGCCAAGGAAAGAAATCTAGCAGAGATGGCTGGGTAGTAGGACTAAGCTTGACGTAGGAAGGAGAGAAGGAGAAGAGAGCAGAAATTCGAGACACCTTGTTGTACCTTTTGGCAAAACATTATTTCCTTTGGAAAATCTGACCCAAATCTCGTCTTAGTGTAATGTAGAATCGTTTTATGTTCAAATAAGCTCTGAATAATACCGTCTCATTTAGATTACTCTAAGCACACTATAGTGCCGTTTTATTTGCACGGAACACAGAATTAATAACTACTGGTAAGAGTCGGTAGAGCGGTCACACCAATAGATGGTGTCATGCGTGTTCCTTTTTGAGGCTGTCGTAAACGCCCGCTAATTCTGCCGTTAGGGCTTTTAGTCAAGGTACCTAAGACATCAGAAGAATAGACATGGATTGGTATACTGCCAACTTTTCACTGTTTTTGTTATTACAGGTCATGTATTCATCCCGAAGATGGATCAGACATTTGTATTTGGGAGTGCATCGCCCTTCCATTATAGCGATGAAGCACACTTTGCCAATGCACACGTACCATTATATCCTGACATTAATTGGGCTGATTAAGTATGAAATGTGAGCATATATACCTTGCTCGCACCAGAGACCATTACAAAAGTTATTTTTGCTTTAAAAACTATGTGATAAAGTCGCTTTTGTTGAGAGTGTAATTTGCTGAACAAGTGGATCAACCTTGGTAACCCAAAGGGGATGCGACATGCTTAACTCTACCAGATTTCCTACCACTGTCATGTGTTGTGGTTCAACTCGATCTTTTTCAATTACCAAGCCAATAGTGGTCGTGCTTTACCTACTCCATCCATCGCAGCGGGCGCGGTGGTAGTTCAACGCAAGACCAACCTACAAGGCATTCTTGTCGTGCTCGTCAACGATGGCTGGGAGCACATTGTTCTGACCTGCGCATACACACCACCATCCTTAACATTCCTGAGATGTTAGATTTTAATCCTATCACTACCTAGCCTCTTTCAAAACAAGCACAGCGCACTTGAACTTTTGACTAGTGTCGGTATAACATCGACGACGAAATCTTTGACCCAATCTCCCATTCCCTATAAATGATGCACAGCAGCTTTTAGCGAGAAGTGCACGTGTGTAGCTTTAGCACTGAATCCAATCATGCGCAAAAGACACCATATGCAATTATTTGCGACAAACCCTCATCTATGCTCCATGCTGTATGTCGCAGTTGCTTCTTGTCGGATTACCTGCCACTGCGTTTTCATGTACAGGATGTTATCACCTAAAATGCACCACATTTGACTGCGATTTCAAGCTCTCTCTCTTCACTGGCTTTGTTTCGGTGAGTCAATGCTAGTCCGTAGCATTAGAGCGAGTCTCTTTGCTCTAATGCGTGAAACTACCACCTTAAATATGTCATTACAAGGAGGTGGAGTGCCTCCACAGCAATCAACTGGAATCAATCAATTGCGTTGTTAGTTGTGAATACGTCCTTAAAAAACACCGACTTTTAAATCTTCAAAATCTACAACTTAACAGGCGGTTGCCTTTCAATCAACTCTGAAGTTTAGTTACATTCACTACCCTCTGCAATCGCGTATGATCCATAGAAGAAATATAGACGGTGCCTGAGCCATTGCGCGATGAGACGGCGTCGATGATTGTTCCAAGCCGGGCGATGCCTACGCATTCGGCATAATAATGCATGGAGTCTTCTACCGAAAGAAACCACATGGAATGTGAGTTGCGTCAACGGAGGTAATTCTAGAGCGCGTCAGGCGAGAAGAAAATCCTCCTTTCCTTCCGCGGGTTAGCATTTCTTCCCATCACGGGGTGTCACCGTGAAATCTTTAAAGATTTCAGAGGAGGAGGTCAAAAGAATTTCGGCTTCATGAAATGGGTGTCTACCTTCTGGAGACGTTACTGTGCGATCACGGTCGGGCAATCCAAAATCCGATTTCTTGGGTAACAAAAAGCGAGCAGAAGAGCAAATAACCCATCTTTTAATATTTCATATCGTTCGGATTACTGCATGAGACGTATGGCTGCGAAAATAGTCTTTATTACAAAGTGGAAGAGTTTGGATCTATTTTTGTGGCTTGGGTGATAAGAGAATAGCCGGTAGCCCCACCTGCAGGGAACGCACAAAAATCGTCCGCACCCTAACGTGGAAAAAATAAAACCTTATTCAGTCGCTTACCTCGACGTGGCGACTAGCAGTACTTCATTGTAGAGAACATGGTCATCCGGTTAGCACGCACAAGGAACGCTAAATTACTATAGTGAGGAGAAGTCCCAAGGTCAAATTTAACTTTAATGTTTGGCCCCTTGCATGGTGATGCCATGACCTAAGACAACCTTATTAATTCACTTTGCTGATCTCCCTAACGCACTTAAAATTGTTCCAGGGTAGTTTAATGTTACTTGATAGGCTAATTGTAAATCCTCAGGAAATGCACTTCTCTCTGAGATTCTTTACCTCCAGAAGGTACCAAATAAAGCAAACCACCTCGCAGACTTCCTCTTTAGTCAATTGTGCTAGTAATCGTAGTTTTCTGATAATATACAGTTAATAATGAGGCCTGCTTTTTCGATATGGACTTGTACAAGCCCATCCGATAATATAGTGCAGAAAGAGTATTCGGTGACTAATATTTTACCGCGTAAAGAAGTCACGTCGACAGTGATTAAGGGTGCATCTTACTGTGCAAAACTAGTCAAACTTTACCACTTCAGTTGCTAGAATATTTGCAGTTAATGACATGGCAAGAAGTATGACTAATAGTCTGGCGTAGTTTTACAGACCACAGACTTTAATTAGCTGTGCATGCAAATGCAAAAATGCTCAAATGGTTTTCATTTGTCTGCATTTTAGCAAACTCCAGCAAGCTGCTCAAGCCTTCCTTTCATGGGTCTTTAATCAAATCTGAGCTATTTGATCAGAATTACACATAACAAAACGCCTTTTGGCATTTATTGTTGTTTCGCATCCTAACATTGTTACTTATGCGGGTGGATTTCTATATGAATTTAGATAATTGGGAAGCTTTTGCAAAGGAATGTATGCAACTGAAAAAGGTTGTTTGTAGACCAGGTATTGATAAAACAAATTTGTCAAAGGTGGTATGTTGAAAGGAGTTGCGATTGTTTTTAGGCAATGCGGAGAAGAGAGGTAAAGCTAGCTGCAAGCCTGCGTAAAAATGAGCAGGTTTTTCGTTAGCTTAAAAACAATTTTGAACACTTACCAATTTACAACACCGCAAGCTATTGTAAAATTTCTATTGCTGCCTCCATTTCTAAGCTTTGTCCTAAAGGTGAAGTGCGAAATGCATTTCATCATTGGCCGATACGCCTATCTGATGTCTGGCAGTTAAAATGATGCTGTAGGTTACCCCAAATACTTCAACACCTGGTAAACTTAACTAAAAATTCACGGTATGCTACTATGAGTACAGAGTTGCTTCATTATTCCTAATGCCTGAATTGAAGCGAAGAATAGGCAGTGGATGATAGGCATCATATCTTGCCCGTTCAGATTATTGACCTAATTACTTGGTGATGAAGATGAGCACTTGTCTCCCTCTGGGCATCGGCACCGTCAGCGATGTGGTGAGAGGAGTCAGCACAGTATCCACCAAGATCGGTGACCTCACATTTGCAGGCCTGCCACAGATTTGGCGCTGTGCCGCTGATACTACCTGGATCAGTTCTGCATTCTATTAATTGATTTTCGAATTAATTTGTGCTTTCAATTACAAAACAAGCTGGTGAATGGTCATAATCTGTGTCGTATTGGCGGCAAATATCCATGCTTTGTTTTAATGATAGCTGTTTAGGCTTCCATAAGGCGAAAATAATCATCCACAAAATTAGTGTGCGGTGTGATAATGTAATTAAGTACAGAGTTTAGCCAGCTTTTATGCTTCTAACATCGTTAATATTTTTGGAAGATTTTTTTTAGGATATATTGCAGCGAACCGCAATCATTTATAATATTCGGGCATGCCTTAACTGCACATATTTGCTTGTTGCCTGAAATTTGTCGAATTTATTTTCCTATTTACTTTTCATTTCTTAAAAGGTGGTGGTAGTTTACCCCACTGCTGTGATCAACGAGAAAGAGGGGATATGAGGAAGAGTGGGGATGTTTTGTGTGGGGGTCAGCATAGAAGAGGAAGGAAACGCAATTTGAAATGACTCTTGTTACTGTCATCACATCCCCAGATTTCCCTTCCTTTAACAGTGCAGAACCACGGAGAAAACCGTGTTTGCAACCCAGCAGCACTTCTGTTACTTGATTTGCTTTAAGGTTCCTGTTTAACATTAAATTTTTGTCATATTTTGCAGTATTCCTACCTACTTGATTTATTGCTTCCCATGGTTATCAGCCATTTATTCCCGGTTCACCGTACCCTTGATATCCCTACAAAGAGGAGTGTGACACGGTAAAGTCGAAGGTTGATTTCTTGTAAGTTGATTAGTGCTGAAATTCTATCTTTAAACTCCTGCTGCAGTACCGCCGCGAAATTGTTAAAATTTGGATCACCTACAATTTACCTCTTTTCGCCACATCATCACACTCAGTGCACACGTAGGCAACGACTTCTGCATGAAGGTGCAATATCGTTCCGCCCCTGGTAGCGTCGCTTATTGTGGATCCACATTGCCATACTTTCTACCCTAACTCCCCCCACCACCTGCAACCTAGCTGACTCTGTTTTCATTTTGTTTTAGGTGGTGCGGATACAAGCCGCTGTTATTAAGCGGTTATTTTAAGCCTGCTACCTAAGCATTAATGACTTACACTGCAAATGAAAACGGCGACACTGCAGCTGATTGTTCTGCTACCACCGCGGTGCCTGTTAGTGAAATTATCTCTGTTGATGTGAATCGTCCGATTGAAGGAGAGGATTAGTAAAACTTAAGCTGGCAAAATGTTTCCTTTTTTCGTCACAAGACAGTCCAGCTTTAGCTGACTTATTAATCTCTGGTGTTACTGCAATCATTTGACGAACACCGACTTTAGCCATAAAAACGACAGTAAGAACTAGGATTGATCCGACCTGACCACTAGTAATCAAAGTGTTCCTTTTTGGCATCAGGGCATTAGTTCGGCTCCCAAATATAATTCAGCTTTTGGTAATTTGACCCAAAATCTCTACGCAAACAAGTACATAGGAAACTCAGTAGGAAACATAATTTCCCATCGTTTACTAAGGTGTTGATTCGGTTGATGAATGCACCATTATTTTCATAAGCTGATGAGAGTCAGAAGAGCATTAAAAGCGATGCCTAACGGATCGTTAGCGCATATTCCAGCTGAAGGTTGCTGTTTCCTACATAGAGCCCCCATAATCTAGATGTGGATGGCATGGCATGTATTACCTCAGCAGGTATGGAAGCGTTTTAATTTTATTGAGTTGCATTATATTGACGGAAGTGAAGTGCACTTCATAGTACCGTCTTTATTTGGTGCTCCGACCCTACTGCTAAATGTGCTGTGGATCGTCAAAAAGTGGAGTGCTACTGCTTGGCCTTAACAGTAGCTTCAAATGGTGGCGAACGCATATCTTACAGGCTGTCGGTTGGATGGGTATGAGAAGGAATGGTCGTACTTAAGGAGAAAAAGGCAAGATGCTCCCAACTGCTTTGTACAAGGCATGTAGCCAGGAAGGCGGAAGGCGAGAAGGCTAAATGCAGCTTGAGTGAACTCACAGTCTTTTACTTCGCAGGGTGGTCTAAATTGTCGTGTTGCCAATTCAGCACGTGGTGCCATTAAATGGGTATGACGGCTAGTGCCGCGATCGGACAGCTACGTGGAGTTTAATGATATGGTGCACGAAATCGTCAGATGCGATAAAGGCTGTGATAGATGGCTATACCGTAGAATGGCTTCAAATAACATCTGTAAGTGCGTTCAAGGTCCTTTGCGTCTTATCTTGGCCTTATTGACAGGGAAGTAAAACTCCCCTCTAAATGTTGCCAATTTGCCTTTAAACATAGTAGATTAAGGAGTCGCCGGCCAAGGAATATTCTGAAAAGTCTTTGTATTTGCATTTTGAGGTGAAATGCCGAAGCTGCTGAATAAATACTCAGTATAAGTTGTCTGTTTCCTAATTTCTCGTTGCCATACTTCCCACTTATTAATCCAATCCCATCATCTACCGTCTTCAGATAGTGCTACCGATGTCGGCATTTGACATCTGAATTGCCGATGTTGCGTGGAACTGTCACAGAAACCGTAAGAGAAATAGCCTGCTTCTACAGAAGTGTATTATCGAAGGTCTAAAGGGAGTTGGGGGACCTTGCGTAACATCACGTCTTTTTTGGTGACAAAGCACCCATCAATCGCCTCTCGATTTCCCATCCTAGCTTCATAAAATGGGTGTCCCACTAACTTATAGAGACATTGTTGAGCGAGCAGGGTCGGATAATCCTGGACTAAGACCAACATTCAAGGAGCTGAATGAAGAGATTCAACGAATGACCAGTGAGAAGTAGGCTTGCAATCGTATTTGATCCTCTCCTCAATCCTGCAATAAAAACATCCATTGTAGAGCACGGGTTTAAAATGATGGAGAACTACTCGAGTCGGTTGGAAGAAGAGGTGAGCACTTGAGCACTATCTTTGGCAAAAGAGCATTCTAAGGCTGGAATTTTAAGCTGAATTGGACCACAAATCGGATGTCCCTACGTCAGAGCCGTGCGGTTGTCTATGCGTAACATGGGCTAATGCATTCTCACAGAGTCGCAGCTTCGCATTTGATCTTCTTCATGTATCATGTATCAGTTACACGGATAGCGAGTGCCGAGATGTATAAGCCATTTTAAAGCCCTAGCCTACTGCTATGCAGAATGATTTCAGAAACATATTTTAATTGGGACTGCAAAATATGCGTCTTGTTGCAAGGCATTGGGGAAAGACTCTTTGTCCTTTTGCAGGACCTTGTGTTGCCGGTGTCTTGGGACTTACAATGCCTCGTTTCTGCTTCTTTGGCAATACCGTTAATCAAGCACTAAAAATGGGGTTGTCTGGGATCGGTTAGTGGAATTCTCCTTTACCCGCTTTCCTATTGCCACCGTCTTATCTTAAAACGTATCTATTTTAGCCACTAGAACACACATCAGCGAGGAGACAAAAAGAATATTGGATGAACTCGGAGGCCGACATGTTGAATATAGCGGCTCAGTGGAATTTGGGGGTGGTGTGGAAACAACAAATTATTGGCTCACTAGTAGTAACAACNTACTAGTTCCTACAACTCTACTTGAATCATCCTCTGGCCCATCTGAGCATTATTGTCATTTCCACCTAGTATTATGACACTTCCTACTCAATTAGGTAAGGGTCTGCGTAAGACCATCTCACTTCAACATGCACTTGACTTTCAATAGGCAGAGAAGCCAACCATATAAGATGCTGCAGGGATTGCGAGAGCTTTGCACAAACCTCAGTGCAGTGCTGCATTCACCAACTAGCTAACTTAGGCAAGGTACAGTAGAGCGATTGCTCACTTCAGCTCCTGCCATCGACACAATGGCCAGGTTTCTCTGCATTCTATTATTAATCACTATGATGGCTTCCAATCCTCTAACTGCCAAACAGCACGACAGGCTTTTTAATACCACAACCAAAAACGAGCCGTTGTGAAATCACCAGCTACACACATGCTGGAGATGGCAGGTTCATCTTTCCCAAGGCAGGCCGGGCGCCATGTACCCAACCACCTGAGTTTGCTCTTTTAATTCTACTTGGAAGGCAGACGGCCGAAAATTAGAACAATTAACAGATCAGTTAGTAAAGAAGCGCAGGTATGAACACCCAAATCTGACGCAATATCCGAAGGCGTAAGCCGCAACTTCATTGGAATGGTAAAAAGGATAAAGTACCTCCCCTACGAAAGAAATAAGTTAGCTTTTGGGGAACAATGCGCACACTACACACAAATAAACTAGTGCTATCTCTGTTGTCATCATTCTTGATCATTTGAAATAAACTATTTTGTTTGTTAACGTCATTTTTGCGCCTCCCTTTGCACTAATGGGAGGATTTCTGTCAATAAACTTATAAATATTGCCATTCAACATGCAAAATTAGGTGGTGTGGACAACACCTAACGAGCTGGGTTGGGCGCTGAGGCAGTGTGACCATTTGAGACCTCAGTAGTCACTACCAGTGTGTCTACTTGCCTGTCAACATAAACTCTCTTAAGTTTTGAAATATAAATTGGCCTGCCAACATTGGGTAATTATTTAAATTCGTTTTGTCTTTCATAGTAGCAACTATACAGATATAGAACCATACAGAAATGGAAGGAGCTACAAAAACTACCCGGTTGGAAAGAAGTACAAGACCGGGCTACGTGAGACTAGGTCTGCATGTTCTACCAGGCGTTTGGGAAAAATTTTAAATGCGCAGTGCTCATGCTTTATTCCTGCTTCTAAATTTTTATGGAGGAATGTCACAATCAGTGTTTGATTCTCACTTTGTAGTCATCTGGCAATCAGTAATAAAGTGCTTCTTGATACTCTGCCCACTTCTTGCTCTTCGCCACCGGTCTTCTGTTACAAAGCGCCCCTGGTCAACAGTAGTGCTCATGTAAATTGTGGTTACGAGAGTAAACAGATGAAGTTGATGCTACAGCTGCCAAAGTTATGTCGCTTTGACCATTTAGCTTATGTGTGCCTCGATGATTATGGTGCTGGCACCCACTTAAGCAACCGCTCGAGGAGTCTTTCGAATAGCCTTAAAGGCTTACTGTGGGTGATACACGAAGGCATTTGTAGGTATGATCAATATTCTTTGCTGCGGAGTGTCACTTAAGTAGACTTTCGTGCTTAAAGCGAATAAAATCACAAGCAATCAGTGTTATAGATGATTCGATCTTTTGTGCGTTTGATGGATGGGCGTGTGGATGAGTTTGTGTAGAGATGAGGAGGCACGGCCTGGTGCCTCACTTCATATTTGGGAGTTGACAGTGCATCTACTGATCGAGCATCGTGCCCTCTTTCGTATTCTGAGAAGTCTTAAAAGCTGCTTATTCAGGATCAGCAAATGTTGCGGAGACTGTTATAAATTCAAAGCAGAAGTCATCAGACCCCAAAACACCTACGGCTCATCCAAACCTCGTAGCCTGAGTTAGCCACCTCCGCTTGGTTGACCTATAACATATAGCTGCAAACATAGGCATGATTAATTCAAAGCCAATTGTGATTGAATAGCCGTGTATTATGCGTCATTTTCGGTGTAAATTGCCTTGAGAAGGACCTGTTATGACCCTGCGTTAAGCATCCTCGAATCTTTTTACATTTTTGCTTGTACACTACTAGCTTTGTGGGCACTAGCAGCCGTTAATCTTCGAAACCTCTACTTGCAAATGCGGCCGGGTTCGGAAAGCTGTCACTTTCTTCAATTTTGTCCTCCATTCTATAAATTCAAGGGTGGTCATTGACTTTCTCTCCTTCAACTACTCACATCTTTAATGTTATTGCGTATAAAACTTGTGAGCTCTTTAGAAACCTGTAGCATTCTGAGCCCACAAATGCGCAAAAAACCTGCCACACGTTTGTTTGCTTGACTGTTTGAGTCCCCTGATTTTGCCAAGGAAAGAAATCTAGTAGAGGTGGCTGGGTGGTAGGACTAAGCTTGACGTAGGGAGGAGAGAAGGAGAAAAGAGCAGAAATTTGAGACATCTTGTTGCACCTTTTGGCAAAACATTATTTCCTTTGGAAAATCTGACCCAAATCGCGTCTTAGTGTAATGTAGAATCGTTTTATGTTCAAATAAGCTCTGAATAATGCCGTCTCATTTAGGTTACCCTAAGCACACTATAGTGCCGTTTTATTGGCACGGAATACAGAATTAATACCTACTGGTAAAAGTCGATAGAGCGGTCACACCAATAGATGGCATCATGCGTGTTCCTTTTTGAGGCTGTCGTAAACGTCCGCTAATTCTGCCGTTAGGGCTTTTAGTCAAGGTACCTAAGACATCAGAAGGATAGACATGGATTGGTGTACTGCCAACTTTTCACTGTTTTTGTTATTACAGGTCATGTATTCATCCCGAAGATGGATCAGACATTTGTATTTGGGAGTGCATCGCCCTTCCATTATAGCGATGAAGCACACTTTGCCAATGCACACGTACCATTATATCCTGACATTACTTGGGCTGATTAAGTATGAAATGTTAGCATATATACCTTGCTTGCACCAGAGACCATTACAAAAGTTATTTTTGCTTTAAAACTATGTAATAAAGTCGCTTTTGTTGAGAGTGTAATTTTTTGAACAAGTGGATCAACCTTGGTAACCCAAAGGGGATGCGACATGCTTAACTCTACCAGATTTCCTACCACTGTCGTATGTTGTGGTTCAACTCGATCTTTGTCAATTACCAAGCCGATAGTGGTCGTGCTTTACTTACTCCATCCATCGCTGCGGACCCGGTGGTAGTTCAACGCAAGACCAACCTACAAGGCATTCTTGTCGTGCTCGTCAACGATGGGTGGGAGCACATTGTCCTGACCTGCGCATACACACCACCGTCCTTAACATTCCTGAGATGTTAGATTTTAATCCTATCACTACCTAGCTTCTTTCGAAACAAGCACAGCTCACTTGAACTTTTGTCCTTTTGCAGGACCATGTGTTGCCGGTGTCTTGGGACTTACAATGCCTCGTTTCTGCCTCTTTGGCAATACCGTTAATCAAGCAATAAAAATGGGCTCGCCTGGAATCGGTTAGTGGGATTCTCCTTTACCTGCTTTCCTATTGCCACCGTCTAATCGTAAAACGTATCTATTTTAGCCACTAGAACACACATCAGCGAGGAGACAAAAGGAATATTGGATGAACTCGGAGGCCGACATGTTGAATATCGCGGCTCAGTGGAATTTGGGGGTGGTGTGGTAACAACAAATTATTGGCTCACTAGTAGTGACAGCCTTCACAATCCTTTACCTCGGCCCCTCCATTAAAAGTGTGAGCATTATTATCTTCTAAGTAATGGATTCTTGCAAAATCGGTTTTACATATTCCTGCTTGATTGTATTGTGTTGCTTAGTTGAAGTTTCTCTGGTACTTTGTGGCATGAACTGCATTCACTTGATGAAGCATTATATTATACAGGTGATGAATGGACCTTTTCCGACCAGGACTCTTAGACGTTTTCATCGGCTTACCTAAGTAGTGCACTTTTCACTACAGTGTTGACATTAGCGCTCCAACGAATGCCAAAATCAACGCAATCGTGAGCCTGTGGTTGATGGTATGATGGTTTTCAAATGGCTTGCGTGCATCATTCATCTTAATTCAATTAAAGTTTGATGAGAAAGTGCATCCTACACTACTTCCATGAGTTTGCAAAACAGCAAAATGTTCGACTGCCCGATTCACAAACAGTAGACTGGCACCAGCTCCATCACGAAAAGCTCATCCAAGCGTCTCATTAAAGCAAATTTGGAAAAGAATGACGCGTTAGAAGAAAAGGGCGAAAAATAAGTAAATTTGGCTATGGAAAATGTTAAGACAAACAAAATAGAGGGCGGATGAGCGACTAGCTCTGGCGCCGACAATAGTTAGGGTAGGTGGGTGCATGAGACTACATTTGCCAACAAGTTTCAATGACCTCTCTTATCTGAGAGAATAAATAAAAAGGGCCAATCTAACCCTAACATCTTTCAATAGATCATGAGATGCAAATGTGATATTACTTGAATGATTGGGCTCGGAAATGGACACGAAACATGGATGATACACCATGTAGCCAAGACTAGCCCATCCTAATCTAAGTTCCTTTGTCTACCCTAGTGTCCCCACAATATGCAAGCGATGCTCCGCTTACAGTTGTGGTCCAGTACGCTTACTGCTTATTCCTTCTTTGCAACAAGAAATGCTGTCTTAACCACCTCTAACCTAATAAAATTGTTCTTCATTCCAAGAACCTACATCCCTTGATGGCCGGCAATGTTATCGTAGAGATGTCACGCTGACGATCAAGTCGCAGAAAAAGTCTGCCTTTAATGTAATAAAGAATTACACGTGTTAAAAGCGCATTTGCTACTTGTGCCACTTAAGCGGATACCTTTGCTTTAGAACTACAGAAAGACCTAGAACATTTCTGAACCTCGGCAGTGACTTCCAACTTTCTCGTTTGCTTTGCAACAAACCGTCATTTGTTTCCAAGCCTTTGCAGGCAAAACTCAAAGCAAATATGCGGCACACACGAATGGAAAGCGAACTGGGTGCAGACATGAGTGCACAATAAATTGGATCAACGTAGGTGTGACAGTCAGAGCTAGACAGATTTATCATGGACAACTGCACTGTTTTTTGGCGAATGGAAATTAGGGAGCAAAGTGGGTAAGCATGAGGCCAAATGATGTAAAATTTTGAACTAATTTTAAGGTTTCAAGATAGAATAGACCAAGACAAACAGCTGACATTCTACCTATTAGTGGATCCATATTTATTCCTAAATCAAACAGTTAATGTCGACGGAAATAAATAAATAATTTTAAAATCTCGGTCAGTGCGTTAACATTTTAGGTTCTCCCTCTGAGAAAAATAAGATTGCCCTAAAGCTAGAAATTGCTTTACGGAATACTATCTGTCATCGGCTACATCTGCGTAATCTTTTATGATGTCCTGCCGCTTCAAAGGAGCCTTTTAGGCCGCAGCAGGCGTGGAGGTTGATTGTCTTCTCCAATTGAAACAGTGGCTTCCGGACGCATAATTGCAGGCTGATTTACGATTTGCTTAGGATTGGTTGCCACAGATAGACCACCACTGGAAAACTACATATGCCCTTAAGCAAAGGCGTATCTGTCTGGGCGACTGTCTATTTTGCTGACCCCGACAGGACAGACCAGCCGATTCTGATAATTTGGGGTAAAAAAATGCTACGTTAAGGTACAGTTAGGAGCACCGTGCTTCATCTGATGGTGAGGATCAATCTTTTATGTACATTTATGTGGATATTAGAGTTCTACAGCTAATCATCACAGCAAAAATTTGCTTCCCGTTACCATTCTTAGTTAACACTTATTCATTTTCCAGTAAAGTGGTTTTCAGCTCTTATTTCCATCACCATATCTCGCCGATGCTAGTGCAAGGAGGCTGTTTGAAATAAAAGAGCTGCAAATTTTAGACTAGCGTGGAATAATTCCAAAGCCGCTGAATATGTAAACTTAGGGTCTACTTCAGCGTGCTTATTTTAAGATCATAGAGCTACTGTCAAGCAGCTTTATGCTAAAGTGGTGGCTCCAAAGAATGCTGATTGTAGAAATTTCCTAAAAAACATATCCTTTATTTTTCTCAAACGCAGATGAATTTTCTATCTGATTGTGAGCACCCCTGGTCATTGAAGAAGGCTGCTTGCAGCGCATGCATCACAGTGTTTGTCTTTGCATTGCAAAAGAGCAACCAGCTCCATGTTCTCCTATCATGCAATGAATTCTATCGGTCAGTAACTGCAAAGTATTTGCATATATATTTTGAACTGAATTTCACTACGCTCACATGCATGGATGCACGAGTCCAAAAAGTGTACAAAGGCACTTTAAAATGCAGTGCACAATGTTTTCGTGGATAACTATAAAGATATGGCCATTTCATGGCTGTTTATATGCTTAAAATAAAGCAAATCGCTGCGTCGCGCGAATTCGCGCAACGTGTTAGTCATTTTTAAACATCCTGTATCCACCGCACACAGGCCGATTGCAGCAGTAAAGGTAATGAGAGGAGGAGGAGAGGAAGGCCTCATAACACTGCCACCAAGCACGTGCAACTCTGCTGCTAGCACGCATCTACTACTGCCGCTACTGCTCATTATAACAACTAACTCGACAGCCGACGTTGGATGTGGCAGCGCATTGGGTGCTTTTAAGTAATACGACAAATTTTTCTATTCAACTTTTCGCAACTGAGATTTTTCTTTTGCAATTCAAACCCTTCTTTCAAATTTCCTCTATGTTACCCTCTTTATCCTTTCTTTTAGCTTTATCCCATTCCTTGCAATTTTACATGTTTTTCTATCTCAAATTGTATTTTTCTCCCATTTTTCTTATTGCATTTACGTCCTCCAATTTGTATCTCGCAGTCAACGTTTTGTCTTAAAATTGGAATCCTTTCTGGCCAGTTATCGCGCTTCGAATTCGCTCTAATTCTTTTATGCGCGGCTAGTAGTTTAGTGCTACTCTGAAGGTTTCTGCAAACAAGACTGCATTTGCAATATTTTGCCATTCGATAATCAGCCTTCCCTTTTTGTGGCTAAATTGTTGAGGCGTTGTTTCCTGGAATGGCTCGAATTCGCACTGGTGGCTTGGTATACGCAATTTAGCCATCCTCTGAAGCAGTCTTGCAGATGCACAGGATACAGATAATGCCTATTAACAGGCACAGCCATTCGGCTATCACCCAACCTCGTTCATGCGCAATAGCTAAATCTGTATGCACTAAGGATAATGCGAACCTTTTTCGTCCAATAGATACACCAGCTTTACGACTATGCGTCCTTGTACCCATTTAACTTTGCATGGTGTTCTACCACCTAAATTTATGCCATATTTCATTATATTCAAGATCGGATTGTGCTTGGAAGCACTCAGTTAGTGGCCACTGAGTGTAGCGATGGTGTTGACCCTCAGAAAACAATTACCTCTGGAAATTTTCTACTTAACATCGTTGATCAGATGAAGTCTCTCACCTTTACATTTATCTTATTCTAGCAAGTAACAATGACTAGATCTAGTGTCAAAAAGCAACTCCGCTCCTGCGGATTTGCAAATGATAAGATTTTAAAGCCTTTTATTAATAGCAGACATTGTCCTACGCTATTTAGATGGATCGAATCTCTGTAAATAAGAGTCTTAACAAATTGCACCTCAATTACGACGTTTTACTTTAACCGCTGCTCTACGAATACATTTTATTTGTTAATTCATCACGGCGAGATTTCAGCTGTCGGACATAAATTTGCTTCATTCTGCTCACTTGTGGCAGCCACCTCGCTTCCCATAGCTCGATTTGAAGTGGACGTCGGAATTTATTACAAGCAAAGATATAAGTCACAAATTACTTCATTCAATGCCTCTCTACCAGCGATATCTTTCTGCATGCAGATAGTTAATCATATCGGTCAGGTAGAAGCTCGCAAAAATTCTTTGCGCCTGGATTCTAACCTGTCCTATCAGTACTAGAAGTCGGTACATTAGCTTCATCTCCATATTTTTGATAAGATTTCGACACTTAGTGATGTTCATGACTTGTTTCGGATTAATATAAGCCGACTATATTGAAGAGAACTGCTTACTGTCCATTTGTGGTTTGAGCATTTTATCAAACAATGCCTACTGTGGAATCGAATTCAACCAACATCTTTTAATAAGCCTTACTAGCGAGATGCAAGATGTGCTCCCTCAGTCCCCTGCAATAAGAACGCTGACATGCAGAATGTGACTTTACTTGAGGCAAACGAGACGCCTTCCACGAAACAATACCAAACAGACCCCTGCTAGAATTTGTCGATTCGCATGATAGACGTTCGCCACAAAGATTCCACAGCAATTATTAATTTTAACTTTTATTTTAATGCAACAAAAGAGCGAGCATATCTACAGCTGTCAAATGAATGCAGCTGCTGACTTTCTCTCAGCAACTACTGATTGTTGTTAAAGAAATTAGTGGCCTTTTAAGACTAAATTGCCTGAACTTGGTCGCATTTATGTAGCAGGCGCAAAAAGCTAGTTTGTTAAGTCGGAATCGCACTAGGCTCTGGTGTTTGGTGACGGTCGATGCAAAACCACTAGTACTCTTAAAGACCATGCAAAATGGCATTCATGTTGTGATACGCTGACAAGCCCGGCAGCATGGCAGCTAATCCGTGGGACTTCTCACTTTTGATTACCCACGCAAGGATTTCTGCATGGTCAGATGCTTAGTTAAGGAGCAGTGTGAATATTTTTCAAAAAGCCCATCTTTAAAGGGTAGGATGATTTGCACGAACCATGTCATCGATGGAAAGTAGATTCACTGGAATGCAACTCACTCATAATATTGTGTTGAGAAGGTTAAACAGACAAGCACTGCAGTCAAAAGAGAAACACATAGATTAGCAAGCAATGCATAATGTTTTCTGCTTTGCCGAGCGTATTAGATGCCTCGTTTAATCGACCTCAGCGCGTCACATTCACTTAGACGCGGTTGACCAAATCTGCGCTTTTTACACTTAATGCATAACACTTGAGACATAGAAGTAGTCTGAGTCCACAGATATCATTAAATACGCTATTCCTCTGCTTTGGATGCACGTTGTGGCTTTAAGGAAATGAGGAAATAAGACCTTAATAAATAAGACTGGGTACGATCTGGCTTAAATAGGCTATCTTTGAAGATCCAAGGCATACTGGCAATAATGACTGCTTTTACAATCGTTTAAACCTATTAATCAATCGCAGGCGAACATCAAGAGCTATTTTGCGATATGCAATTAGTACGATGAGCTTTAATCCGACCAATTTGTCAGTGTTTCGTGCTTTGCCTTATTAGCTTGCAACTGCAGACGTAATTACCATTACGAGTTCTTCGGTGACAATAGTTTGTGTACGCTCATTAAGTTCCTTCGTTCATCCACCATCAGATTCTTTGCCTCCTATACGAGTGGTGTTTTTAGAGTTGCTGCAGCTTTCCACCTTTTAATTTTAATTTAGTTTCTCTTTTGGGGTAAGCTTTCTTTTCTGCACTTTGGATTGTATCGTTTCGGCAGTAAAAATGTCCGGTCGGTCTTATGCGTCAACTCGGTTTCGACGATATTATGTGCTTGTGCACCCAAGTTTGGCAGTGGCTGCGGGGGTGAATTAGGACGTGTCAGCGATGACAGCCTTTATGGCAGATTGTTAAGAGCACCAGCACTTTCAGGCTTTGCGCCCAAAGAGGTCTTTTGATCGCGATTTCTGCGCATTAGTGATTTCCGTCTCGACAATTTGTCTAATTTTGTGGTGGCTTCTTCTTTATCATGCGCCCTGATGACTTATGCTTTCGCATAAGACATTTCTCAGCTTTCTTCTCGAAAGAAATTATTGAAAATGGTGGCGAAATTATCTGCATCATTAACAGTGAAGCTTTAACGTCTCCACAGTTCAGTAGGTCACTGTCGTCTAAGAATCATAATTTTTTAACTTATCGGTGCCTTCTTCACGGTTCTTTAAAATACGCATTCTCGCTTCGTATATTTTCCTCACATCTGCCAATCCTGGTCAAAAGCAAGATTTATGTACAGATAGAGTTTTTTTGACATTTCTTCAATGCGGATACGTTTCTTTCTGACTTATTGCTGGTGGTTTTAACAAGTGGGCACCTGAACCGATAAGTCACATGCGACATTTAGGCCACTTAATGAAGCATCACGCTGGATCAGGTGAGTGAACGTTTTCCTGTCCGAAGAGTTGCCTTCTCTGATTTTCTTTAAATGCCCTCATGTGCTTCAGAAGTCTGGATTGCCTTACAAGCTCATTTGGGTGTGATGCTATTTCAATCCTCCTGCAATAGTGGGATAGTGTATCACATGATGCCCATGGATTCAGACTAATCTATGTGTACCGCAGATAATGCGCATTAGATCGACTACCTCTTAGTGGGTTCGAACCACTGAATTTACTCAGTTACGTCAGTCAGTTCAATTAGCACGGATCATGTCACCCAACACCATAGAGTTTGAGGTGTTTGCAAAAAGCCCACGACTATACATCATTTCGTTTCATCCTCATACATTGCCGACAAAGGTGTGGAAATTTAGAAACCCCGTCAATAAGTGCCTTTGCTTCCAAAACTGCTGCCAAAACAACATGATCAAATAATCACAAAATCTGTCGCATTGTTATTTTTCCGCATTCATCAACGTAGTTCTAGTGCTCCGTTTGTGCCTAAGTAGGAAATTACACATCGTTTAGGGGGCACTCTAACATAGTAACACAGTGTAGCGCTCTAGAGGAACTCGTTGCGAACACAAATGCAACCATGTTTTGGCTGTTGTCCTTGCAATTATCGCCCTAACACTTCCACTGAACTTGAACTAATCTGTGCTTAGCGCTTATATCGTCGTCATTGATTGCCTTTTGCACAATGCGCATTATCTCATAATTTTATAGCCACTTAGTTAAGCTCACTAAAATAGAATGCATGCCCGTCCGCACGCTAATTTCACCTCGATACTCAGATGGGCTCATGTGTACCGCAGCTGCGTCTTAGTGAGTTCGAAGCACTGAAGTTAGTGGGTTGCATCAGCTAGTTATATCTGCACGGGTCATTTTATCTTACATTGTTGGACGTTTCAGCCTAAGGTGCATGCATATATGCCAACGACAACTCGGGCTTTTAAAAAAAAACACTGAACGTTGAACAGCGAAATTCCACCGCATTTGCGCAGAGTGGTAATGAGCAAATTTACTAGAAGTATACGCATGGTGACAAGTACATTCATTCAATATCAGGTGTTGAAGGGTAAGGCTATATTACAGAGTCCAAACGGCATTACTGGAATTTTTGTACAGCTCACTCAGCGGCATAAAAGCTTACTCTTATCTGATTTTATCAGCTATTTCAACTAGCAAGCATTCTAAATTTTGACACAAAAAACTGATTTGGCCTATGCAGGGTCAAATTAGGGTCGATTTCAACCAAAATATACGTTACTCTAATGTTGCTATGGATGTCATGTTGGAGAGCATGACAACAAAATCCCTGAAAATCAATGCCTTAATCAGTTTTTATCAAAATGACAGAGCAGAATTATTTATCTTTCGGGTGCCATGGCTAAACTTAAAAAAAACTCTCCAAAACATGCAAATTCGTTTTATTATCCTTAGCGGTACGACCACTAATTGACCATTGGACATAATCCAACCAATTATAGATCGACCGAGGAATATTAAACGCATTGCCACAACATTTTTAAACCGATGCAATGAAATGAGAACATTAACATCTTGGTCTCTTTCGTTACTTCCGACAATCATATTTCTGTTGCATTTATTGGGTCAATGAATTTGCGTTTGCCTCATTAGTTTCTTTTGACTAAATCTGCTGCTTTTTAGCCCTAAGCTAACTTTGTTCACTAAGTTCTCAATGAGTAGATATGAAGAGAACATTCGCTGAGGCTACTCATTTTCCCAAGCATAACCATGGAATGCACTAGCAAGATTGCTTATTGTCAATTTTAGCAAGAAGTTTGTTGAAGGGCAACTACGTATGGGAGAAAGAGAGAAAAGGGATATGCCTCGGGCCTGAATGCGCGTGTTGAATGGGAGCCGACCAGAGCATTCAAAATTACTTTTTTCCAGGCTTTGATACGAAATGATTGACACTAACTCCCTAATTTGCGTAAAACTGTGCGATGCCGCGAAAAGAATCTCAAGGCGTTACCATCGGTATTGCACAAGTTGCATTAGTATATGTGAGTGGAATGTGAGGTTGTGGCTGTGCGAAGGTACACGAATGCAAGGACAAAGAAACGGATAGGAAAGAAATGGATAATCTTTAGCTTTACCAATTTAGTGATGTAATTTTTGCGTTGGTCAGTTAAGCTGGGCTGTTTTACTCTCTCTTCTGCGGCAGTGTGTAAATCCTCCATTCGCAGCACCAACGAAAGGTTTCGGGGGATTCTTCAGGTGTTTCAAACTGCTAGAGGTCAAGCAGCTGGAGCACTATCGCTAAAACTAGTGCCCATTAGGTGCTGTGATAATAATGACTCAGTTACTACTACTCTAAGGTAGCAATGGCCTGCATTACCGCATGTAGGGGTGAACAAGAGAAGCAGAATAATCGGCTTGAGACCATCATCAAATCAGTTGTGCAGTGTGATTCTAATTTCTAGTGGGCGCGATAGTTTCCTTTACCTTCTGGCCCATCGATGACTTGCGCTCCTCTCATGCTCCTCCTATGCAAGCACACATGTCCAATCATTGGTTACTTAGGATACACCTCAGCATGAAGGCACCTGAAATTGGAGCGAATCGCCGCACCGCACAATTTACGTGACTTTGCAGCCAAAAACTAATCATGCCTAAGTGAGTAATGAAGGTACGCATGTGCCTTGTGGATTCTGCAGCCTAGGTTAATCCTCACATGTGATAATTTTTCTTGCATATCAATTTTGTTTAAAAATCAAACCGTTTACTTATTCTCAGCGCTATATTACCCCCAATACAATAAAAATGCTAGCATTCTCACTTCAATTTCTTAACGCCTACCAGGGCAAAATAGCGTCAGTATAGGTAAGTTTCTCCCTTTTCATTGCGCATAAGCTTACTAGCAAAACCTACAGCTTAGCATCAAGGCGGCTTGCTGGATTGCACTGAAGCACAAGTAAATGAGCATGTTAAATTTTATTTAGAAATAGAGTGCAATCAAGAAACCGATATATTTCTTAATTGCACTCGACCATCGATCAAGTAATATTACCGTGTCGCTGTCAATTGCTACCAATTCGACTGATGAAATTGGCGTTATACGATACTAATTCTGCCTTGTTATGCCAACTAAACAACGCTTGACCAATTTCGCACAATCAGATCGCCATGTACAAGACATGTAACAAAATTTTTGCTACCTACTAACGCACCGCAGCAGCAATTGCTCTTACCTTAGTAAGCTATCATTAAGATTAAGATGAAAAGCGAATTAATGTTGCTATTACTGCGACTTACAAATTTTTGCTGACGCAATAGCATTCACCCACAATTTAAGCAAGTAATGCGAGGTAAGCATCTGGAAGGCAGGAGAGATCAAGGCATTTTAGTAAGCAGACATTGTGAAACATGTCTGATGGATTAAGCAATACCTACAGAAGTGATGAAAATTCAGCGTAGCAATCTGTGCAGTGAAGGCGTATTTCTGAATTTCCCATCCTTGTAACTACAGTGTAGTTCAATAAAGCGTATATTTAGACGGAGTCTGTATGAGACGCTAATGGCATGTTTGGGCAGAAGACCACACTAGATTCATCAGAGGTCAATGGACCCAAGCTCACAAATGTGTCCCTGTGAAATGGCGTAGGAGCAGATCAGACGTTTCGAATTGGATGTCGCATACATAACACGTACTGTGATCCCAAGCTATTTACGAGACACGAAATAAAGTAATTGGGGTGCGTTTTGTAAGTCTTACCTTTTTGGTGCAGTGAGAGTGTTCCGAGGTATTCGCAACGCCTTGAGCAATTTAGACAATCAAAAGCGATGTTCATTAAAAACACAGCAAACATATGCTGCTATTCACCTAAGTTGATTGCTTGTGTCACAAAGCCAAATCACGTGCATTATAACAGGTATTGTTCCACTCAACATGATTCAAGTATTCGTAGGCTGCTTCTAACTCTCTTTGCATTAACGCGAATACCTCTGCATATTAACATGCTTCCACTTATGTATAAATTCATATTCACAATGGTTTATGTGCACATAAAGTGCATCTTAAAATCACAATCTATCCACCTTGATGGAAGCATTCCAGATGTATGAAGCATAGAATGATGCTTCTGAATGGTGCTGAGCACAAATTACATGTGTAGATGCCCATTTTAACCAAGAAAAAGGCCACAGTGAATATAATGAGTGGGCAGGGAACTTCCTAGATCAGCCCTCAACCAGCCATGTGATTGCAACGCAGAGTAGTAGTCATTGCGTGTTTGGCCGAAACTTTGAGCAAAACAGACTTGTGGTTAAAGTCCACAGTGCTTAGCTTGCTTCTCCGTTATGCGTTTCGAATGATGAGCTCTTAATTTAGAGGAAGAGGAAGCGAAACTTAACTACGTCGTATTTTCTTTCATTCTATCTAGAGTTAAGTAAGACTAGGTATCAAGCGTGAAATTGTTATGGTGCCTGTCAATTGCAGTTCTATTGCAAAGCGTTTGATAGATACGAATGGCTGCACAAAGCTGTAATTGACTTTCCTGGTTTCATCTACAATGATTCACATTTCTGCTTAGGGCTAACCTATATTTAAGGAGCCTGTTTTGGCAAAGAAAGCTTAAATAATATAAGCACACTAAGCTGCGATGTATTTATCCGTTGAGATCCAGGATTAGTCAGAATCAAAGTATAGCAGCTTATTCCATTCAGTGATTGCTCGCAGTCGTTTTCTTATCTAATTATGAAAATTATGGCTTGGCCAATAATGAAAGCATCAAGGTTAGCACAGAATCGTGATAAACTGCCTTACGTGCTGTATCGTCTACTACTTTCCATCTTACCTCCCGCTTTCGTCTTCATAATTCAGTTATTTTATCAGTGCCTCCCTCTCGCTTCGTTTTCTCCCTGCATTCGGTCATCTGTTCATTCTTCACTTCTGTCGGCTCTCTCACCATCTTCTCATCACTTTCAACCATTTCAGAGAAGTCAGAAGGCCACAGCCATTGGATAACGTAGAAATTAGGGGTGTGTTATGCGACTAGTCCCTCCACCTCTCCTCTTGTATCCCCGTTCTATCTTCTCCTCCTTCATTTGCGTGCGTAAATTCAGTGATATCAAATCTGGCTTTCAGCGCAAGTGAAGCGAAAAGGGAAAGCTATGGTTAACCTCTTCTAGTGTGTCAATTAATAATCGAATTAACACAACTCTATGCCATGTAAAATGCAGACATCAGGGATCAGGGCACGCGGACTTGAAGTAGGCCTAGCGATGTCTTCAGAATAGAGGGGTAGGAGCCTTCTTCTCCACTTCCCCTTTTCCACGTCTTACTGAAATGCGCCTTTCGGTGAGAGCATCTTTTGTCTCCTACCACGATGTTCCATATGCTCCCGAGTGTTGCGCCTTGCATTATGCTCCACTGTTTGTACTTAATGCATTCAGCACAACCAAAACAGAGTAATGGGCACTTTTTGCATTTCATTTCCTTGCCTTTATTTCCCAATTCGAGGACAAAAGATAATCTCGCTCCTTGTCTCCTTACTCTGCTCGCCTTCCCTTCCTTCAAGCCCAACTTCAGTTTGCCCAGCCTCCTCTCCCCTCCTCCTCTTCCTACCCCATCATATGCAGGCGCCTGCTTCGTAAGTTTTCCTCAACTCCACCAGTCTCAACCTTAATCGTAACAATAAATAATGTTAAGATTCAAAACTAGAGTCAAACTCGCACAGACTATATCAGATCTGACTCAACACGCTTTGCCTATAATCAAATCTTGTTCTAGCATAACCTAGCCTGAATCACAAATCATTCTCCATTTCTATCTTTCTTTCCATCTCTCTAGTTTGTTCTACACCACTTCGCCTCAATTCCACCTCTTAGTTTTACTCCTCCTCCGCGTACCCCCTTGGGAGCGAAGGCGAGCGCGTCGATCCTACCTCCTCTGCTTCCTCTTTTATTTCAGATTGAAGTGAACTTTGCACATGGAACTAGCATATTTAATAATATTGAAGTGATGTGTGCAAGCAAGGTAAGAAGAAGATGGCACAGGATGAGAAGAGGGAGAGGTAGCATAACTTACCCCTAATTGCTAATGTAGACATCTGAATCGGCCTTTTGAGTTCTCCGGAATGGCGAACCGGGTGGTTGAAACTGATGCTGGGATGGCGAAGGAGGTGACAAACGTAAAAAATAATAGGAGACTGAATAGGAGGAAAAGACGAGGCGGAGGAAAGGCATTGATGGCCATCTGAATTAACGGGACAAATCCACGAAGAATGATGAGCAGCAGTAGACGAAACAACACGTTGACAATCATATCCGACGCTGTTGTGCGATGGACCATTTCGAATTCCACACGTGTGAATCGATTAGCGGTACGTGTTGTCGCGTGGTGTCTCTCAGGGCCGTCCGATGTTGGACATAGGAGGCACCCGTTGTGGATGGATTTGCGGGAACAGGCATCACTTGCCTTCGTGTCTTTTTACCTTGGTCGATTTCTCTGCAACATGGCGCATGCAAAGGAAGCCGAGGAGGATGAGACGGACCACCAATACCAATGTGCTCTAAATGAAATGCACTGTCCTGTCTGGTCTGCTTTCATTTAGCTTTTTATCTCTGCTGTTTTCTTTTAAAAGGACGACTTTTGGACAGTTGGGTAACGCGAGGTATGAATCTAGAGAAGGCATTGACGACTAACTCCTAGTGATTGACATGGAACTCGTGGAGGCGTGCTTCTGCTGCTTATTTCTAACCGCATAACTAGGCCAATTGTTATGTTGCACCAGGATGGACAACAGTGATGATTGCACCTCTCCAGTAGAAGGGATAAACATACATGATTCTTAGGCTGAAAGCCACGAAAGAATAGCTGGATGAGAGGCGAAGATGAGACGTTCACAGAAGAGAGGAAAACGAGGAGAGAAGGGCGAAGATCCGCTTTTGGATGTTTCCTTGCAGTGCTGTGGCACTGCGTTCCTTATCACCAGTCCTCTTTCTTCCCTGCTCTCCCGGATGCTTTCGTTTACTTATTTCCCCAACCACCTACTCGAGTGAGGTACGTAGGAATGAAGGAATATAAGTTCTTATCAATCGACAAGCTGAAAGACGCTCTTCATGGCACTAGATACAAAAATGCTGGAACGATGACGCATGTGAATGAGGTTAGTGAGGAGGAGGCTATGATGAAGCAGGATTATGGCACAGCTTATCTCTAATTTCTACGATTTCTACCTGCTTTGATACTTCGGAGTCAAACGACAGAGGGGTAAGTTGGAGTGTTACAGATAGACTGGGACAAAGGCGGTAGAGGTGAGTGATGAGAAGTGGAACGAAGGTGAGTAGATATCGAAGCAGGACTGAGATAGTGGGGACGAAGTGAATGGTGGGAACGACGATAACGTGGGAAGTAAGATGGATGTCAGAAGGCGGTGGAATGCGCATGCGGGTATATGTGATTAACCTCTTCTGATTGCATCGGTGCCACGCGTTGTAAGATGGCTTCATGGGGGCAGGCGTCACTGGCCTCTGTACTTCACTTCGATATGCTCGTCCTCCCACGTGTTTGCCAGCTTTTCGGTTAATTAATGCAGGGCTAGTGATCTCAGTAAAGCCTTTAACAAAACGTCTGTAGTAATTTGCCAAGCTAAGGAACCTGTCAAGCTCTGTCTGGTTGGTTATTGTTGGCCCATTTCTCGCCTACTTTGTGTGGTCTTGAACGACTGATGCCTCATTCGACCAAACTCTATATCTCTTGAAGTTAGCGGGGCATTGGAGAAAGGGAAGCTCGAGACCGATAGAGTGGTTCTCTGTTTCTACTCTCTACGTTAAATTTTGTCAAGGAGTGATGATTTTGGGAGAGGCTGCGCATTATCAGAGAAGCGGTTAAATTCCTTTTCTTCCTTTTCTCTGTTCTCTGAAAATTGGTAGTAAATAATTGTCCTGTACACGGCACAGATCCCAGCAGCTATAATGTTCAAGTGAAAGCAGGTTTTTGGACCTGTTTCTATCGACCAGGTGTTGCCAACTCTGTAAAGTTTGTCTCTCATGTTCTCCATATAAAATTGCATTGGTGAGTGCCAATGGTAACGTAGTCGTACTCCACGTTTAAATGTGCGCTCGGATTATTCAAGCTTCGCGTATTGTGGTTGGGAACATTGACGGAACTAATCCGCTAGCTTATTTTATATCTCGCGTAAAATTCAAGAGCATTTCGGCCTCTTTTAAGTCTCCGATAAGTGTTTAGAATTGATGAGCCTATTTGTAGGGAGATCGCTGTGTGCTCAAGTTCTTTCCAGGTACCCTCATTCGCGGCCCCGTCATGCACACTGAGCACAGGAAACGTAAGACCGGCAACGCCTTGCATATAGTCGATACCTAAAATACTAGAACCAGGTCCTCTAAGTCGTCGTCACCTGAACGGCGTTGTAGCTGAGGGGCAGATGGATAAAAAGAGATCGTAGTGGATGTGTAAACACGTTAACGGCCACTTTCAGCACCACATCGCACATTGCAATCATCTTTGCTCGTCCCACTGATGAGGGCAACAAGGCGGTGTAGGTAGGCACTGTAGGGTAGCTGAGGGAGATTTTGGGTCAATCGGCAAACCAGTGCTTGGCCGTGTGTGCTGCAGATGTGCGATTAATTGAGCTGGAGATGGGAACCCATCAGCTTGTTTCCGGCGTTCCATCGTCCCCCCTTCTGCTCCTTTCTCCAACCCTTTCTCCAAGTCACATCAGTGAATACCTTTAATACGCTCAAGTCATCACCCTTGTACGTCAGATCGGCATATCGATATTCACAGTGGTCGTAGGGAGAAATAGTAGTGGGCAGGAGAACTGCCGATTGATTGATTGAGTGAGTGGGTGGGTGGGTAACCGGCCGTGCAGATAAATAGTTGCTGACGGGTGGAGAGGATAGAGCGTATGAAGTCCTTTCATTATTCCACATTATACTGCGATATTTTACATTCAGAATTTGATGTAACCATCCTACTCGCTAGTTCTAAGCAAACTTTTTCCACCGCCATTATCACTGAGTTTTATTTTGTCGACTAAGAAGCCTTGTCAACGAATGGCACCCCACACTCTCGCACAAGTAATTGAGCACATCACAAAAGTCAGCCACCACTAATTGAAACGAAGCTATTGAAGCGCATGAAAGGCGAGCAAATGCATCAGGAACTAAGCAATTTGGAAATGGACAAATGTTCCAGCAAACGATTTCTCGCCACGTCTCTCATAGAAAGAAAGCATCGACCAATTTTCGAGCAAAATCCTCATATGTGCGCTCCGATTATTCAAGCTTCGCTTATTGTGGTTGGGAACATTGACGAAACTAATCTGCTAGCTTATTATTCATCTCGTGTAAACTTCAAGAGCATTTCGGCCTCTTTTAAGTCACCGATAAGTGTTTAGAATTGGTGAGCCCATTTGTAGGGAGATCGCTGTGTGCTCAAGTTCTTTCCAGGTACCCCCATTCGCGACCCTGTCGTGTACACTGAGCACATGATGCGCAAGTCCATCACTGCCTTGCACATAGTCTATAACTAAAATACTAACCACATCCTCTAAGCCGTTGTTGTCTGGGCAGCGTTAGAGCTGAGGGGTAGATGGATAAAAAGAGATCGTGGTGGATGTGTAAACGCGTTAATGGCCACTTTCAGCACCACATCGCACATTGCAATCATCTTTGCTCGTCCCACTGATGAGGGTAACAAGGCGGTGTAGGGAGGCACTGTAGGGTAGTCGAGGGAGATTTTGGGTCAATCGGCAAACCAGTGCTTGGCCGTGTGTGCTGCAGATGTGCGATTAATTGAGATGAAGATGGAAACCCGTCAGCTTGCTTCTGACGTTCCATTGTTCTTCCCTTCTGCCTCCTCTCTTTCTCTTTCTCCAAGTCACATTGGTGAATGCCTTTGATGCGCTCAAGTCATCGCCCTTGTGCGCCAGATCGGCATACCAACATTCACAGCGGTCGTAGGGAGAAATATTATTAAGCAGGAGGACGGACGATTAATTGCATGAGTAAGTGGGTGAACAATCGGCCGTGCGGATGGATAGTTGTCGACAGGTGGGGAGAATAGCGTGTATGAGGTCGGAGGTGACAAGTACAACGTTGCTTTTGCTGTTGTTGTGTCGATGGTAGTAGTGGGTGCTAGTGAAGCACTGACAGATGGACGGGGATATTAAAGCAAGACAGCGTATTCTCACTAGGCTCATATGTTCGTTGGCCTTATTAGGCAGTGAGACAGCAGTTGGCACGCTGGTTGTTTACTGAGCAAAAGGGCTTAAGGCTTATGTCAATGGCGTCCTTGCTAGGTGGTGAGGGAGGATTCGTCCTCCCTGTTTGCACCATCCAATACTACTCTACGTTACCTTAAGCTAAGCTAAGGTAGACTGCCACTATACACTTACTTTCATTATTCCATACAATACTGCGCTATTTTGCATTCAGATATTGATGTAACCATCCTGCTCTCTATTGCTAAGTCAATTTTTACTACCACGGAATGTCATTTAGTCGACTAAGAAGCCATATCAACGAATGGCACCCTACACTCTCGCATAAGTAAATGAGCATATCACAAAAGTCAGCCACCGCTAATTGAAATGAGGCTATTGAAGCACATGAAAGGCCAGCAAATGCATCAAGAACTAAGCAATTTGGAAATGGACAAATGTTCCGGCAAACGATATATCGTCACGTCTTCCACAGAAAGAAAGCAACGACCAATTTTTGAACAACATCCTCATTTGAGTACCACAGAAGGTTGTGTAGCGGACAGAACTAACCTCGCTCCTAATTACTAGTACGCGGGAATAGATGCGCCCACGATGTACTTCAACGCAAATCTGCTACGTCTTATGGACCAATGCCCATCATATCACTAACGCGATGGCAAGCTAGGACGCAACTCCATGTCCTGCGTCGACCTCGGCTCCAACGCTGAGGGCATGCAAAATATTGCACTTTTGTTGAACGATAGCTCCGAGCGCACACTTTTGACCACACAGCCCTTAAAATGGCTACCAGTCAGAAGTCTGCTTCCACACTCAACCGCCGCCACCATGAAATGCATCCTACCCATGCTGTTTAGAAAGGACAGCAAGTGCCTTCAAGTTGGTTAAATTTGGTCGACTCGGCGCAAGAAGTTGGGGCCGCCACACTCACGCGAAGCAGTTGGTGGTTCCGATTGGGTAAGGCAATAGGTCTCTGACCACTAGCTATTTCAGGGGATGCTGGTCTGGCCTAAAGCGTGCACTCCAAAGTGTTATTTGACAGGAGCTTGATTTTTTCGAAGTTGGTCAGCGTTGGAGTCAAATCCGCCGCAAGTGACGAAATTGTGAATGCGGGTGCTGCGCCGCTGCTTCCGGGAGCCTCAATGTGAGTAAAGAGCCTTTGATTGACTCTTAAGGTGACATCCGTTATGTCAATAGGCATGAACTCTTCCATAATGAGCTTCCAACGTCTCTGCAGAAATTTTGCAGGCAAGTTAATGTAGGCACCCCATAAATTGTCCAATTCTCCTAATTCTCCAATTGACCCATCCACCAATGTTTCGACCACCTCACCTACCTTGTGTGATTGATTGACTGACTGACTGAGTTACTGATTACCTTATTAATATGCTCATCCCCTTGCTCCTTTACTTTCTTTTAAGCTGTTTTGTTGTCCAGCTGATTGTCTAATGCTCTTCTTCAGCCCACCCGTCAATGAAGGTGGCAGCACAATATTGGAGTCATGACTTTGGTACTCCTCCCTTCCTCCCACCCTCTCTACCCCTCTCCTTCCTTCCTTGCATGGAAATCAGTGGCTGGCGCGGTTGACTTGTGAGTGTTTTTCCCTTATAACTAACAAGTTTTAATAGATGACGCTGTCACATTTTTGCACATTTGAAATCCATTCTCAAGGCTGCAAGGCAGCATGTCACAAATGCACTTGTCGTCAGTGCCAACAAAACAAAGAACAATTGAATGCCCCGTGGAACAAAATATTCTGCATCTGTCACGGAGTCACACAAAAGAGCTGCGGTCAACAATGCTTTAAGTCGTAACAAAACATCTCCATCACTACTGTATACATACCCACTGCAGCGCCTTCAGCCTTCCCTCATCCCAAAGACACCAAATAAGACACAACATTTAGGCGGAATACACATCTATTCCACTAATCGACGACCCACTCGGCGAAGGTAAAATATCAAGGGAAATATGTGCCTCCATCACAAACACCCGTCATTTAACAAACCACTGAAGCGTCACACAGTCCCTCTCTCCGCCTCCAGCACCATCCTCCGTGCTCTCCTTGGTAATTGTGCCGCATCTGCAGTCTCCTCCTCACCTCCTATAACCGAAGTGCATTCCGTAGGGAATGATGGGGATCCACCGACCACCATGCCTACAAGCAACATTCGAAATCCTGTCAACGATACAACCTCAAGACCACGACATTAACGGGACGACTAAGACTTGATGTGACTATCAGTCTCAAACCTACTGGCACATGGCAGCCATGCATTTGGCAGCATCAACACTCCTCAGTGCCATTAACCGACAGATATGGTCGTTAAACCACACACACGCGCACACCCACACAATTTGATAAGGGAATCAACTGAATATGTTAGATTCTGCAGAATCAGTTGGAGCATTAAGTCATTAGACATTTACCGTTTCTCCTACCCACCCACTCACTGCCCCACTCACTGCAACACACACCTGTAGCCGTTATTGAAAACGCCTCCTTGCGTAAGTTATGCTTGCACAGATGCTCCTCAACAACTTGGGTCGAATTTCTTCAGCTTTGGTCAAACCACTTTTAAGCATATACAGCTCACACTGACCACAATGCCGATTACTCCTTAACTATCTCGTATTGGCTTCACTTCGCACCATGCGATTATCAAAAGCGACAAAACCTGAACATCTTACTTAAAAAAAGCGAAAAGAACATTTGTAGGCCAATGATAACATCGGACTTAATTTATGCAGCATTTCGTCCTACAGGAAAGTACTCATCAGACTACCGCTTAGCACCAATGCACCGCATCCATTCTTTCATAACTCCTCCGAGCACAAAATCACGCTACTTATGCGAACATTCAACATCTAGCAGGGAAACCTTCAGCAGGATCGATTGGTCGAATGCCTGCAACACCACATCTGTCAACGGCGACGACGACGAGTTCAAGGGTGCATAGTGCCGTCTCAGTGGACTCCCATGGGCTGGCTTCTACAACCACATTCTCCTTCTTCGATACCACCGTCAGCAACGATGCATGTTGTTGGCAGGACTCCATAACCAACATGAGACCTAACTAGTTAAATACAAAAATACTGCGCTACCAAGTTTTGCGCCCAAAATTAGCACCCAGTACTGTTCAACAATGTCCAAATGCTTATTGCAAAATACTCCAAGGAAAAAGCACTCTTGCCGTATTTTGTGCCTGCAACGAATCCAGCACCGTGTAGTGTTAGGTGATTGGTAGATTTTTCCTTTTGTTTCCAGCAGATTGGACCCCTCCTGCCACAATCTCTCCCTTTTGATATAATCCACTGTCTGCTCTCGCGGCACAGGCGAATTTCTCCTATATAAGTGGTATGACGTTTTACATTGTTGAGACGCAGGATTGGTCATGCAGTAAGCGTTTGCGATGGTGATGAGGTGCTGTCGGTAGAGGTTGCGAGGATTTGGAAGCATTCTGTATGTGGGCACCTCTTGAGAGTAGTAGGGCGGTAGTCTGTTGTCGCGGCACCGACTAATCTCTGCATTATATTTGATATGACGCTTTATATTGCTGAGACGGAGGATTGGTCATGCATTCGACTATTGCGATGGTGATGAGGTGCTGTCGTCACGAATTGTAGGAGTTGGAAGTATTCTGTATGCGCGCACCGTTTGGTAGTAGGGTGGTAGACTGTCATCGGTGCAACGTAACGTCTCTTTTTACAGATACTCTTTTTTTATTCGCCTTCTTTTTTCGGTAACAAGTCTTCTGATACAGATATTGACCTCTCGTTTGCTTCGCTGTTTCAAAAATCTTTTTTTGCACATGCGGTTGGCGGCGTTTTCGTGGCTTCTGCCGGGCGCTTTTTAACATTCGCTTTTTGAATTTTTGCGTTAAGTACGAGAACCGCTTAGTCAGTTGATTTTTGTATTTGTTCTGTCAAACTCTCGGGTCTGTTTGTGGCGCCCTGGATGCACTTTTTGTGTGGCCATCTCTTGTTAACATCGCGGCTGCAATGCGGCGCTTCTTTAAATCATTTTGAAATTTTAATTTGGAATGCTGCGTCTAGATTTTCTTTTGACGAGCTCCCTACTCAGATAGTGATGAAACGGACACATTTAATAGCTGGGCACTTCTTGGTAATCGAGCGGCACTTTGTGTTGTCGCGTCACCAACGTGGCTCTCTTTTTGAATCCTTTTTAGGTTTTTAACTTTGAAATGGAGAACTGCTTGGCCTGTTGCCTCCTGTCTTGCTCTTGGGAGTTCCCGTGTAAGTTGGTGACGGAATCGATTCATTCTCTACCTGGGCGGCGCCTTTCATTAGCGCGGTGGCATGGTCATCATGGCAGCCACTTGGCTCTCTTTTAATCCGTTTCGAGTTTTATTAGTAAAAAGGAGAATTGGTGACTTAGTTGCCTCCTGTTTTTGCTGTGCGAATTTGTGGAGGCATTCTCCAGATGTTTGCGCCTTGGTGGAAGTGCTCTAGCCTGCTTTTCCGCGTCTTCAACACTGCGCTTCTTTTCGAACGGTACGTAATGGAATCGTTATTGGTTTGAAATCGCCACTTCGGCTCTTCTTTGTTGCCTGTTTTTAAATAGCATTTTTTCTAATGAGAACTACTCCGTGCTTGTGTGTCTCTCATGGGCTTATCACGGTCAGATTGTTGAGTTGATCTTTATTCTGTGAGAGACCATCTGGGTGTGCTCGATGATTGTTGTGCCCCTTCAAATGCCACCGAGGTGCGTGGTGGCTGAGGTTTGCTGCATTCCCACTTTGAAGAGTCGGTGCCACTGAGGGTTCTTGATTGGGAATCGCACAGCATTTGTTCACTCAGTCCGCCACCAAATTCATAACTTGTGTACTGCGAAAAATCGCCCTGTATGACGGGCATTTTTTGCCGTCCGTCCGCACAGACAGCACGTGTTGAAGACGTGGACGATGCATCTCCTCAAACCTTGTACGAATTCTTCTGCCAATTCCATGTGGTCCGTCCATTTCAATCTGAAATAAGTGAGGAAGTAGAGGAGCCACAGGAGGAAAAAGCGATTAGATGTAGTAAAGTGGGTTGGCGGGTGTGTGGGTGAGTGAGTGGGTGAATGGGTGGGTGGACGATAAGGTGATGGCGGGAAGTGGAGTTGGAATTAATAAGGCAACCAACTAGGCATGCAACGAGCAACGAATGGAGATCTTACTTCACCCAGGATAGGACTGTCGACCTGGTAGACTAGAATGACAAGTTAGAGGAGAGGATGAGATGAATGTGTCTTCGCACTTCAATGCACACAGTCAGGCATATACACACGCAGACGTTCCTACCTGTTTTGGTGGGAGACCGATGGAGGCGACCTTCTAAAAGGACGAAAACAAAGATAGGTAATGGTACACACACAAACGTACACGCACAAACTGAGGCAACCAAACAGACAGACAGACAGACAGACAGGCAGGCAGGAAGCGCATATTCTTACCCGTTAATGTAGAGCGCCAGGTGGAGGAATCCTCCAAAGAGAGAAGGAAAGAATTGGGCAGCGAGATGACGAGGTGGGAGTTGGGCGAGTCTACAAATTACGAAGTGGGAAGTAGGAGCAACGCGCTCACCTTCGCTCTCGAGGGGGTAAGTGGAGGAGGAGTAGGAGTAGGAGACAGAATTGAGGCGAAGTGGTGTGGGACAAACTACAACGACGGAAAGGAAGATAGGAATGGAGAATGAATGGCGATGCAGGCTAGGCTACGCTGAAATGAGATTTTGCTGTAGGCAAAGCGTGACTGAGTTAGATGCAGAATAGTCCATGCTAGTCTGATGTAGGTTGCGAACCTTGGCACTATTGAATCATGTCATAATGAGGAGCGAGACTAGTGGGGCGATGAAGGAGACTTACAAAGAGGGCGTTGGCTGACAATGAGGTGGGAGGAGGAGGAGGCTGAGGCGAATTGAGGCTGGGTTTGAAGAAGGGGAAGGCGAGCGCAGCGTAAGGAAGGCAGAGAAGCGACATTTTCTTGTGCCACTAAATTGGAAAAATAAAGACAAATGAATGAAATGAGGGGAGTACCAACTCCTCTGTTGCGGTTGAATTGGATGCGTAGAGCACAAACAATGAAACATCATGCAAGGTGCAATACTTGGAAGCATATAGAACGTTGTAGTGGGAGACAACGGAGGCACCCACCGAAGGCGCGTTGCAGTGGGACATGGACAAGGGGACGCAGGGAAGAGAGCTGCGATCCCTCCATTCTGAAGACGTCGCCAGGCCTACTTATAGTCTGAGTACCTTGGTCCCTAGTGTCTGCAAGAAAGAAAGAGAAGACCTTAAGTTACATGGTATGGAGTTGTGTGGGGTGGATTAGGTGGGTCAAAGTAGAGTGTTGGTGAGGTTGACTCCAACGGTAGGCAAGATGGACGTGGTAGCCCTGTCCATGCTCTCCTTTCCTGCTTTATGCAAGCCTGTCATAATTCAGCCAAGGTGACTAGTCTGCTCTGTGGCGACCCAGTACAATCTAGTCAAGCCTGGTCCTGCATACCGTGCTACAGTGCTTCTACAGTGGAATGTACATATTGAGCAAGTTATTGTTACTATCTTAAGAGGTCTCACGGTGATGCTGCTACTCATTAGGTGAATGTAAGGGCATGGAAGTGGCATGAAGAGTAAGCGTGGTACAGCAGGCGTGGTGTAGGGTATGGGTTGATTAGAGAAATCGGCGACTCACCCCTAAAGATTACTATTACGTTAACGACGTTGCGTGTTTGACGCCTTTGTCTAGGCCTCTGCCTGGCAGAATTATTTCGTTGCATTGCTAAGCAACGCGAGTGTACGTCTGAAAGAGACAAAGGAGTGATTGAGAGAGGGGCAGAGAGATGAGAAGCCGAGGACATGAAATGAGACAGGGTAAGGAAGGATGAAAGGGGATTGAAAATGGCCGCCGTAAGTTGACTATGCGCAGTGCTGTGGTGCAGTATTCGGCATTTCTCTTCCTCTTTCTTCTGTCTACTCCGGAACTGATTCACCTACCCACTCATCTAGCCATCTGAATGAGTAAAACTTGAAGAAATAGACCTATTGCTAGGAATTACGACTTTTCAGTAGCACACTCGAAGAGGCTAAAGATAGTTTTCCTATCCATGGGATTGACACTGGATATCAGATTTGATGAAAATGAAATGACGCACGCAAATGAAATAATGAGGAGGAGGGGGAGGAGGATGGAAAAAGTTGGCACGAGGAGAGGAGAGGCGAGGAAGAGGAACTGGTGGCATAACTCACCTTTAATTTCTACTGTAGGTATCTGTTTCGGCCTTTTGAGTTTTTCGGAATGGAGGTCCGGGCGGTTGGAACTGATACCGTGATGGCGAGGGAGGTGACAAACGTAAAAGTACAACAGAAGACCGAATAGGAGGATAAAATAAAGCAGAGGGGAGGCATTGATGGCCAACGGAATTAACGGGACGATTCCACAAAGAAAGATGAGCAGCATTAGGCAAAACAACACGTTGACAACCATGTTCGAAGCTGTTGTGCGATGGACCATTTCGAATTCCACATGTGTGAACCGATTAGCGGCACGTGTTGTCGCGTGATGTCTCTCAGCGCTGTCAGATGTTGGACTTAAGAGGCACCCGTTGTGGATGGTTTTGCGGGAGCAGACATCACTTACCTTCGTGTCTTTTTACCTAGGTCGATTTCTCTGCGTCATGGCGCAGGCAAAAGCGGCGAAGGACGATGAGACGGACCACCAATACCAATGTGCCTTGAATGAAATGCGCTGCCTTGTCTGGTCTGCTTTCTGTCAGCTTTTTATCTCTGTTGTTTTCCTTTGAAAGGACGACTTTCGGGCAGTTTGGGCAACACGAGGTATGAATCTAGTGAAGACAGTAGCGACTAACTCCCATCGATTGACATAGAGCTCGTGAAGGCGTGTTTTTGCTGCTTCTTTTTAATCGCATATCTAGGTCAATTGCTGTGTTGCAGCAGGGAGGACAATGGCGGTGATTGCACCTCTCCAGTGCGGAGGAAGCAACATGATTGTTAAGCTTAAAGCCACGGAAGAATAGTTGGATGAGAGGCGAAGATGAGACGTTCACAGAAGAGAGGAAGTAGAGGAGAGGATGAAGTAAGGCCATTGTCGTATGTTCCTACACTGTGCTGTTGAAGTGCGTTCCCTATTACCAGTTCTCTTTCTTCCACATTCTCCTGGATGCCTTCGTTTACCCATTTCTCCGAACATGTACTCGAGTAAAGTATGTAGGAATGGACTTTGTGGATGGAATGTAAGTTTCCATCAATCGACAAACTCGAAGGCGCTCTTCATGGTTTACTTTGATAAGTGAATTGCACTAGTTGCGACAGTACTTGACTGACGATGCACGTGAGTGAGGTTAGTGAGGAGGAGACGGTTGAGATGAAGTAGGGAAGGAGGGGAGGGTGGTGGCGTAAGTTACTGCTATTTTTTTACGATTTCCATCTGCGTTGGCCCTTTGACGTCTTCTGAACTATGTAGTGGAAGGTTGGGAGTTCACAGAGAGATTGGGCGGGAGACGGTGAAAAGCGTATGCGAGTGTGTGTGGTGGTTAGGTGTATGATTAATCCCTTATGACTGGGTCGGTGACACGAATTGTGAGATGGTTTCCTGAGGAGGCACACATCACCTGCCTCTGTACTTTGCTTCAACATGCTCATTCGCCTACGTAAAACACCTTCTTTACCAGCTTCTTAGTCACTTTTTGTAGCAACAGGCAATCTTAGCCAAGTCTTTAACGTTGGTCCAGATCTCGCTTATTTTGTGCGGTCTTAGAGAACTGCTATTTAATCTGACCAAACTCTATGTCCTACGAAGTTAACGGAGCGTTGTGGCACTTTGGAGTCTGGACTACTTCGTATCTTCTAAAACTCATACTCAGCCATGAATATTCCTATTCTTTGCTTCTTAACCCCATGAAGAGGTTAATGATTCCACAAAGTAGGAAGTTCTCCAAAGTGCTGTCTGCTGAACGGTCTTTGCATGCAACCACGCTAGTCTTTCCCAACATACACGCAGTTACAGCCTAAAAGAGCAAACTTATGTTTCCCTCGTCATAATTTGTGTTTTCCTACAATAATTGTTATAGATCTTCAATGTTACCTCTTATTGTCAGGAATATAATTACCCTTTAGTGGTTAGTCCATCAATTCGGCTGTCGTCTTCTTTCTCAAGCATAAAACGCGCATCCAGCAAAAATTGATCCTCAAAAGTCGTGATAATTTAAGATCACCGTCATACTGTAAAATAATTGCCCAGACTAAGCACACACTGTAGCGTCCCGAGACTCCCTCGAAGGCAAACGAAGGCAGAATGCCAGGGTAGAATATCTGTATTCAGCGGACAGAGGGAGATAGGCTGCTGGCATGGCCTGGAGGCCAGCCCACGCAGATAGGGCAGTACGGCCACCCCCGTGGTCTTGACCGAAACCAAGAGTTTCAACAAACAAAAAGCTACAAGTACAAATCTAGCAACTCCCATTAACCGCAAGGCACACTTTCATGCAAATTCACGTTTTCAGATATGCATGTTTTTGATAAATATAACTTCTTTATATGCGATATTCACATACCTGCAAAAAGCAAACATTTTGCCGTAACTGTTGCTTATACGCAGTTAACATTAGCACGTGCACATTAAAAGAATTAGGCATGAAGGCAATATAATGGTAGAATGAATACCTTCAAGAGCTTTTTATAAAAGTACATGGCTATAATTTGGTGGCTTTATTTGTTATTATAAGTAAGCCTTTTTGTCAAACAAAGCAAGAAATTCAAAAGGTGGTAAACATTTGGTTTTTTGGCAGAGGTTTGGATGTAATGCGTAAACCATTCAAGCGTCCAGACAATTCGGTAATGTGGATCTACACGTGTTTAGGTGCCTCTTGAATTAAATTAATTTTCGCAGACAGTTGAATTTATGTCACGTAGGCTGTTGATAAATGCAAATAATTGCCCACCTTTGTTTGAATACATTGCTAAACTGAGTGCTATCACGGCTCGGTGGACGAGTGTTGCGTAGTTAACCAATTGCATTAGGTGCGAATCAGTTTGCTGTCCATCCAACCCGTCGGATGGGTAACTGACGTTGTTATTTATGGCCCTGCTCCTCGCATAGTTTTATTGTTTGTCGAGTGAATGGGCGTTAAATTTGCAGGTACTTGGTTTTATTGTTAATGATTCTGGCTTAAGGAGAACATTGTGGAAGTGTATGGTAGGGTTTGCGAGCCTGGGGAGATTCACCATCGTTCTTTCTGATCCTGCTCATGACCCCGTTTTTTAAAATAACTTACCGATCATTTTGAGCCACTGCGCGTTCGAATAGGCTGGTTTTGGCTCCCCAGCTGTGTTTCTTTCCAGCGTGCTTCTAGAAATTGACAAAGCATTGTCGTACGGTCCTTGTTGTTTTGGGTGTTGGACTCCCCAAGATATGCAATCACATTGACTTGAATTCTGCCGATGTCAAGTGTCGGTCAATTTGTAAATGAGAACCAGAGAGGTTACTCTATGCAGAACCGCTTCCACTTAGCCTTGAGACCCCGACAAAAGGAATGCTGAGCTTCAGCGATTTGACAATCGCATATCGCGATATCGGACTCGCCTCGGCCTGAATTCAAGTAAGATGGATTCTCGGTCGAGTGTATTGAAGGACTCTGCTCTGGTCTGAGAGACTTGTCGTAGAACGGAATCGCTTGACTGCCGAAAGACTGTCTGGATTGGGAGAATCGAAGAAGTTATCTTTTAGCGAGCAATCAGGGCACCGTAATATATGCTAATATTGACGGGCAGGTTTTGTCAGTGGGCGATATGAAATGGGTGTCTGGCCTCCTTCCTGGTGCATTTAGGCAGTCACCTTTGTGGGTGAAGAAGCTTGGAAATCTTCAGCTGTAGAATGATCGGCTTCGCTGCCTATCCTATGCTGTCTCCCAACTTCGAAAACTGGACACATTGAGTCTTTGTGCCATCTCTGGATGGTGTCTTTCTCTCGGATGAGGTACACCGGAAATCCCAAGTCCTTATCACTTCGCGCCTGCAGTACTTATGCAGGATTTCGGGCTTTGTGAGGGATTGGCTATGGTGAACATCTTTTATCTCAGTCGTGATGTTGACGCAGTGTAACTAAGCTATCCAGAGTCTGACACGTGGTGTAGGATATGTGCGCTTGAATGGTGTCAGAAACGTCTGGCTCGTTATTTGCAACAAGGCAGTTAAGTGCCATAGGGTGGATTGGGAGATGACACTGAAGCTGTTTTGATGTTGAAATTAAAGTGTTATTAAGCGTTTGCATTGGTAAATATACACGTGAAATGATGGTTGGCGCAAGGGCTTTCAGGCCGATTATTATTTTAAAGTTGCATTTTGGGGGCTGCAGCAGTTATGGTTTGTAGATGAATCGATGGCCAGATTACCAGCAGGTGGCGCTAGATCATCAGTAATTTGCACTAGGGCCTTCTTTCGGCCCCGTGGGGGACAGCGCTGATATTTCGTGAAGTCGTTGGTTGAAGGAGATCATTTGAACTTTACAATTTCCATAATTTGGCGCCAATCAGCGAGACCTGTTAAGGCGGCGCTGGCTGCTTTAATGTCTGTCTTGGAGGAGAAATTTGTCGCCACTTCCACAGTCAAGATGATTAGTTGGTTACATGTTGGTGGGTTTGTGGCGTTAAGTGGCTAGTTTGAGGGGGTGGAATTATTGACGACCACCCCAGAATTGTTTGAAAGCGAGCCAGTATGATTGTACTTGGCTGCCTGTGAGCCGGTGGTTGGGGTATTGTCGAGTGAGGTAGGGTATTGGGCTGCCACATAGACACGATGTAGATAGCGGTGGGTGGTGCGTCAGCAGTTTTTGATAGCCATTTGGGAGATTGGTTGTTTAGTCAAGATTGTCCTCGTAAGATCGTTATCTGGCTGGATTTCGACTAATTCGTATGCAGCCAGTGTTTGAGTTCCCGCTATCCCGAAGTGTGTGGTCGCGATTGCAGGTGCCGCGTGGTTACTTTAGATGTCATCGAGTTTGTGGCATGGACGCAGATTTGTTTGTGGGGCACCGTTGAGGTGGTGCAAATCAAGTGCATCTATTCCTTTGCAGCTGCCATGGGGAACGATATGAATCCTGTCTGCATTCAATATTGCTGCTCACCTTATTGCAGCATTTGTGTGTTGGTGTTCAAGCCCTTCAGCTAGGTGTTCTCTTTAAAGGAGTGGACGAGGTTCTGCCTGTCGAAACGTTGGTGCATTTTGATATTCCCCTTCTTTTTAATTATTTCTTCACCTTTCGTGTTTCGCAATAAATTCATTTCAATGAACTGTTATTGGCATGCATGTGATGTTCACTGTCTTTGTGCGGGTGTGTTGAGCCATTCGGAAATAATGGTTTGGAGTGGAGTACCTAAAATGTGGGGGTGGAGGTGTAGTGAAGGCGTGGTGGTTTGAGTTTTTGTGGGTGAACGAGAGAAGACGGTGCTGCTGAGGTATGACATGGCAGCGTGGCCCAATGCGAAGGGTACGACTACCAAAGGAAATAAAGGCCCGAATGGCACGAAGCAGACCCTTTTTTGATAATTGAGGTCTTTGTGTCCCGTAGCTGCAAGCACTACTCGCTCTTCGCTTTCCCAACTTCCTTAATGCTGGTCTGTACTACCCAAATGTGCAAAGTAGCATGTTCCCCAACTCCACCATCACAATTGCTCCCCCACTCTTTCCCAGTAAATGGGGTAGACCATTTGCTAACCATTTCTAACTGTCTGCCATTTGGGAAAGTACGCTGATGAGAACTTGTTTTGGATGGCACGAATAAACTCCGACTTGAAGGCGTTTGTCAAGTATTTAGCCAGCTGGCTAGAAAAAAGCTGCTTCCCACAACACCCAATCTTCAGTGTTCTTTTGCCTGGGGAGGTCGACAACGGGGAACTCAATGTCTGAGTGCAAAAGCAGCGTTATTCTTGTCACCTCTGACCTCATACGCGCTATCCTCTCCACCTGTCGACAACTGTCCATCCGCGCGGCCGATTACCCACCCACTCACACAATCAATCGTCCGCTCTCCTGCCCACTACTACTTCTCCCTACGACCGCTTTAAATGTTGGTGTGCCGATCTGACGCACAAGGGGGTGATGACTTGAGCACATCAAAGGTATTCACTGATGCGACTTGAAGAAAGAAGGAGAGAGGAGGCAGAAGGGGAGAATGATGGAACACCGGAAGCAAGCTCACAGGTTCCCATCTCCAGATCAATTAATCGTACATCTGCAGCACAAACGGCCAAGCACTGGTTTGCCTCCCCACACGGCCTTGTTGCCCTCATCAGTGGGATGTACGACGTGATTTGAAAGTGGCCATTAACGCGTTCACACATCCGCCACAATCTATCTCTCGCTCTCTGCATCCGCCCTTCGGTTACAACGCCCCTTAGTGGGGGTATGGTCCTCAAATTTAAGGCATAGACTATGTACATGCAGTGACGGTCTTGCGCTTCACGTGCTCAGTGTGCGTGACAGGGCCGCGAATGATGGTCCCTGAGAAGACCTTGAGCACACTGCGCATCTCACTCCGAACAGGCTCGTCTGTTCCAGCACTAATCGGCAACATGAAAAAGGGTCGAAGTGCATTTGAAGGTTACTTTTGGCAAAAAATAAAGCTGATAGATTACTCCTGTCAATGTTCACACCCACAATGCTCAGAACTTGAATGTTCTGGGCGCAGATCCAAAAAAAGAAGTAAAAACAAGTTGGTTGCGTTACTATTGGCAGTCAACAACGCTGTTTTTATAGAGTACACAAGACACAAACTCCACAAAGGTGGTAACACTTAACCGATAAATAAAAAATGTAAATGAGGAAGGGGAGCAGAATGAAAAGAAGTCCAGAGACTTGCCTACTCTTTAACGCTTTAAGGGCCATGATCTGTGCCGAGCACGGGCCAAGTATGAACTTCTAATGTGCAGAGAACAGACGAAGATGGGGAGTTATACTGAAGTCAAGGGAAAAAAAACGAAAGATGAAGAAATGAAGAGTGAGGCTTGAACTGCTTCTCCGGGAATGTGCAGTCTCTCCCAAGATCATTTCGCCTTGACAAAATTTGACGCAGAGTGGGAGCAGAGGACCACCTTATCGGTCTCGAGCTTCGATTCGGTCACCTTGAGAAGAGTCGAGCACTTGAATCCAAAGAATTGACGCTTTCTTCAGCGCTGCTCAATCCTCATGGTGCCTGAATTGTTCGTCAAACGAGAGGGCAGTCCCTAAAGAATGTACAAAGCAAGTAAATGCTTAATGAACGCCAACCAGCCAGACGGAGTTCCGCAGTTTCACTGACTTGGCGAACTACTGCAGGCGCTTTGTTAATGGCTAAGATCACTAGCTCCTGCATAAAGCGATCAGAAAGCTTGCAAAAAAAGAAATTCAAGTGGGAGACCGAGCACCATAAAGCGTCGGAAGAACTAGAATGAAAACTGTTCCGCACCGATCCAAGCCTTACCAAAGATGGAGGCCGGCGCACTACCCTTCGCACTGGACGCAGACGCTAGTGGTGTAGCCATAATCGATAGACTATCCCAAGGGGGCAAAAAACAAAGAGAACACGTCATCACCTACGCCAGTATCAGACTCGGCAAAAATGAGACAGAAAAGTGCAAAGGGACCGTGAACTGTTCGCCACCTCCACAATGGTTAGACAATTCCAACACTACCAGATAGCGAGACAGCTCGTAGTGGGGGCAGATTTTTAAGCACTGACTTGCTTAGAAACAGTGGAGGAGATGGAATGTTCAGTTGCACAATGGTACGAGGAACTGTAGCGCTATGCCTTTACAGTTCAGCACAGAAAAGGGGATTCATAGGGCAATGCGAACGTACTCAGAATGATATCACTTCGTCAGTCTCTCTCAAGAGCTCCTCATAACAAACGCAGCAGGCGACTGTCACAGCAGTTCTCCTTTGCAACACTGAAAAACGTGAAAGGATTTGAAAGGAGGAGAGACGCGTTGGTGCTAAGATAACTTGGACAAACGCCCAACTACCAGGTGGTGCTTACATACAGAATGCTCCCATTTAGTCAGTCTCTCTCGAGAGCACCTCATAAAAACGCAACACGCGACTCACAGCGGATCTCCGATTACCAATGGAAAATCGTAAGTCATTTAAAAGGAAGAGAGTCGCCTTAGTGCCGCGACAACACAGACAAACGCCCCACCACCAAGAGGTGCTCACAGACCGAATGCTCGCACTTTGTTACAATCTGGCTCGAGATCTTCTCATTTAAACCACATTTAGCCACAAGCTAAGGAGTTCTCATTTAAGTTTGATCTACTTATAAATGCATAAAAAGAAGCTCAACTTTAGTGACAAGTTCCCACGGCTTTCTTTTCTTGCCATTCCTTTAGCGAATATCACTCGAAAGTTAGACGGAAACCTTAACCAGTCGAACCCGTCGGACATTTGACAACGACGAAGTACATTTCGCGTACTGTGGACGAACACCATTCGGTTTGTAGTCATCACAAAGCAAAACCACACCAAACGTCACTCAAAGTGCTCACTCTACAACTGGGAAGTACATGCAATTTGAATCACTCTATTGGGTGGTCTAAGCACAGATTCGTCACAGACTACAACCGGTTGTATTCAGCCATCAGGCAGCAGTCCTAGTATTTTAAAATCTTAGCAAATAAGGATAATCTTTGTAAAGGAGCATACAATGCAGGCGGTAGTCTTGCAAGCATTATGATGAAATCTAGCACACAGCATTAGTAAAGAAAATTTGGATTTTACAAATAAATGACAGTCGACTAATAAGAGTCTTCATAATTTTTCGGCCAATTTAAATAATAGAAATAAAGACAACTGCCTAAGCTGAATTTCAGTGACTATTGATTAGCCAAATAAATGTTCAGTTTACTTCCGTCAGCGTTTATAATAGGAAAGGGAAGAGAACTTGCAGTTCAAGCAAAGTTGACGTCGCGAAATCCCCTCTCCATCTTTTCCGCAAGATCACAACGAGCAAATAAACCACTGGTGCTGCATATCCCGCCATCTCATGAGATCATTCGTCTCCACCATCTGCAGCATCTGCAAGCTCCATATCACACTGACGAACTGCCACGTCACCAAATTCATAGCCTCAACGGAAGGCACATAGGCAACAGCGGTGGCACCACAACCACCAGCATTGGTGCCCTCGATTTCAGAAGCGACAAAAGTAATCAGCAAGTCGGTGGCACCATCTGCCTGCCACTCATCAACGCTGTCATGGATGTACGCTACCACCTAATACAAAAGGAGCACAAAGAAGTACAGTTGGCGGACGAGGGCTATCAGTGAAATGAGGAATTTGGCGAAATAGACGCACAATGGGAAAGGCGAGGTCAAGGATGCGGTGCTTCTGCGCCTCCACACAGGAGGCGTCACCCGCGCCAGTGCTAAGTGCAGCACTGCAGCAGCAGAAAGTGATTGGAACGTCGAGGAGACTGTTGGCGGCTATTCCAAGTTGACGGTCTCGGTGATAATATTGCACCAGGAAGCTCAAAGTTGTCAAGACGTGTCGCTTCAATCGTCATGTGTCGGCCACCACCTTTGTCGCATTGCACTCCTTGTCTGTTAGGAAAGCGGGGATAACGACAAAAATCGATGTTACTGATCAACGAGGTATAAAGGCGGTTGGTGAAAATGACAGCGGGATAGATGGAAAACTCACAATCAGGCACTAAAGGGTAGCCATTAACTCAAAATTGAACAATTATAAAGTCAAAGCACTGCAATGAAATCGGTGTTTGCGCATAAAGTCCATCACACAAACACCTTGCTGAGCTCATGACAAAGGCTAGCCCAAGATTCCTGCGTAACGCCCCCACTATATGCGAATCGGATGCAAGTTTTCCACTTCATTCCTCGAGACAGAGCCTGTGGACACATTAACGTCAAAAACTCTTCTAATCGGCCACATTAGTACATCCACCACTAATTCGCCTCTGTGAATTTACAAGGTCAAGTTCTACTTCAACACTGAGATACTACGGTGACTAGGATGAATCTGGACTACCATCACATATGACCGTAATATTTTCTCACGTGCAGTTCATACGTCTTGTAGCCATCTTCGCTGCAGAGTACTAACTTGGGCCAAACCACACAGATAATCAGTTGTGCCAGCTCAACCTAACAAATGAATTTTGATGGGTACTAGTACCTTAATGCTAATTAATAATTTGGAAGCACCAAAGGGAAATGGCAACGCTACCAGATTCCAACGGAGATGCATGTAAGGAAATGCAAAAATCACACCAGAGACCACGGTGATGACGCTCCACAGACAAGCAATAGGCCACGAAGGTGTAAAAGGGACACCACGACCCTACGTGTTCATCTGCTAGCTCGTGTCCAATGCAAGCAATATCCATCTAAAAGGGCCACCAAATGACCGATTCACAGAGTACGTTACAGAAAACGGATGAACCCTCAAAACATGACTTCACCCATTTTATTCCCAAAGGATTTACAACAGATTAGATGTTCATTGTTTTTTTTTCATCAAAAAACTGTCTGCATAAAACAAATGCAATCATCCACCAAGAACACTCCTACGTTTGTTTCACTGCTACCAACCTCACCCAATATGCTTATGGCACTTCACTTCAGCCAATTATAACAAACAAATAAGGAAAACGCGTTCAAGAGACGACATTAGGCCACTCTGCATTAATCAGCGCATCAAATGTATGCAACGTTGGTAAGAAGAGGGTGAACACTTACTGCACTTCCTACAAGGCAACAGAGTCACCAAGACCTCAGCTGCACTCACGGCCGAGAAAAGAGGCGAGGAAAGAATCCATCTCGTGACACCTAGAGTCCCACCAAGCACGCAACACCGCGAGCCTTCGCCTTCACTGCATTTCTCCGCCTCATCCATGGAGTGCTATATTAATCACACATTATCAGATTAAGCAGCAAGCTTTATGATGAAAGAGTGCCAAGTATTTTGACGCACCAACGGCTGCACAGCGAAGAGGGGGCATTGATCATATGCTTTACAACTGAAAAATGGCGTGTAGTGGCTTTTCTTGGAAGCGTATAAATCATATCCTTATGCGGAAATCATTCCAGCACACCACTTGCTGCTAAAGACATGTAATTTACCTAGGAAGATATCGAATTCCCGCATAAAAAGGCCTAAATAACATTACGAGCTGGAAATAAACCATCGATTTATGATTCTAGCATTTTCGAATCCAAGCTATTTTGCATCTCCTCTCACGTCCACGCTCAGACGATTCCTGGTGTTATGCCATCTCTCAGTGGAACGATGGATGACGTCACACCCAAACCGTCTTGCCACCTTCCCAACAATCATAATTCTTTATCCATTCACCGAGGTCAGCATGCAACATTTCATTTGCACTTGTCGTTGCAGTCAGCAACTTCTTTATCGACTAGAGCAAAGGAAAGGAAGCCATGCAAGCGCAATGTGATAAGTGAACTCCTACAATGAACTACTAGAATGACTGCAGCCAACAGTTTCAGTTCAGCTATGTGCTAGAGACGAAAACCTGGGTTAGAGATTTGCACCACACAATCGCTGCATTATCCGCTTACAGTTTCCTCGAATCAATTTTGTTGTTTCTTCAATGAATGCAACATAACCAAGACGGTTACCTCTAATTCGTCTCAATTAGTTCGAATGCTCTCAAGCGGCAAGTCCATCAATTTAATACGCGATTCGTCGCTCACAAATGAAGTAGTGGTAACAAATAATGGTAAAAATAGACTCCTCACCTTTCATCATGGCTTGCAAAAGACTTATAACTGCCAAAATTAGCAGACACCACCCTAATGTAAAGTGCGCTTAGGCATTTAATTAAGCAAGTTAATAGAATCTGAGCATTTCATCACATGCATCACACGAACCACGATTTCAGCAAGCCTCAAAATCCGCTAACCACACTTTCATGCCAATAATAAAGGGTAACCTATGCATACGCATAAAATAAGTTAAAAAATTTCAAATATGAATACTCACACACTTGGACTCGTGGGCGCGAACCACGAACCATGCACGGCGACGAGCACACTCAGGTCATCTCTTCATACATACCGCTAGATACATAAGAAGGGTATTAGGTACGATGAAAGCAAATAGTTGTCGCAGGAATTCTAATCTGCCTTAGGTATCACAGTGAAAACACAACTTCTCTTATTTAACTAACAAGACTAAGCAAATGCAGTTTTGCAAGGCATTTGTAGGACACTCTAAACACAACATTATAATTTTAATGATTTCCACGCCATAAACAAGGTCTCAGTGAGTCGTTCCTTAGGTTATTCTTTACTAACTAGCTACCTTTGTGCCAAGTTTGATTTTTTAGTTTTTTCACANCTTCGTCTAGGATGATTAAGACGTCACAGAGTAATGGACCTTCTCGTATTAGGCAGTAGTACTTTGTTTGTTTGTACTATCGGTTTTCGGTTAGGGTCATAGGGGCGGACATCTTGCCTGAGCTGCGTAGACTGGCCGCTGGGTCATGGCAGCTGTCTATTTCCACTCTGTCCGTTGAATATACATATTTCGCCCTAGTATTCTGCCTTCCCTTGCCTTCGAGGGAGCCTCAAAACGCTACATTGGTGGCAGCGGAAAGCGGATCCAACTCTATAGGCTTTCTATCCCGATCTCTACCGCCTGCTGCACGTTGCATCGGTGCGAAGGAAGCGCATGTGCTACGGATGGGCCACGGATAACGCCTGCCTCTGGCATCTACTCCATCCCCATGTTCTACAAGAGAGGTATTAACAACTGAAGCGACACTAGCCACAAACCACCTCAAAGTTTCGTTACGAAGATTACCTTAATATAGTTGCTTAAGGAGAACGGCTTGCTAACACCCCCCTATGGACATACTGATGTTCGGCAGAACCACTTATTCTGGATTTTGTTTCCGGGCCAAACGAAACTCAAAGTCTAATGCACTGCCAAGAGCGATCATTGACGTTGGTGTCAAGCATCGCCTCAATCGCGTCGAATGTTGGCGACTGGCATGGTTAGCTCGTTGGTGCTTCTTGCAGCACTGACTACGTTGTGATGGCTAATGCTGGTGGTGTACCAAGGGGCGCGTCGGGGACGACGCTCGAAGGAGAAGAGGGGCAATGTAGTGCTTTGATTCTTTGTACTGGCGGTTTTCGGTCAGGGTCATAGGGGTGGCCATCTTGCCCTAACTGCGTAGGCTGGCCGCTGGGCCATGGCAGTGGCCTATTTCCTTCTGTCCGTTGAATATATATACATATATTGTAGCGTCCCGAGGCTCCCTTGAAGGCAAAAGAAGGCGGAATGCTGGCGTAGAATATATATATTCACCGGACAGAGGGAAAAGGGCTGCTGGCATGGCCTGGAGGCCAGCTCACGCAGCTAGGGCAATACGGCCACCTCTGTGACCTTGACAGAAACCGGTAGTTCTAACAAACAAAGTACTACATATATATTCCACCCTAGTATTCTGCCTTCTCTTGCCTTCGAGGGGGCCTCGGGACGCTACAAGGCATAGGCAGAGGATCTGTGTAGGAGGTTCCCTGTCTTCCCCCTTTCCACCCTTACTATTAAACGGCTGAATACGCTTAAATTTTTCCATTAAGTGCAAGAGAGTAGAAAAAGATATTGTAGAAGAGTTCAAGGGGGAGAAACCACGCTGCTTCGCGATCAGGTTCAAATTGTTCCTTCGCCTCTGGCCTACAAAGCACTTTTGGAGAAGATAAGCATTACATCTGTGCACTGTTAGCATGAATTACTGAGGTATTGGCTCTGGAAAATGGAGGACTCGGCTAGTTGTCCATAGCTGGACCAAACGCTATGCTACTACTGATTAGCATGGTAATGGGAATATTCAGCCCAAAAATTTGCACTTTTGTTGGCTGTTCAGTTCGCAGTCTCGTCTACGGTCACTTGGACGATCACCGTACCTTCGTCGGGTGGCCTAACCTCTAGGCCACGCTACAAGCACAAATTATTTCTACGTGAGGAATATAGTTGTTCTGCTCAAGTGGTATGCCTACTTTTATCCTCGGGCAAGTCGCAAAGTTCCACAGTTACCTTTGTTGAATTCGTGCATTATGTGATTACGTATAAATCGTACACATCGACGCCTAGATAAGGCTGGGGGCACAGCCACACGCATTTTTTGTCGCTAACGGTTGATGACATGGCGCATTAGACGCTTTCGTGGACTGGAAGTTGCACGAAACACGTGTTAGGGAATACAAAGTACATAAGTAAGGGAAACGCATTTGTGCAGAATAATGGATGCACGAATTGTCTGCGGTTTGTTGATCCATCCACAATTAGGGTCAGCTGTAGCACTGAGAAGGGCCACAAGGGCATAAAATAGGAAATTGTCGGTAGGAGAATGCTTTTCAGTCATCCAACAAAGGCGATGCGACCAAAGCTCTACTTACTCTTTTCAAAATGGGTAGGCACCTCAACTACGTGACTGGCATTGTCATGGGTTCGAGGAAGAGGATCCGTAAAATCGAAGTTTGCCATGGGTCCCTTGATCTTGTCAAGTGTCAGACTGGCTTCTGCTGGCTCATCTGATTCAGGTGGCATTACGTTCGTCAGGGGTGCGATGGAGACTGCGATGTACTAGCGACATCTCCCTGTCGTATGCAGCCTCGAGAAGCAAGGAATCATGTTGATCACCCAAGAAGCCAATTGAGGTGGCTTGAGATGTTAGTAGGTTGGAGGGGTTAAGGATGCTCAGTGTACAAGATGCTACTTCGGCTCAATCAGCACTGCCTGATTCAAAAAGAATGGCGCATTAGTTCGTCCCTTTTCAGGTCTTTGACTAAATGGACTTTGACGCCACACTTGCTTCTAAAGAGCAGGTGAGATATAGAGCGTGGTGATCAAAAGGAACGATAAAAGCACAGATTTTATGCTGAATGCATACATTATCGGTGGTAGCTTATGTCGCTCCGTAGACATGTTGCAAATTGTTTAGCTTTGACATTTTCATAGGTACTAAGCAGAGGCTAGCACATTTTAAAAAATACCAGTTTGTAGTCTTGTGATTATTGCTCTTTAAATTTTATAAAAAAGCTTTCTAGTTGCTTTATTGTGGTTCACTATTTTGTAGATGCGTATAAATGCATGTATGCAAGTATGTTAGTATTGCTGAGTTTTTGGTTAAATTTAGAGGCTAGTTTTGCTTTATAATGACGAAACTTAATCGCATTTATTTGTTATGCCGAATCGGGGTTGCGCGGTTGATTCTAATCTTCGTTTTCGTGTGAAGTGTTTGGTGCTTGCAAGTGTGCTTGAATTATAGCTGAGAGGCTTCATTTGTTTAGAAAGCAGAAACCTCAGCAATTATTGGGACTCACTCGGTATGCATGTTGGTCCTCATTTTACTTGACAGGAATGTGTATCTCTGATGGAGCATTATCAGCTGGGCGTGGAAGTGTTACCTAGCAACACTGAGCACGAATCTCGCCGTCGCTATTACTCATTGCATTTCCTATGTAAGATTAGGTTGTAGTTCATTGGTCGCTACGTTTTGTGCAGTGGTAAGCCCGATTTGCGCTATTTTGTGCAACGTGCTCTTATCACCTCTTCGTAGACCCACTCGTATTTATGTACGGCAGCGGGTGCGTTATTTTTATACCTATATTGTCTGCTTTGGCGGAGAATGTATAGAGTGTGCGGGCACTTCGCAATTCGGTCGTTTCTTGACTTCGAGACCACGGTTGTGTGTTGATAGTATCTTTGTGAAACTTGCTATGTGGGTTCAGCTCTGACATGAGTTAGTGTTTGAGGCTGATTGAGGAGCAGGAGGATGGTTGCTGAAAGACCTGTAACTCTTCACTGGGCACTTTCGCATTGCTGCACAGACGTTGCCTTGTAGCGGTCTTAAATGTTTGGTTTTTAAGATATTATATTTGCTAGTATGTGTTGATGTGGCGGGTCATCGGACGTTTGTGTATCGGTTTCTCCACTTTTTTTCCTTCTGTAGGTTTCGGATACTACGAATTTAGAGTAGTGGTGAAGCTACATGTGATGAGCGTGTGGGATATGCAATGTGAGATGTTTAAGTCATCTGTAGGAGCGTCTCCTTTGACCTGCAATGCGGATCTTGCCATGGATGATATTGTTGCGTTTGATGGCATAGCGATGGGTGTTAGCTCTTTTGGTTCAAGCATTGGATAATTGCATGGTCAGCAGGTAAACAGACGACATGGATGTGAGGTTAGTGTTGAGCTGGTAGGCAGGCTTATGATCGCGTTGAGAAAGGCCGGTGAATTGGGGTGGAAATGGGCGGGAGTGCTGCAGAGCTGTTTTGAAATCTACTCTGGGCCCATTTCCTGAATTCGAATTTGTTTGCATTTTGAAGTGTATGCCTTTTATCTTTGTATTTACTGACTTTTTCACTGTACGCGAATGTATTTTGTGTTACTTCTCAGTTTATGTACTTGGGATGCATCAAGTTGACTTGTTCATAGTTGTGTGCATGTACATGAACAAGTCTGAACGCATAAAAGTTTTTTTATTGAATGAAGATGAGGAATTGAATTTGGACGAGAATTTGTTATCCAGCAACAGCACTTTTCATCGCTTGTTCGTTTCGCAGAATGATTTTGAAGGGGAGCAGTTGAAGCTGTCCTGGCGGTTGGTTGGATAGTGGATGATATCAAAAGGGAGAGATTATGGCAGGAGGGATCTAATCTGTTGGAAACAAAGGGAAAAATCTACCAATCACCTGGCACTACACGGTGCTAGTTTCGTTGTAGGTGCAAAGTCCGGCAAGAGTATTTTTTCGTTGGTGTATTTTGTGGTAAGCATGTAGACATTATTGAACAGTACTGGGTGCTAATTTTGGGTGCAAAACTTGGTAGCGCAGTATTTTTGTATTTAAGTAGTTAGGTCTCGTGGTGGTTATGGGGTCCTGCCAACAACATGCGTCGTTGCTGACGGTGGTATCGAAGAAGGAGAATGTGGCTGTGGAAGCCAGCCCATGGGAGTCCACTGAGACGGCACTATGCGCCCTTGAACTCGTCGTCGTCGTCGTCGTCGTCGTTGACAGATGTGGTGTTGCAGACATTCGACCAATCGATCTTGCTGAAGGTTTCCCTGCTCGATGTTGAATGTTCACTTGTGCAGGACATAAGTAGCGTGACTTTGTGTTCGGAGGAGTTATGAAAGACTGGATGCGGTGTTTTGGTGCTAAGCGGTAGTCTGGTGAGTACTTTTCTGTAAGACGAAATGTTGTATAAATTAAGTCTGATGTTATCGTTGGTCTAAACTTATTAGTTTTGCTTGTTTATTTTTCAAAATAGGATGTTCAGGTTCTGTCGCCTTTGATAGTTGTATGGTGTGAGGTGAAGCCAATACGAGGTAGCTGTGAAGTGATCGGCAGTGTGGTTGGTGTGAGCTGTATATGCGTAAAAGTGGTTTGACTAATGCTAAAGAAATTCGACTCAATTTGTTGAGGAGCATCCGTGCATGCATAACCTACGCAAGGAGGCGTTTTCATTGACGGCTACAGGTGTGTGTTGCAGTGAGTGTGGTGACACATTGCCAAAGTGCGATTAATTGGTAGGAGAAACGATGTGTAATGACTTGATGCCCTAATTGTTCTGCAGAACCTAACATAGACAGTTGATTCCCTTATCAAATTGTGTGGGTGTGCGCGTGTGTGTCGTTTAACAACCATATCTGTCGCTTAATGGCACTGAGGAGTGTTGATGCTGCCTAACGCAATTAGTTAAGTTTGTCGACATATAGCTGCCATATGGGACTAGGTTTGAGACCGATAGTCACAACAGGTCTTAGTCGTTTTGTTAATGTCATGGGCTTGAGGTTGTATCGTTGACAGGATTTCGAATTTTGCTTGTAAGCATAGTGGCTGGTGGATCCCCATCGTTCCCTACGTAATGCGCTTGGACCATAGGAGATGAGGAGGAGACTGCAGATGCGGCAAAATTACCAAGAAGAGAACGGAGGATGGCGCTGGAGGCGGAGAGAGGGACTGTGTGACGCTTCAGTGGTTTGTTAAATGACGGGTATTGGTGATGGAGCCACATATTTTCCCCACTGTTTTACCTTCACTGAGTGAGTCGTGGGTATGTGGAATAGAAGTGTATTCTGCCCGAATTTTGTCTTACTTGGTGTTCTTGGGGTGAGGGAAGGCTGAAGGCGCTGCAGTGGGTATGTATACAGTAGTGATGGAGATGTTTTGTTGCAATTTAGAGCACTGTTGACCGCAGCTCATTTGTGTAACTCCGTGACAGATGTGGAATATTTTGTTTTATTGGGCTTTCAAATATTCTTTGTTTTGTTGGGTTGCAGTTGATTGTTGGCAATGGTGACAAATGCATTTGTGACATGCTGCCTTGTAGCCTTGAGAATGGATTTCAAATGTGCGAAAGATGTGACAGCGTCATCTATTAAAACGTGTTGGTTATAAGAGAAAAACACTCACGATTCAACCGTGCCAACTACTGACTTTCCATGCAAGTAAGGAAGGAGGGAGGGAGAGAGGGTGGGAGGAAGGGAGGGATACCAAAGTCATGGCTCCGATATTGTGCTGCCACGTTCATTGATGGGTGGGCTGAAGAAGAGCATTAGGCAATCAACCGAACAACAAAACAGCTTAAAAGAAAGTAAAGGAGCAAGGGGATGAACATATCAATGAATTAATCAGTAACTCTGTCAGTAAGTCAATCAATCAATCATTCACACACGGTAGGCGATGCAGTTGAAACATCAGTGGGTGGGTCAATTAGCGAATTAAGAGAATTGGACAATTTATGAGGTTCCTACATCAATTCACCTGCAAAATTTGCAGAGACGTTCGAAGCTCATTATGGAAGAGTTCATACCTATCGACATAACAGGCGTCATCTTAAAAAGTCACTCAAGGGCTCTTTAATCAAATTGAGGCTCCCGCAAGCAGCGGTGCGGCACCCACATTCACAATTCCATCTCTTGCGGCGATTTCGACTCCAACGCTGACCATCCTCGAAAAAATCAAGCTCCTGTCAAGTAACACTTTGAAATGCACGCTTTAGTCCAGACCAGCATCCCCTGAAATAGCTAGTGGTCAGAGACCCACTACCAACTGCTTCGCATGAGTGTGACGGCCCCAACTCCTTGCGCCGCTGTCCTTTCTAAACACGAAACCCCACTCGCCCTAATTAAGGTTGTTATAGCAGTGATTTCAATAGATTGTCACTCTATCAACGACGAGTTTTGTAAAATAGGGCCTCATTTGTTAAATACGGTTGAAAATGTTTCTAGTGTCTTACTTTTCCTCTTGTTAAAGAAGCTACAGATCCTGAATTCAAAAAAAACTTTGTTTTTTATCAGGGAAAGATTTTTTATAAGCATGGAGGCATCACCAAACAGCATTAAATGTGAATCTCGCCTTTGCCATTGCTTTGAATTTTTTGGATGGCTGGTTTATAGCCACCCACTTCTAGACTGGACTTGACGTGCGCGGATTCGAGTGCGATTCGAGTAAACACCCGTTACGACATTTCTGACTAGAAATAAATAGCCTGGTGCCCTAGCCGATCCGTCTGCGAAGTTTCAATGGACTGAATGCAAGTCGTGTAACCTTCTGCACACTCACTTTCGCACACGATCAAGCGGTTTTGGTGCCTGTTTCAAGTAGAGGTGAAATTCATTAGCGTCACTGCGAGAACTCTGCTGAGACATCCAGAGTTGTTTGATGAGGATGAAGATGATGGCGTGAGGTTCATTTTACACCCACATAATAATAACTTGTCCATAATGCTGTTGAGTCGGTTTGTAGACTCTTGCATCCAGATGGAATATCTTTACACTAGTGCAACGAGGCTTTTCATTTGGTTGTGAAGGCTGGCACCAAACATGACTGTCAATTCGCATATGATGTGCATGTTATTGTCCATGAGACACATTAGGATTGGAACTTTACCTAATAGAAATGTTACACTCTGTCTAGAGCATTGTTGAGCACAAAGCTGACTTAATAGAATGGATATGGGTGCGTTTGGGGCATTTTCATTTCGTTGCTGTTGGGTTGTTAAAGAAGATATGTGTAGAAGGAGGGTGGGCATTGAGAGGCGTACAGATGGAATGTGCAACGCGAGGGAGACAGAAGAATGAACTAGTAAGTTTGTTTGCAATCTGACACAAAAATGAACAAATTGAACCATGGGTGCGATGCGGTTGATGGTGGCGATGGTTGAGTGTGGAGGCAGACTTCTGACAGGTAGCCACTTTAAGGGCTCAATGTGTGGTCAAAAGTGTGCGCTCGGTGCTATCGTTCAATAAAGGCGTAAAATTTTGCATGCTATCAGCGTTGGATCCGAAGTCGCCGCAGAACATGGAGTTGCTTCCTAGCGTGCCATCGCGTTAGTGATATGATGGCCATTGATGCATAAGACGCAGAAGATTTGCATTGAAGTGCATCGCGGGCGCATCTATTCCTGTGTACTAGTAATCAGGAGCGAGGTTAGTTCTGTCTGCTGCGCAACCTTCTGTGGTACTCAAATGAGGATGCTGTTCAAAAATTGGTCGTTGCTTTCTTTCTGTGGGAGAAGTGGCGAGATGTCGTTTGCTGGAACATTTGTCTATTTCCAAATTGCTTAGTTCTTGATGCATTTGCTCGCCTTTCATATGCTTCAATAGCCTCATTTCAATTAGCGGTGGGTGACTTTTGTGATATGCTCATTTACTTGTGCGAGAGTGTAGGGTGCCATTCGTTGATATGGCTTCTTAGTCGACTAAATGACATTCGGTGGTGGTGGTGGTGAAAATTGGCTTAGCAATAGCAAGTAGGAAGGTTACATCAATACCTGAATGTAAAATAGCGCAGCATAGTATGGAATAATGAAAGGAAGTGTATAGTGGCAGTCTACCTTAGCTCAGCTTAATGTAACGTAGAGTAGTATGGAATGGTGAAAACAAGGAGGAAGAATCCGCTCTCACCACCTAGCAAGGACGCCCTTGGCATAAGCCATAAGCCCTTTTGCTCAGTAAACAACCAGCGTGCTAACTGCTGCTTCACTGCCTAATAAGGTCAACGGACGAATAAGCCTAGTGAGAATATGCTGTCATGCTTTAATATCCCCCGTCCATCTGTCAGTGCTTCACTAGCACCCACTACCACCATCGACATAACAACAGAAAAAGCAACGTTGTACTTGTCACCTCTGACCTCATACGCGCTATCCTCTCCACCTGTCGACAACTGTCCATCCGCACGGCCGATTACCCACCCACTTACTCAGTCAATTAATCGTCCGTCCTCCTGCCTAATAATATTTCTCCCTACTACCGCTGTGAATGTTGGTATGCCGATCTGACGCACAAGGGCGATGACTTGGGCGCATTTAAGGTATCCACTGATGTGACTTGGAGAAAGGGAAGGAGAAGGGGCAGAAGGAGGGAATGATGGAACGCCGAAAGCAAGCTGATGGGTTGCCATCTCCAGCTCAATTAATCGCACATCTGCAGCACACACGGCCAAGCACTGGTTTGCCGAGTGACCCAAAATCTCCCTCAGCTACCCTACAGTGCCTCTCTACACCGCCTTGTTACCCTCATCAGTGGGGCGAGCAAGGCTGAATGCGATGTACGATGTGGTATTGAAAGTGGCCATTAACGCGTTTACACATCCACCACGATCTCTTTCGATCCGTCCAACCCTCAGCTACAACGCCGCCCAGGCGACGACGACTTAGAGGACCTGGTTCTAGTATTTCAGGTATCGACTATGTGCAAGGCAGTGCCGGTCTTGCGCTTCATGTGCTCAGTGTGCATGACGGGTTAACGAATGAGGGTACCTGGAAAGAACTTGAGCACACAGCGATCTCCCTACAAATAGGCTCATCAATTCTAAACACTTATCGGTGACTTAAAAGAGGCTGAAATGCTCTTGAAGTTTACGCGAGATGAATAATAAGCTAGCAGATTAGTTCCGTCAATGTTCACAACCACAATACGCAAAGCTTGAATAATCCGAGTGCACATCCAAACGTGGAGTACGATTACGTTACCATTAGCGTTCACCAATGCAATTTTATATCGAGAACATGAGAGACAAACCTTACAAAGTCAGCAACACCTGGTCGATAGAAACAGGTCCAAAAACCTGCCCTCACATGAACATTATAGCTGCTGGGATCTGTGCCGAGCACAGGACAATTATTAACCACCAATTTTCAGAGAACAGAGAAAAGGGAAAAAGAGAATTTAACCGCTTCTCTGATAATGCGCAGTCTCTCCCAAGATCATTACTCCTAGACAAAATTTAACGTAGAGAGTAGGAACAGAGAACCACTCCACCGGTCTCGAGCTTTGATTCATCTTCTTCGAGAAGAGTCAAGATAATCCAAATATTCGTCCCTTTCTCCAATGCCCCGTTAGCTTTAAGAGACATAGAATTTGGTCGAATGAGGTATCAGTCGCCCAAGACCACATAACGCAGGCGAGAAATGGGCCAACAATAACCAACCAGACAGAACTTGACAGGTTCCTTAGCTTGGCAAATTACTACAGACGTTTTGCTATAGAAAATTGCTAAGATCACTAGCCCTGCATATCGAAGTGAAGCACAGAGGCCAGTGATGCCTGCCCCCCAAGAAGCCATCCCGCGACGCGTGGCACTGATCCAATCGGAAGAGAGAGGTTAGTCACATATGCCCGCATACGCATTCCACCGCCTTCTAACATCCATCTTACTTCCCACGTTATCGTCGTTTCCACCATTCAGTTCTTCCTCACTGTCTCAGTCCTGCTTCGATATCCACTCACCTTTGTTCCACTTCTCATCATTCACCTCTACCGCCTCCGTCCCAATCTGTCTGTAACACCTCGACCCACCCCTCTATCGTTTGACTCCAAAGTGTCAGCGCAGATAAAAATTGTAGAAATTAGAGATAAGCTGTGCTATAACCCTGCTTCATCATAGCCTCCTCCTCACTAACCTCATTCACGTGCATCGTCAGTCAAGTACTGTCGCAACTGGTGCATTTCACTTATCAAAGTAAACCATGAAGAGCGTCTTCGAGCTTGTCGATTGAGAGGAACTTATATTCCTTCCACAAAGTCCATTCCTACATACCACACTCGAGTACATGGTTGGGGAAATGGGCAAACGAAGGCATCCAGGAGACTGTGGAAGAACGAGAACAGGGAATGAGGAACGCAGTGCAACAGCACAGTGTAGGAACATACGACAATGGCCTTACTTCATCCTCTCCTCTACTTCCTCACTTCTGTGAACGTCTCCTCTTTGCCTCTCATCCAACTATTTTTGCGTGGCTTTCAGCTTAACAATCATGTTGCTTCCTCCCCACTGGAGAGGTGCAATCACTGCCATTGTCCTCCCTGCTGCAACACAGCAATTGACCTAGGAATGCGATTAGAAATAAGCAGCAAAAGCACGCCTTCACGAGCTCTTTGTCAATCGATGGGAGTTAGTCGCTACTGTCTTCACTAGATTCATACTTCGTGTTGCTTAAACTGCCCGAAATTCGTCCTTCCAAAAGGAAACAACAGGGATAAAAAGCTGACGGAAAGAAGATCAGACAAGGTAGCGCATTTAATTCAAAACACAATGGAATTGGTGGTATCTCTCACCCTCCTCCACCGCCTTTGCATGCGCTATGTTGCAGAGAAATCGACCAAGGTAAAAAGACACGAAGGCAAGTGATGTCTGCTCCCGCAAAACCATCCACAACGGGTGCCTCCCAAGTCCAGCATCACACGGCCCTGAGAGACACCACGCGACAACACGTGCCGCTAATCGACTCACACGTGTAGGATTCGAAATGGTCCATTGCACAACAGCGTCGAACATGGTTGTCAACGTGTTGTTTCGTCTATTGCTGCTCATCTTCCTTCGTGGATTCGTCCCGTTAACTTAGTTGTCCATCAATGCCTCCCCTCCGCTTCGCTTTTTCCTCCTATTCAGTCTCCTGTTATTTTTCACGTTTGTCACCTTCCTCGCCATCCCGACATCAGTTCCAACCGCCCGACCCACCATTCTGGAGAAGTCCTAAGGTCGAAACAGATACCTGCGGTAAATATTAGAGGTAAGTTATGCTACCTCTCCCTCTCCTTATCCTGTGCTATCTTCTCCTTACCGCGCTTGCACACATCACTTTAATATTATTACATATGCTAGTTCCATGCGCAAAGTTCACTTTAATCTGAAATAAGAGAGGAAGTAGAGGAGTCACAAGAAGGAAAATGCGATTAAATACTAGTGAAGTAAGTTAGTAAGTGGGTGATGGAGTGTTGACTGAAGGTGGAGCATAAATTATTAAGGCAATCAAATGGCCATAAAATGAGTAGCTAAAGGAGATCTCCATCTGAGATAGAAATGTCGACATGGTCGGCCAGAAGGGCAATTGAGGGGGAGAGGATGAGATGAATATGGCTCCGTACTACATACACACAGGCACACACGCACATAGACGTTCCTACCTGTCTTTTTGGGACAGCGATTGAGTCGACTCTCTAAAGAGCAGGAAGCGCACGTTCTTACACGTAAATGTAGAGCGCCAGGTAGATGAATTCTCTGCAGAGAGAAGAAAAGAGTTGGACAGTGAGATAGTGAGGTGAGAGTTGGACCAGTCTACAAGTTACAAAGTGGGAGGTAGGGGCGACGCGCTTACCTTCGCTCTCAGGGGGTAAGTAAAGGAGGAGTAAAAGTAGGAGGTGGAATAGAGGCGAAGTGGTGTAGAACAATCTATAGAGATGGAGAGATTTTCTTGTGTCATTAAATTGGGAAACAAAGGCAAGGAAGTGAAATACAGGAAGTACCCATTACTCTGTTTTGGTTGTGCTGAATGCATTAAGCACCAACATTGGAGCATAATGCAAGGCGCAGCACTAGGGCCCATGTGGAACATCGTAGTAGGAGACAAAAGATGCTCTCACCGAAAGGCACGTTGCAGTAAGACGTGGAAAGGGGAAGTAGAGAAGAAGGCCCCTACCTCTCCATTCTGAAGACATCGTTAGGCCTACTTGTAGTCCGCGTGCCCTGATTTCTGGTGTCTGCGAAAACGAGAGGAAGAAAAGACAGCATTTTACATGGCATGGAGTTGTGTTAATTCGATTAGGAGGGTCAAATTAGAGTGCTATTAAGGGTGACTAAATGGCAACGTGTAAAGCGCCTCTGAGGATGGGGTATGCATGATAGCTGTGGTAGTCCTGTCCAACCTCTCCTTGCGCATTTTATGCAAGCCTGTCATAACCCAGCCGACGTGACCAGTCTAGTCCGTCCCAATCCAGTGCAATCTAGTCAGATCTAGTCAAGCTGTGTTAGAGTGTTTCCGCATGTAAGAGCCATGAAAAGTAAGCGCGGCACAGCTAGCGTAGTGCAGAGTAGGAAATTTAAAAACACCGGCGACTTATCCCTAGAGATGATTGAGATAACAGCAATGAGTTTATTTTGTGGGCACCTAGGTCTATGCTTGGCAGAATTAATGCGTTGCACTGCAAAGCAAAGTGATTACACATGCGAAAGAGGCAAGGAAATGATTAAACTAGGAATATAAGGACATAGAGCAAGCCAGGGTGGGAAAGAGGAAAAGAGGATTGGAAATGGACACCATATGATAACTCTGCAAGGTGCTATAGTACAGCATTCTCCATTTCTTTTTTTCTTTCTCCCATCTATTCCTAACCTGGTCCCCTTATTTGCTGATCTAGTCATCTGACTGCGTAAAGCATGAGGTGATTGACTCAATAAAAGAAATTCAATCTTTTTCAAACTACATACTAGAAGAGGTTAGTCATAGCTTTCCTTTTTCGATTGACATACCCTGAGTACCAGATTTGGTATTATTGAAGTTACGTACGCAAATGAAGAAGGAGAAGAAGATAGGACAGGGATACAAGAGGAGAGGCGGAGGGGCTGGTAGCATAACATACCCCTAATTTCTACGGTATCCATCCGTTTCGGCCTTCTGACTTCTCTGAAATGGCAAGTCGGAAGGTTGGGAGTGATGAGGAGATGGCGAGAGAGCCGACAGAAGTGAGGAATGAACAGATGACCGAATGCAAGGAGAAATCGAAGCGGCAGCCAGGCGCAGACGAATGACTGAATTATAAAGACGAAAGCTGGGAGCAAGATGGAAAGTAGTAGACGATACAGCCCTTAAGGCAGCTTATCACGATTCTGTGCTAACCTTGATGCTTTCATTATTGGCCAAACCCTAAATCTTATAATAAGATAGGAAAACGATTGCGAGCAATCACTGAATGGAATAAGCTGCTGTGTCTTAATTCTGACTAATCCTGGACCTGAACGGACAGATGCATCGCAGCTCTGTATGCTTATGTTATTTGAGCTTTCTTTGTCGGAATAGGTTCCTCAAATATAGGTTAGCTCTAAGCACAAATTTGAATCATTGTAGATGAAACCTTGAAAAATCGAATACAGCTTTGTGCTGGTGCTAACTCACTTTTTGTAATGAAATCATTCCCATTACATTGCAACCATTCCTATCTATCAAACGCTTTGCACCGAAACTGCAATTCACAGGCATGGAAGCGAAATAATGCTTGATACCTAGTTTTACTTAACTCTAGATAAAATGAAAGAGAGTACGGCGCAGTTAGAGTTCGCGTCTTCATTCCCATTTTAGGCATAACACACTCTTCGTTTAGCTGCATAACCAAATCGCTATTGCTTTATGGGAGACAAACATAGAGTGCATCGCACTGTGGCTAATTTGCTATTGTTTTACGAGTGTGCCGTCTTATGCATGAATCGGTCTTAACCACCAGCTGAAAGTTAGTAACAATTAGCTATTTTCTATGCAGATGGAATAAGGCAAGCAGCTACTTTATGGATAAGTCCTTTTCCTTACTTGCCTCGAAAGCTCATAACAGCAACCCTGCAACAGTTAAATAACCTAGATTAATATTCTAAACGTAGTCTATGGACATTAGGATTGTAGTAACTAGTGAAAAGTGATTCTTACTGTGCATTACTGATTAAGATCTTGGAAATAAGTGAAGTTAAATGATCTGGCGAATGGCTGTTGTTTCTTTATGCACAACGACGTGATTAAAAATCATAAAACACAATTAATTCTGACCTGAATTGTACTGAGGCGATGGCAAAGACGGGATTCTGATTTCGAGGCTTTCGTTGAATAGCCATGCTCAGCAAATTATGCTCAAATCAAACGCGACGCATACTTGTAGAGTTCAAGGTCTGCATTGTCATTTTCACTAAATGATCTTGGATGACTCGGAAGAGTTCATGCTATTCTATGGAAAGGGTTCCACTTTTGCCAAAGTCATGGCGTCCGTGACGAAGGGCATACTATATTACCGAGGAGAAAAGTAGTTACCGCCAATGACCCACAAAATGATGAGGGAATTACTTGACACAAAGACTTCTTCACTTCACAAAAGGTACAAAATGCAGTTAATTATGTCTTAAGAATTGCATGAGTCAAATGCATTTATTATGTTTTAAAATGATATGTAATGCATTTTGTTTAACAAACGGATTTAAATGAACATGATTCATAAGCACATTTTAAATAAGAACCTATTACTACTACTATGCATGCTGCCGTATCAAACAATTTCGTAAAATTGATTTTGCATTTTATTTATCCGCATCTTTAAATAAAATGCGACAACAATGACTTTTAGCCATTCTTTTCAAACATCCCTTCTCCTTTTAATCCAGCGATGGATCCCCTTATCTCCACTGTGGGTATGGCTCACGTTGCTTAACATCAGACCGTGCTACATCGCATCCTAGACACTCTTTTGCACCAAGCTCTCCCCGCGTTATAAAATTAATAATTAGACTACATTGCGTGCATAGCTATAGTGTTTTCTAGTAGGGCGAATTCTTGTGTTTTCTGCTGATATCTAGGAATCGAGACTTATATTCCATAAAAGCTGCACATATTTGCTTGAAGTTTAAAAGAAAGGCGTTGTCAAAAGTTGATTAATCTCCAACTGACTGTTCGTTTAAAGGTTTTCCTTTCAAATAACTGGCGGGATTATTACGATTGGATTGGCAGGCCGAAGGCCTAGCGATTTATCTTTTCTTGCAATTCGGACAAAAGTGGGGTGTTTTTGCACTAGCTGAACAGTACTTACAGCATTTGTGGTGGACAAAAAGTCCATTCGAATAGATTCTGTTTCCTTAGCGTAATTGAGAATCCCAATCTACGTAATGGTGCGCATCGAATTTGTACAACCTCTCACCTAATTAGTAAGTCAAGAATAAAGTTGGATGAGCTAGATTTTTAAAGCAACCTCATGAAACCTGACCACAACATTTTATGACTAAATAAGCAAAATGGACTGCGACCGAGCGTTAGTCTAGGAACTGCAACGAATGTGTTGAATCATTCCTTTTAACGCGTTTTTATCATCGGCGAATAATTAGACTACTCGCCTCATTAACTACACAAGGTTTAGTAAAACTGGTCCAATATTCTGGAAGTGGGCATACGTGCGAACATCGAGGAGGTAATACTGAGGCAATACGCATAATTCCTCTTTCAATAAGGCGCCATCTTCTCGTGCATACGAAATGCATAATTGGACTTGGCTGCTGTGCTGGAGTACCTGGCTGTCGAGGTGGTGGAGATGCCATGTAATGCGGCGTGAGGCAACAAGATGTGCGTCATATTTCGTCACCTGTGGTTGACCGTTCGCAACGGCGAGTTGTTGAACAAGTTGTCGGGTGGTGTGACAACCATGCAGGATGGTGTGCTGCCCAAACTTTAGGCGGCACTTCTGTCGAAGAAGACGGAGAAGCTGGTGAGCAGTGAAGAGTAAGCCGACCAAGTGCCTCCCCACAGGCAGACTAACTGGCCATGTTTGCGACTACGAGTGCGGTAATGGCTCTCTGGAGCGCCACCACAATTTGGATGGTTGGCTACTGGATGTGTCGGTCGATTGGCTGACATTTGGGTGTTGGTCTGTTTTACTGTCTTTGATGTAGAAGCTGCAGTGTTGAGCGGTGATGCTACGACACGCAGAATTACCGCGGGAATTTGGATGGGGTGCGGTGCATTTCTTTCTTCTCTTACACGCACTTGTACGTCACATTGGTGGACTGGTGGGATGGATTGCCATGGCGCAAGAGTTTGACGCGACAAGTTGGACAAATTGAGCACAGCCGATAGCCATGTCGGTGGCGATGGTTGTCTATGACGATGTGCGTCTACGCAAGAGATGTGCAGATGTGTGCACAAGAGCGGGTGAGACGTGGCGGCATGTGAATGAGACGCCCTTTTTTAAAGAGCACTGAGAGTTACTCAATCCAGCATAAAGCCTACCCCTCTTCCCTCTTTCCCCTTCACTGTCGACCCAGCCATCATAAGCATCGGTACACGCCCCATTACTATATCCACTTCCTGTCATTGCTCTGCCCTGTCCTCACCTACACCTAGACATAGGCACTGCCAGAACCAACAGTAGCAACCTGAGAACATGGCGACAGCGGATACGAGCCAGAAGTGGTAGTAGGAATGTATATTTCTGCCACATAATCAAGAATGAAGATGGAGATTGCAGTGACCCTCAACAAGGCCATGGGATGCATTCAGTCGCTCACTCTGCACTCCACACCCATTCCATTTACTTGGGGCTGGTGCACTTGCATCAGACACAGCAGTCTGAACCGCTCTGCTCGTGAATATCGACTTCTTCTTGCAATGCGCTAACCGACTCGACTCGGTGGCAATACCTTCAAAGATGTCGATCACGACAGATCTAATGGCCTACAACACCTTCGACGAGATACTCGTGTGCGGATGCACCTGGCGCAACAATTTGTAGGTGTGGATGCTGTAAATCCCCATCCTCCTCTTTGCCTTGTCCATCTTCGGTACCTTCACCTTAGCCGCCTCCTTTGTGGCTTTACCTGACTACTTTAGAGCCAGATATTGCTTGCTCCCTTATGTTTCCCTGTTTCATAAGAGGGACTGCTATGGTCCTTCCAAATGGGCAACAATAACCGCACCGCAGAGGTTCCATGATCTCTACTGCTGATGTTGCGCTTACATGCCAATTATATAAAAACCTAAAAATTTCGTGTATATTTTTACAATCGTACAAGCCACATTTAAGCTTGCAACGCCATTGATTCCTACACGAAATACTCCATGTCTAAACATCGCACTCGCATATGATCCCACGTTGCATACACTGTCGGTTCCTAACCTTGACTAGACACATTGCCTATTTCTCCATTCACTCGTCGATCCACAAGCCCGCTGTTGTCCGTATCACATCCGCCATCAAATTTTGCCACATCTAGGGTAGTTTCAATGCGATAGTTTAACGAAACCGCTGTCTCTTTCACCACAAAACTCACGAATGAACACTCCCATCACCACCACATCTTATATGGTCGGGCCAGAAGCCAGCTGCATCCATGAATAGCAACTCACAATCGCATGAAACCAGTGGGCATACCACGTAGTCAACAGCATTAAAAAGAAGCGGTTGTAACATAGGAAAGTTTAAGCATTACGTTACAAGACAAATGCTGTTGAAACGAGCTAATGCACTGTTAGATGAGATCTCAGCTACGCCTCTCATTAAAGTGGTAGAACACCTGCACTTGAGTGCCCCAGAATGAGAAACAGAAATGCAGTCAATGCAGACAGAGTTCATCCCCTTTCTTCGAATCAACTCCGGATCAAACGCTAGCTGTCAGCAAAATATTCAAGCTTCTGTTAAATGATAGCCCCAAGCCCACACTTGACCAGATATTCGACCCCGAAAATGACTACCTGTTAGGAATCTACTGGAGCATCTGGTCACCAACTGCATTACATTCATGTGGCAAACCTAACGTCCTGCATTAGACTGACCATACACTCCTCGTCGTCAACTCTTAGACGGCAAATAATAAACGCCAACTACTTCACTTCCATGCAATCACATGGATGCCCACTAATAAGCCCAACAACTCTCCTTCTCCCCCTCTCTTCATAGATCCTGGATATTACAATGCCAGCTACATGCAAACACCGAAGCATCAAGGCCGTGGAGTGGGTGATCTACTTTGCCTTTGAAACAGATAGATACCAACGGCGAGTCAACATGGCAGACTTCTCACATAGGGGCGAAAAAGTTGAAACTTCCCACCAGCTTGGACCCAATTCGAATTGCGTCTTTAGAGACAAAAAGAGAGGTGGTATTGTACGGATTTTATAAGAACTCTTAAAATTGTTGGCAACAGTTTGGGCTGTTTTAGCTTACAATTAGTTGGAATCCGGTGAATTTGTCCCACTCCACACCCTCTCCTCGATCTTCAACTTCGTCGAAGTGTTTGGTCGATCTCCTCTGAAGAAGAAGAAGAACACTGATCTCTAATGTGGTGAGAACTGAAACCATGGCTGCAGTCACCAACATTTCTTTTTCCCGTGGAATTAGTAACAGGCGAAACTCAGATATACCTTCCTCTTTTTGCGTATTCATAGTAACTGACGGTCATGTGTGTGTTATTTCTCACTTATAGGTTCACCCATTCATCTGTTTCTGGCACTTATCCTTAATATCGGATTTTATTTCCAATTCTGCTCCCTTTCCTCCATCAACTTTGGTGGCGAATACTACAAATACGCGCTCTCGACGTAACTGCCAAGATACGATGGACGAAGGGAGAGTAAAGAGAGGGTCGGATGCCTTCATTTCCCCTTAAGCAATATTCTTGTATACTGAGCGATTTCTGCGTATCTTTTATCCTTCTGTGCAAATAGGTGCGTATGTGCTCATGTGTTTTGGTCTTCTAGTGCATAGCTGAACTCAGCGTCCGTGCCTCTGCCGATTTTCAGAGTCTTATGAGTAGAGGATGGGGCTGTTGAGAGCTTGTGCGTTTGTTGCAGAGGTCGTCGGTTTTGATCTAGCAATTTACGATTGTTTGTTTTAAATTCTGGCACTCGACTGGATTTTTTGCATGCGTTTACTTCTGGAGACACTTACATTTGCGAATGATTCCAATTCACTCATTGATCCCAAACACTTTCAACAAACTGGTTTTGCTTCGCGATGGATCAATGCTTACGTCTACTTGGCTGTTCTACTACTTATAGGTTGGTAAGTAGATAAGAAGAGGGATTCCGTGGAGCAACTGCTAGTGGATAAGTTTGAGTGTTTTGAAAAATACGCAAGATATTGTGCCGCAAATGTACATTTGTCTCTTATGACAAACGTGTTCGTTAAGGCGAAAAGTGCGCTTAGTGAAGGGCAACACAAGGTGACATTGGAATGTTTGCTGTTTGGATAAGGAATGCATTAATTGTTTTTCGCCTAGAAAGGTTCCTTGGTTGGACATTTATATCACTGACTAACATGCTTGCATTAAGTAGAGGCGCTGGTGGTATAGAGGACATTCTAAGCTCATTTTAAGCATTACAGGATGAAACTCTCGTGCTTATTATTATGCTCCGACGAATGAATAGCTCCTATTGAGATAAGACTTCACCCTGGGAATAGGTGATCATTGGGCTCTTCAGAATGACTCATTCATTTTTTGTATTTATTGTTTTTCACCTTTGGGCTGTTCTATTTTTCCATTCTGTTATTTTCAATGCCATTCTCGACGAGATAAAGCAGGGTTCAAGTAAATTATGGTAGCGCAGCATAGACAGAGAAGACTTCATTTAGATTTTAACAATGCACATGACACTGTTAGCGTTTGCGGGCAGTCTACTTTCTGCTGAATATAAAGCATAGTCTTCATCTTCATTTATGCGATTAAATTGTACAATAAACTCGCAAAAACGAAAAAAACTTACATGCTTGTTAACGCAGGTTGCCGATTGGATCTCCATTCCAGCTGTTACATTTCACTTATTCGCATTGACTCTACGCAGAATATCGTCTTTTGTTCCTTCGCTATTGTAGCCAACAAAGTAGCGTCCACGAATGAAAGAACTGGCATTAAGTTGTCTCCTGCCGGCATCTCAATAGGTAGCATCATACCTCATGACTATCATAATCTTCATATAAATACCTGATGACGAATTATCCTTCTTCTAAGACGGGTGCATATTCACGTTCGATAGTGATTTGCAACTTTAACTAAAGGAAAGTTGCGCATTATTGTAAGTCTGCATAATGGACACGGCATAGAGATCTTTTAAAGGAACAAAGGATGGACATTAGCAATGCGGTAAGTACAAGTCCAGCTGGAATCCAAATTACGAGGTTATAACAGGTCGGCGTGCTTATCGTCATTCTCGAGAGCACAATGGAGCGCGAGGCTGAATGGGTGGGGTCTGGGATGGGCTGAAGTAGTAGATGGAAAGAGGAAACAAGAGCATTGGCAAGGAACGAGGCAGAAAGCAGAAAAATGCGATACGATCATTAGCAAAGTTCGGTTAAGTCTAATCTAAGTTCAGGCCTACCATTGGCAATAAACATGGCAAGCCTGTAATGGGTAATAGATATGGACAGTCAAAACATGGGTGGAACTCACCAAAATGGCATCGATGAGGTCTGACTCAGGAGGGGAGGGAGATGGACAAATTGTAAATTTCGCTTTGGAGGATGTCAATTTGTGAGAACAAAATGGGAGATGGAGAAGAAACCAGTTCTAGTCTCACTAAAAAGCAATGAAGGAAGGTAGATACATGAATATGCATCTGCGAATCTGTAATGGTTAGGCGAATTTGACAAACAGGGTGTGGTGGGAAGTGGTCGCTAGACTTGCCTCCTAGTGGCTAAAGGCGGGTTCAATCATGTCGCAGATTGAACTGAGCGCATCGCTTGCGTGCAAGACACTTTTGAACGGTAGTGCAGGAACGGTTAATATAACAGTAAGGGATGGCTAATGGGTAATTTTGGTTAACGCACAACTGGTGGGCGAAACACGGGCACTTGCAACTTAAGTGCATTGGGAACCCCACAAGTTGCAACTCAGCATGCCACAAACTTGATGAGCTGAATTGTCTAACAGCATCGATTACAGAATTTTCATGGAACTGTTATTTGCGTCAATCCTATTAGCTTGCGTAAGTGGGTAAAATCAGCTTCTTAGACTTCTCAGAAAACAGCCTACTGAAAAGAGTGGGCTAGCAGCCACGGCTACATGGAAAGGGAAAAGGACAAGAAAAATCCAACCGCTATCACCTTAACCCCACCGGGATAAAACTGGCTGATCCCAACAAATTTGTTCAAGATAATTGTCTGAAAACATTATTACTAAAATTTCGTTGCACTTTACTGCAAGCATTAAAATAGCCACTTTATCCGAATGATTGAAGCAAAATTAAAGAATGGAATTGATTCCTCATAACTCTCATGCTGTACACCGTAGAAGAGTTCTAAGCGATGATGGCTTATTCTACTACAATCCATCTGCATCGAGGTCTTGTAATCGAATGTAGGTTAATAAGAGTTAGGGATGCATGCTTGCCACCTGATAAAGGCGTTTTAGCGGCCACAACCGCTGTCAAGGTACGTCATCATGACAGCTTAAAATGCAATCATTTAACCGGAGTGCTTCATCAGCTCTGGTTGCTCAAAACTACTCGTCTGAGAAACAAGGTTCGGATCAAAGTTAAGATGGCTTTAGAAAAATAAAAGTAATTTTGTGAATTTCGATCATGTCAGGCAATTCTGCTTGTGTGCCTGACTTGCTAATAATGACGGATCAAATGGGAGACAACGTGTGGGAGGTGAGGTTTCTATTATCCTAACCCATCCCACCCACTCACCTCCCTCTCCCTCCCAAATGCACACCATCGCACCCGAAATCTGCGCAGGCGAATGTGGCGGTAGTGTCATTACCTTATCACTCATACCTGTCTATATGCCATTGCTGTCTTCTACAGCAGCTGACGCTGGCAGCAGAGGTGGGCGACCGCAAAGATCACAATGCTGCAAGGGAAGAAGGGCAGATGTACCAGATATTGGCATTGATTGGTGGTGGTGCAGATGAGATGGCACGAAGATTACCATGGGAACTTAGTGGTGTGGAGGTAGAGCGTCTGACTCTATATGTATGCTCAAATCACGTCGAGATCAGTGCGCTTCTTCCCCTGCCTTATCCTTCTACTCCGCTTTGCCGCCTTCAAAACTCACTGCAATCGCGCTCTGTCTGCCTGCTCCGTGCTAGCCAATAGGCAAGAAGGTGGGGTAAGAGAGGTTAGCTTGCGAGTGTAGTGAATTATTGCGGCAAGTAGGAACGAAATACATTTGCCATAATATAGCTTGGTCGTGGCCAGCAAGAATGGATTAATTGGAGATGAGTTTTCCAAGCAGTGAAGGAGACAAATCCTAACTACGCACAAAGCATCGAGAGGCGAGGGAAGGAAAGCATAGGCCATGCAATCATAGCTGCAGGGACACTCGAATCAACATCATCCTGGGTAGAAACCAGATGTGCTATTACGCGCTCCTACTTCCTTCACCCACTCCTGTTGCCAACCTCTCTCCCTCGATTAGTAAAATCGTGCATTGCTCCAGTGGACAGGAAAGGACTAGGAGACAAGTGTTCAGCACTCTTTGTAGCTCCGACGTTTGAGCGGTTGCGAACCAGGTGAGTTTTGCATGCCTCATCGCCTTTGCTTCACAATGTCTTGTTCGCTTATCGGTTATCCGCTCTAGCATCGTGCAATCACGGCCTGATGGTGCGAATGTGTAAGAGGATGGGTGGGTAGCTTACTTAATGCTGCCTTATTTTTACATAAAAGCAAAGTGCATAAGGAAGCTGACATTTGCGCTTCCAGTTAAATAAAGTCTAAGCTGCACACTTGAAGTTCTAAAGCATTCCTAGACATAAAATTTTAGGGATAGTAATGATAAGGTTTCGCACACTGCCAATTTATTTATGTCCTGCATTCGGTTTGACGGATGCTGTTTAGAGCATCTGTATGTGTTTATCATTCATTCATTTAAGGCAGCAATCGTAAATTGAATGTTATGCATTAATATTAGTCCAAGTTGAATTGTGAGACGAAATAACACTGTGTTTTTGGTACGAATCCACTGACGTTTAATTAGTTCGTGGTCTTAAAAACATCCTCTAACTGATGACCGCACCTTATTGTTTATCTAACTGCTAAACAGTTTCCGAAGGTAGCAACACCGTTGCAATGCATGTCTGAATACATCTTTTAAGGGGAGGCGATCTGTGACCGCGAATAGGTTAGTAAAGGGAGCATCGTCTGCAACTGAAGATGAAGCTAGTCTGAATGAGCTCAGCCTCGACCACTGTTCCCCTGCCCATGTGATTATTGCACTCGAAAAGTAGGCCTTAGGGCCAAGGCTAAAAATGAGAAGCCAATCGTAATGCACTAAGAGATGAGATAGTGAATCACTGCTCATTACAGAATCCCTCACCCAGCCATGGTTCGGCCGAATTACACAGCGTATGGCTAAAATATTCAGTTCATCGAATTCTAGTACTTGTGGGAATTAGCCTCTACATTGTGGAGGTCGATGCTCCATATGGGTTGCGGAAACCAGGCTGATGGCACACCCTGACGAAGACTGCGTGAGGTAAGTAAAATTAACTTACGGACCATGTTAAATGCACCCGAAGGTAAAAACGGTGAAGCGACATAAAATGGGACAAATTGGAATAAGACTGGAACATTGTGTCCCGCAAAATGATAAGCATTTTTGAAGTGAACTCTAATGTGCATAAGGCAAGAATCTGTTAACCTACTCCACAATTTGCGCTTGATAAAATCGTCTGATCGGGGCTTGTTATTGGTGACACTACCTGAGAACAATTGAAAAACCGCTTGCTTATCACTCACTTCCCTCGGTCTGCATGCTGCCCGGGTAGGTGCTTTTCCGAGGCACATGTGTCTCAACGCTTCCCGGTCCACTCATTCTTCTTGCATCGAACGCATGCGCTCAAGCCGCACGAGTGGTTATTGCTGTGTGGTCGATGCATAGCATGCTTGTAGGAAAGCATGCGATTTCTGGCAACACCCAATTGTTGAAGTCGTCATGCATGAGAAGATTAATTCTTTAGCACTATGTTTGTGTGATAAGTTGTCATGAATTATACATTTCCTTGTCTTTGTTTTGTTCTTACTAGCAAAAGTAACACATCTGAGAGGATATACTGACCATTATAGCTACAGGGAATGGGTGAATGAATTTTGAGGGTAGTGCGTATAAAGACGACTTATAACATAGTAGCATAGTCAGAATTCGTCCACGCAAACTTAATAAATTTCCTCTTTTCGTCGACTTCTAGTTATGCTCAAGTTTTGGATCGCACGACATAAGATTTGCCGCACTTTACAACCGATGGCAGGCGATTCAAAAAATAAACGTATCGGAATGAGTCGCCTTCTGGAAGCTGTTTGCACTTATTTGATACGGCATCATTTTACTCACTCCTCGACGATGTAATCGATGCATGTTAGACAAATCTATCTGCCAACGGCAATTTAAGGAACGGTTGCTTCAGACCACGAGATTGCCCAGTAACTGCAATACAGAGAATGGTATAAATGCCATTGTTGCAGCAAGATTTTTCTGTGCAAAAAGACTTCTGAGACCCTTTCTTATTTCATTGCATTTGTAATGGGCAGGCAATGCGTTGACGTCCCTCTGGCGCCAATTATTTAAGCCCGCATCTTCGACACACATCAAATCCACGCTGGCTTGCTCTGATAATGGTTATTTCGAAACAGCTCACAACGCATAATCACTGATGCGCTGCCCGGAATGGCTCCAGAGGTGTGCAGCTACCTTGACGCCCTTAATATGGTTACTCTTTACACGGCTAATGAGTATGAGGTGGATTCTTTTTACGTGTTAATTCCATACCACTAGATGGCAGCGCATTTAAAATGGATTGCGCTGCACAAATGTCCCTGCCAGTTACCTTTCCCACTACTTCTAACTAATTCTATTCGAAATGATTTTAAAGCTCTGTTATAAAAGAAGGAGCTGTTGGAGCCCAATCCATGCTTTCTAATCGCGCTTGGGCCTGAGCAGCTCTATATGCATATATTTCTGCCTGTACTCAGCTCCTATCCTTACATGATGTCGAATGAGGAACGTAGGTTTTGTTTTGAAGTCCCAAAAGTTGTATTTGCTAATCGACCTCTAACAAACAAGATATGATCTTGCCCGTAGCCTGCTTGCCTAAGGGGATGTTATTATACTAAAAGTATGGACTACATTATCGGTCAAATTAGACTTCCGAAGAAATGTTGAGCGCATTATGATTACGACTGCATAATCCATCTGGTGGGTTCTTCACGAGTCACCTTGGGGTCTCCCACGGCCTATCAGGCATTAGTTACTGCAGCCGCTTTCAAGAACAGGAAATAGGTCGAATAAGATGGAGTGTCTCTCAACATTTCTTAAGGGCCTTGGTAACTTCAACACTTCTCTGCTGGTTGTAGACCGAAACGACTTCATTAGCTGGCCTAATACGATGAAATGGGAGTAGCGGGACGTGACTTACGCAATAATAAAGCCCAGTCAGAAGTACATCTTTGTACCATTCAAAAGACCTAGAAAATGAATAAAGCTTTTACGCTTTGGAAAGCGGTGATGCGTTTTTTTTCTCCTTCACTGCCAATTTGGTTGCTTGGGTAATTTAGCAAGTAATAACCTAAAAAATCCATGCAAATGCCAGAATAAGGACCAGCATGGAATTTAAATTAATTCACTTCGATGAAACATTGTGGGAACAGGAAGGACTTCCGTGGTGCAAATAGAGCCCTCTGAACAAGCAAAGCAGAAGCCAATGTGATATTCCTTCGTCACAAGTGCCCATTTTCTGGGCTGCGAATAATAAGTTTTGCGATTTCGGAACGAACAATCGCTATTTCCGCTGAGAGAAGAACGCGGCACTTGAGGTCTAACTAAAAATGCTGAGTGTCAGGATCACTTAGCGAACCACCACTCATCTTGCTCGCCCGTCGTCGCGGGCTGGAGCGCCTGCTTCATAAGGCATCTACGCACATACGGAAATGTTGGAACTACTGCATTACAGCTGCAAAGAATGGACTGATGGAAGAAGGAGGTGTGCTGCTTGACTGTAGCGGATTGTACTGATAAGGAGAAAATGGGATTCAAAGAGGAAGTGATGATTGTTGGTCTCGTGGCCTAATGGATAAGGTTTCTGACTTCGGATCAGGAAAGCACGGGTTCATGTTTCGTCGGGACCACAGAGTTCCTTCTTATCATCCGCTACTTGTAGTAGTACTGTGCCTATGCAGCAACGGATTGAAGCAAGAGGGGTGGTCAGGCTATCTACTTTGACACCGGAAGGGGAAGGACAGTAAATTGGGCTAAAAAGGAAGCGAGTAAATTAGTAGCATGTCCAGTGAGAGCCTCGATTCATCTACATCCACGCTATTAGGACAATGCCTAACTTAATAGACCACCTCTCCACCACCATTTTCCTCCCTTCTCCCCCAATCCTCTGCACTCCCTTTACCATCGCCCATTTTCCACACCTTTGCCTTCGCACTCACTCCCTGACTTACTTCCGTTTCTAACATCTCCGCTCCAATCAGGTGCTATGCTTTGCCGCAGTGAGACATGGGATGACTTATGTGGTAATTAAGGTGTGACTGAATGAGTTGGCACATTTGACATGCCTTTACTGCTGGCCACTCATACCACTTCAGACTGATGGTTCAAATCTGTGAGTTTATGGTCAAGGAGTTCTTTTATAAAAAAAATTATGGAATATGGGAATTCAGTTGCGCCATAGCTTTTCAAGACGAACGCATCAATCCTTAAAATGACTGATCTAGACAAAGTCAGTTGGCGCTGGGTGAGTAATCGCTATCCCTATTTAATTCAAACGCCTATTTTGGTAAGTAAAGGCCTCCTGCATTGCAACAGTCTTGATATAACCGCCAAACGAATAATTGTATGTTCTTAATTTTGTCCACAATATTTGTCTGAAGCTGCTGGTACTTAGAGCACAGTTAAGGCGTCCCATGCAATTTGAAATAATTGCCCTGGGAAAATCAAATAGATGGATATCCACGATTCCATTCATTAAAATGGTGCAGCTGATAATGACTTTTGCTAATAATTGTGCTGACTGATTTTGCACGCTGACTGAGCCCTTTTTGCGAGGGTGAATTGCGCCGTTCATTTCTTCTCTCCTACGATAAACAAGGCGAAGGAAGCTAAATTGCTGACCTAATTACGCAGTTCCTCACTTGCTTGCAAGCACTTCTATGGTGTGCCAGCTGGTAATGGCGAATCCGCTTGCCACAAAGTAAGATAAGGTTTTGGCCTTTACAACTGTGGCATGCAATTTTGTAGTGAACAAGAATTAGGTGTGATAGTGGTGACACCGACCAGAAAAAAGTATGAAAAACTCACGCCTGTAGCATGGTTCATACATTTGCTGTCTAAATTTGCTCTACAATGGTTTTTGCTGTATTACGCCATATTTTGCGACGATAGGCTCCCCTTACTCTGCTGGAATACTATTCTCCCTCAATGACTCAATTGTCGAGAGTTTTGTTGATAGACCACTTCGAAATAGCGAGTGAACTTCGAAGCGTCACATCGTATTGATGCAGCCTATTAAGGCTTGACCGTTTTGGTTCTTCGTCTAATGACGAATCCCAGTTTCCCAATTTTCGTTCAATACCTCTTGTCAAGCTCAAGTATAAGATCAATTTTCAGCTGTATGGATCAGTCCTTGGATGCAAGCCGTCTGGTGATGACTTCGCCATATAGAGAATGCCCAAGCAGCAGTCATATTTGCATAATGCGATTACGTCTTAGCAAAATAAATTTATAATGTTCTCCGCAATTCGCAATGCTGTAAAATTCGATTTGGTGTATGTGACGCTTTTAAGGAATATAATTTAAAGCGGAATTGAACCGCTAGTTTGTAACCGCCAGACTGAGGAAGACGCACCTGAAATTACCCTTAGTTTCACAAAATTGTTCAAAGGAAACATTTTAGCTGACGAGAAATTAAAGTACAAACCACAAAGTCTGGTCAGTCATTTAGCTATTCACCCATTTTTGCAACTGCTTACTCAGGTACGATCTCCACAATGTTGAGAATGTTTGGATGCGAATGGATTCAAATGCAGAAACAAAACACACGTAGAGTTGCTAAAAGATTGTAAGCAGATGGGACATTTGTATGTTATTGAAAAGGTGCTGCTAGTGACGTTTATCACTCAAATAATTGCCTCGCCTACTCCACAATAGCAAATAACCAAATAATTGGCCCCTACTGTCATTTTTATCCGTGTCCATATACCGCCAACAAATCAAGCTTTTAACCCATTTGTCTTGTTTGAAAATTTTTGCCTATGTGTCGATTTATTTATAAATGGCAGCCCGGTTGTTTAATTTTTAAATTGCTGGGCAATGCATTAATCCTTATAACGACCTCGCATAAGTGGCGTGTTTCAAGACTAGTTTAATTACGACTACATGTTTGGCCGATTCTCCTAAAGTAAAATAGGAGTCGGTTACAAGTTTGATATACTCATTGACTTGTCAGGGGTACAGCTTAGATTTGTTAGCGTTCATAAGGTTTAAAGGAAGTGATATAGTGCATGTCCAAGCTAATTCTAGTAATTTAGTCAACTTCGATTAGGCTTTGGAGCTATGTATGCTCTAGCCGTATTTGCATACCTCGCCAGACACACACACACTGAAAGCATGTGCAGTCCATCAGAGAGGCAGAAAGAGTCGATAAGAAAGGTTCTTTTCATTTCTTACAAGCTCACGACAACAAAGTCTTATCCATCTGAGGAGTGTGTGTTACTTTAAGAAGCGCAACACCGCATTTTATCGGCCTTTTACTCAGCGGGCAAAATGATTATAAAAGTGGTGACGCGCGAGCACCATAATTATCTCAAAGCAGCCGGTCGGAAGACTGCAACTTGTGGATTAGACCCATTTGCCTGCTTTGTGAACCCTTTCGTTTGCTCGCCATCTGCGTCTTAACAGAGGACAACTGCTTGCTAAGACGTGAACCAATTGCTTCCCCCTTTTTTTCATTCCCTGTTGTCTTTCCTTAAAATAATCATGCTTTGCCTATGACCGACAAAAATTACAGTTGATTGATATTAATATGAAGGCTGGTCCCAAAACCAATATCTTATTCCTCCTTTTCTCCTCACTTACACTTTTTAATTACAGAATAGTCGCTGTAAACTTTAAAGGATTCATGTCTTCGAATCTTGTAAAACATTTTCCTGCCATTAAACACTTAATCGAACTCATTCTATGTTAGCATTATCCTAGTCAATTTGTGCCACTTTGACGTGGATCTTCTTCATTTTGTGAATGTGCCATCTCACAGACGATTCAGATTCCTTATAGTAGGCGTGTAGACTTTAAAGTAAGCAATCGATTGACCACATTTTTGACCTCTCGAGGTAAGCCGTGCATGATTACATGCCCCTAATTCGAAGCCGTACACGTTGTCATCACTAGCTGAATCTTCTGTTTTGCTAACAAATGCTCAGGATAGATCAGCTCGTCTAAGAGGATATTCGCAGTGTGCCTTATATCTCATTGGAAAAAGTCACGGTGCATAATTGCGCAAAGCTTATGTGCACCACTGCCAGGGGCATAATCTGTACGTTTTGACGCGAGAATCTTGCCGCTCGAGCCCTCGGTGGCTGAGGAGATTTGTAGCTGAATAATAGATGGATGCAGAGATTGTGGTGGATACTGTAAGAACGCTGTAGCACTACATTGTGCATTGCTTTCATCTTTGTCTTCAATTCGGTGTAGAGGGGCAGGATAGGGTAGTTGAGAGAAGTTCAAAGTTGTCTGTTGATTCTAAGTGGAAAGGCTGTTGCTAGGCAGCCACCACCCTGCTTCAAATGTTGCCTCATTGTTCACTTCTCCTCCTTTGCTCTCCACAACTCTTTTCTTCTATGTTTGATTTACTCCTGCCTTCACTCTTGTGCAGTACGTCATCAGCAGCGATGGGCGGAATATCGGGCGACTAGATGCATGAATTTGTGATCGATTATGTGGGCAGCAGACTGATTGATAATAGGAAAAATTGCGCATCTGAGGTCCGTAATGGCAGACGTGACGTTGCTGCTGGTCTTGGGGGTAATAGTGGTGATCGGGAAGGGTGATTAATACCGAGAGACAGATCCATTTATGTATGTGACGGCGTGTCCCGGTAAGTTTCACACGTGTGGTCAAGATATTAGGTGGTAAAACGGCAGCTTTTTTGTTATTTACTGATAAAAAGGCGGTCAAATGAACAATATGAGTGGATCTTCTCTTCCTTTCTACGTGGATCTACTTTACGCCGAGATTTTAGTGCATTGAACTAAGCTAAGGCTACCTGTGGCACTGCAAGATGCCTTACCCAATGTCTTACTATTATACGTTTGGGTATTGAAGTCCACTTTGTAGACCTCCTTAGGCAAAAAATTACTAAAAAGCACGAGCTATGCAAAGTGTCCTGTGTTCGGCTAGCTGATTAATTGTTAACCTAACGCATCTGATCATTTGTCATTCGGTTATTTGACATTCGGCTTAAGACGTATGTGCGGTTTGAACAGCTAGGCCAATAAGATCGGTTTATTCTCGTCTCAAAGAAACATCTGTCACCTCAATTACACACTTGATTATCCTACCGATAGGTTTGTCGCTAATCACAAAGTATTCGCACTTCATTCACCATTCAGAAAGTGTTTCGTTAACTCCACTCAATAAAGTTATTTAACTTGTTTGAGGTATTCGGTTGTCGTATTAAAATTGCTTTAAAGTGTACTTTTTTGTTCAACGTTAGTTTATGTGAAGTTAAATGATGGGTGCTTAAGTATAATAAATGATACCTAAACCAAAATGAGATAAACTGTTTTAATGAAAATTCGCTTCCACACATTCCTCGAATTCGGATGTATCTGAATGGCACCACAACTATTTCAGCTTCTTTTATCTTTAGATGTGATTCTTTATTCACACGTTTTGGATGCCACTCAAGCTACCAACACCTTAGGATATTAGCTAAAAGCTCACCACCTCAAAATACACTTCGTCGCTTCTCACTAAATGCTTTACACCGGAATGTCACAGAGATTTGTTCGACCCCATTATTTTTTCGAATTGTAGCCTGCATCCACGATTTAGAAAAATTTAGACCGAGTAAAAGGGAATTCTGCTTATGCTGGTAGTGCAAGTCAGGACAGCATGGAAAATGCTATAGTTGGATGTTTCTACCATATTTATGGAAATTAAAATCACACAGCAGAAAGTATTGAGGGGCACTTTTAGGAAGAAAGGCGACAGCGCTCTACTAATCATGCCTGCTAACTATACCTTTGGGCATCTTGATCCCAGTACTTGATGTCTTCAAACAAATCCTTTCCAAAGGCGCAACTTGCTTGCGCTTGCTAGTTATCAGTTCAGTAAGATCAGCGTTGCACTTTCAGTTCAACAATGCGTCTTGGCTTAAGTCGTGCATGCACATACAAATACAGCCCACGCAGCTGCATTCTGCAAAACATTAGTTTGAATGCATTCGTATTGCTTCAAGCAGTGCCATCAAAGCCATCAGTGCCATGGAATTTGCTACTGCTACTAAAGCCACTGCTGACACAACCATCATTACCTGACATAACACAACAATACAGTCTCAAGCTGCGTGACTGAATCCAGTGCGGACTAATGCGATGCAAGGTGCTGAGAAATGGACTGACTCTTCAAATCACCTAAATGTGTAGGGAGGAATGTGGGTGAATGAAGAGGATAATGGGAAGAAATGATAGCAGATAAGTAAATTGAGGCAAAGTGAACCAGCAGCCTCAAGCCTTCCATCGCTGTCATCTAAGCATGTGTTAATACAAGCCGGCGCAGCACAGCCTCGATGGTGGAACAAAGTCAGATATTTCTGCGTGATGTATTGATGATTTTAGCTCATCTCGGACCCTTCCGATTCGATCTCTTCTCCCATTTTGCTCGCAAGAACAAAGATGCGCACTTTGGCGATTTGAACTGTAGACGACCATCTGCGCATCATATTGTCTATGTTCACCCATTGTCATTTTATAATGCGCCTCCACTCTCTAGCTGCTACCGGAAGTTTGTTGTAAGTGTACGTTTCTGTATGGTACAGCGCATAAGCATTTGCCCATCTCATTATTTAGGCTCGTAATTTGCAATTTAGAGTGTCGGATTAAATATCACAACACAGAAGTCGTATCGAACACATGCGTTCCTCACTGTCGAATCAACCCACATGTCATGCGTTAGCGCGAGCAGTTTTAATTTGCGTGCCTGGTTGTGCCATCTTTCCCCCTATCATTTCCAAGGCGACTTGATACTCGGATACATCATAAGTCGGGTTAAAACTTGCTGCTTGTTTAAATGACCAATTGATTAACATTTCTGCTTTGTCATTATTTTATTTTCAATTAATTTAGTACCATCCATTTGTTGTCAATTTTACGTATCTGGTGCAACATTCGATGAGCATGGGCAGATAACTATAATGCGCCAAATAGAGTTTTCAAAGATTTAGCATTAAATTTTGAAACTCATCAAATCATCAAATTATTTTTTTTGGATTTCTATGCATTAGGATAACACTCTGAGCTTTGAGAGTTTTCAGTGCTTAAACACCAGCGATTGGACCAAATAGTAGCAACATAACATGGCAATCTTTGCAAATCAAACTTGCTGAAAATTAAATTGGAGATTCGTTTTATGCTGTAAGTTAATATTTACTAAAACCCACTATAAAAGATGGCAGGCTTGGGCTGCATTTGCATGTGTTGTCTGTTAGCGCTTGCGGATCCGTGGCCGGCAGAGGTGAGTGTGTATTTGTTATTAGTGGTTATTGATCGAGGCCTCGCTTCCTTCCCGTCTTGTGTAGACTGAGCTTAGTAGCAGCGCATTTACTTTTGTGTGCAAATGCATATTATGGTGTATCCTTCCGATTAAGTAGTGAATATAGCACAGTAGGTAGTCGGTTTCGTTAGTTTGGAATTTATATGGCGTTTTGAGAACTACCTGAATATGCTAATTTAATCCAAATGATCATTTGTGCTGCTATTCTACTTATCTGTTCATCGAATATAAGTCGCAACTGTGGTGATGCTGGGCATTCGCATCAAGTATTGCTGGATTTACGAAATTATTTAAGTGCCACGAGGTATGGTGGAGGTGGCTGATTTTCTAGACTAAGATAATATGCTCACAAACAGAAAGTTTTTAATGCCACCACGAAGTTCAAAGCAGAAATATACCACTCCAGGTTACCTTGATCAAGATGTTGTGCTGAACAAGGGAGGTAGGTCAATAATTTTTGCATGTATGAATGTTTGGAGTAGATGGAGTAACTGTTTAACACCTTGTTACAAGGTGCTGGGGATTGCTGTAGTTCTCTGATGTTGTTTAATATTAGACAACAGGCAAATATGCTTTGGATTTGCCTACAATAAATGAATGGAGGAAAAATGAAGGGAAGTTGATAGTTCGCTAATTACAAAGACAATTAAAAAAGGCGACAAAAGAGAGTAAAAGAATGTGGTGCGCAAGATAGAGTTGAGAAGGAGAGCAGGAAGTAGGCAAATGATTGGCGAATAAACATCTGCGTCACGTATATATGACGGTGGGGATGATGATGAAAGGAAGGAATAGTGGAGGGGAACTTGGTAGAGGCATAAACACAGCTAAAAAAGAAAAGTTTGCTTAACATCCTTTTGTATAGTTGTCCAATTTTTTCTTGGTATGATCGAGATGTATTGAAATGAATGATTTGTGGCAATGCGAAGCAACGCTCAGTAGATCTATGGTGGTGAAAGGCAAGGAGGAAGGAATTAAGGAACCTTTACCTTTCTGTTTTAATTAGCAGAATAAATAAAAGAGAAATAAAAATAAAAAAGATGGATGAAAGCGCGAAAAAACAAAAGAAGGAAGAAAAGACATTGAAAGCAAGCAAGGTGATAGAGTTAGAAGGGTGAGCTAGTAGTCGTGATGGTGGTGGGAGGAAAGAGGCAAAGGTGGGATGACAAGTGAATAAGTAAGTCCACGTAAGCAGGAAAAACTGACCTAAAAAAGGGAAAGAAGCCTTGCTAAATGGTGAAAATGTGAATAACACTGTGTGTCGCCTATGTGTGACGATGGGAAGCTAGATATTATAAGGTGAAGGTTTGCAGAGGGAGAGGAGAGGGGAGGAGAGAGTGAGTAGCTGCCTTGTGTTAATTGAAAGGGCAGTAGTGGTAGTGGCAAACACTGAAATGATTTCAAATGACCATAAATCCCGACTCTATTTGCATTTTTTTGCAGCATAAAGGGACCACGTGAGCTTTGAATCCAAAAATCGATGCCCTTGGCGCTGAAATTGCGCCAAAGGATGTACGGGGCTATAAACTTACGACAACTGACTTTAAAAAAAGGTCTGATCCCCAAAATGTGTTCTGGTGGGTGGCTTGGCTGATTAGTCATTTAACGATTTGGCCTCCAGCTGATTTGAACCTGACTAGCTTGCCATCAAAAGCGACTGTGACAGCAGATGACTCAGGTACTGCCAATATCGTCACATCTTACTGGCAATTACACGGGGAGAATATGATAGCGCAATGAAATGGTCGACTATTGCACTCCCAACTCTCACTTAAGCCACCAATGCTTATGCTCTCTCGATGGTGTGATACCATAGTGGCAAGATGGTATATGGACTCTAAAATTAATTGCCAATGGACATAAAACACTTCCATGTGCAGTTGATCCAGGTGCATGTTAAAATATTGGACGTTTTAAGCAAATAAACAACCGGCAAACCCACTTTCACGGGCCTATCAGGTTTCTGCTGAAAATGCGTCACTGTGCTTAGTATTTGAAAGGTCAATCTCATGGCAATGACACCTGCCTCATCCATGTCCTCGGTGATTATAGAGGGAAGTGCAAAGCACAGGCGGCTAACACGATTGGGCCATATTTTGTCAATCAATTGATATTCCACACAGACTACCCAAAATTGTGCAAAAGTAAGGGTCCTAATATCAAAGGCTCATTTAACCATGCGCCACCTTTTGCATCTCGATGACACTTACAAAATTTGCGATAACTTTTGGCCTCGATTTGAAATCTGATTATGATTGCGACCGCGGATCATAACTCGTAGCGCTCACCGATCTCAAGTTGATGTCCTCTCATTTAAACAACACTTAGAGAGCGTAAAGTCCGTCGCTGGAAAGCAAAAATCAAATTTGTCTAAATCTAAAATCTACATCCTTTAGTCTTCAAAGCACACTTGGCGTGTACACCGAACATTGCAAAGCGTTGGGTAAATTCAAAACTCAAATTCGATGTCAAGAGGTTATCAATAAGGGTTGAGGCAGGAAAAAATGCGCCTCAGTGCCTTCAAGTACATGGCACCAGATACCATGTGTATGATTATGCGATCCACAGGAAAGCAGATGAAGTCAGGAATATCTAGTTGCAAAGTGAAGCATCCTTACTGACCGATTAGTTAAGTCAGATAATGTAAGCAGACAGCCTTTGATGCATCAAATTCGCATTTCAAATTATTAATAGTATGAAATTCTTATTCGTATACGCTGTGGTCTAATGCTGAGTGATAATGCTACCATTACAGTTGACGCAAAAGTCTTTACAAAGAGAATTGTACCAGTCTAATCTATTGCCCCTTTAATTTGGTTCCAAACCAACCCAATGTATTAGTAAAAGGTGTAGACTTTTAAAGCAGCATTGTATAATATTTATTTTAAATCTTTTATACACCTTAATAAGTGCCTTTATAAACCAGCTAATAGAGAACATTTGATATGGAGACAGGCCCACTGTACCGTTTCCACTAAATTGATCGTCCAATCGTTTTGCCACCTGTTGCATCAAATGCGAAAACTATCAGGTAGGTTGAAAAAAGAGAGGAAGCAAAAGCCACATAAGGTTTCGAATGTCTTTTTCATGCAGTCCAATTTCGGGTGGAGATTCAACCCTTGCCGCATCAAGCCTGTCACAACAAGCGTTTGCTTTGATGTGAAGACATCGGCTACGGCATTCAGGTCTCCACAATCCCAACGTTCAAAATCGTGATAATCAAAATATAAAATGACACAGTCACAATCGCCCAGATGCATCCTTTCTCCTCCTTCTTCAACTTCATCAGATCATTCACGCATGCCCAGTACGATGCCACCTGCCGTCCTGAAAAGTGGATTCCACCGATTTAAAAAGTTGGGACCACTCGTAGCCACGTCCAAGCAGAGACGAGTGGAGGAAGCAGAATCCAGTACCGGCAAGTTGCACCTGTATCGTTTCATCCCATAAGGCGACATTCTCGCGCAGCTATATGGCGTGGTTATCAAACGGCTAATCGAAACTTGTTCATCAGCAGGAAACACTCTCGATGCGTAGTCATGAAAGGACTCCTCTACCTTATTGTAATAATGTCTTGCGAGATGAAAACAATGAGGGTTGCCCTGCTAGGGTTGCATCCTGCAGAGGTGTAAATCCAGCCATTTAATGTCCTTTACACTGAGGTGGGAACTGAAAGTTTGAATAGGAAGACCTTGTTTTAGTCGCTCATCTGTTGATCCCTCCTAAACCAGAAATCTTAGTGGTAACTATTAGCAACGTTACGGGCTGATACGAATGCGAAAGGGATTTTGTGAAGACATTCAACGGATGTAGAGTTGCTCAAACCCATCTGACATTACTACGCAAAACATGATGAGATGAATCCAAATGAAGCTTCTTTTATGCAACAAGTGATCATCATCCGTTTCCAATCGCTACTTTTATCCAGCCAAGCAGCAAAGCCGAACAACCAACACAGATTCTTAGGTGCTACTCCGATCTGTTTTACCAATTACGGTCTTGTAATTCTTATTGATTCATTCGTTACTAATGGGAAATATGCCAGATTTTAAATTGTGATTTCTGGTGTATAGTGCACAAAAATACTAAATTAACTTGTGACGTGATTAGCGAACCAACCTAAAGAAGGTGTCGTTAGCAACATTTGGGAAACAGGTGACTATAATCATGGACTGGTAGGTATCGATGCCTTTAAGATGTTAACTAAAGTAATACAGAGAGCAAAACGTGCGATTTGCATTGCTCCGGAAAATAGGTAAACATAAACGTACCTTGTTATTACTAGCTCGATTCGACCCAAATCGGCGAAGGTCCTTTTCAAACAGATCAACTCGTTGCAGATGATGCTAATATGCACCAATTCGCATTAATAGCTGATAAGGCGGACGTTTCAAGCAGCTGCATGCGCACTTAGTAAGAACACACCTTGACAGAGACACTGTCACCACCCTCAGTGAAATCACAATTTTGGCAAAAATTATTTAGCCTGTCAATGAAGAGTACTCAAGGTAGCACCGAGGAGGATTGGCGGTTCCTTTGCAAGCCGGACAATTGGGAGTTATCATGTGAGATGCCAAAGAGAATGTCAGTGCTGACTTACCACGCACTATCTAACCCTGCTTTGGTCATTACTCAGTAATGGTGATAAGGAATGAAGTGGAGATGTGTGTCGCTTTCAATTATTCGCCACTGAGTATCTGCTCGACTACTGCGATCATCGATCACTCCGACCTGCCGACCATTGACTTAAGACTGGGCTACAAATACTCAACGGGGTGGTAGCGATTCCATTGTTAGTGACGGACATGGCACACCTCATCCCGTTGTATCATGCACCCATATGCATGATGCAAAGGTTTATCACGCATTCGCTAAAAAGCAATAAGAGAACTAGCTCCTCATTTGACTCAACTATTTTCTGTTTATGGGCAGCCAAGTGGAAAAACAAAAGAGACTGTGCCTAAAGTATAACGATTTTATGCAGAAGAAATATATCCTCAAAATCTTTTAGTCGAAAATAAGCATGAAGAGTTGGAATGTTCCGTGTTTTACAGCCTAAATTGGTGCATCTGCAAATGCTGAATAAAAATTACTTTGGCTTTCAATGTGATTAATTAATCTGCGGCATCGCTGATATCGGCACTTCAAAATATAGATGAACAGAGTCACACGATGCGACATATTAAGATTTTAGTGGAAGCTAAATAATTAGGAGAAGAAAAGAATCGTCTCCTTTCTTTTACCACTTTACATGCTCAGGAAATTACATGCACTTTGCACCGAGACTTCTTGGCCATATCCCTAGTCCTTTTGGTGCCTTGAACAAAAATTTGCTATTGCAAGTGGTTTTCAGATCATCCGTGCAAAGATCAATGTAAAATGCGGCTACAAATAGGATTCAATGGATACCGAATGCTGTGACCAGTTGAAATGGGAAGGGTCAGCTGTAAGGTAAAAGAACCCGCCAACAATCACCAGTTATCGGCGCTTGATTATGACCGCAATCCCAGAACTATCCACCTCTGTTATTTGCCGGGTGAGCTATGCCTGTCTAAATGAGCCAGTAACCAGCTTAGTATCCACAACGCCACCAGACCTCCGACGACCTTCAAGAGGAATATTAAAAGGAGTGGAACAATAAGCATAGGGATGCATCTGAAAAATATAACAAAACGAAGACATTTAACTTAAACACATGCCATATATAAGGTAGCAATAGCGAAACCCGCGGACTAAGTTAGTGATCGATTCAGAGAACAAGTAACTTGATTGCAAGCAATTGGCAGTGAAAACAAGTCTGTCCGAGGGCAAATGACATTATAATAGACTTCTAGACAGGGTTCCAGTATTCCTCACACGAGCAGGTAATATCTAACAGAGGCAATGAATAAAAATGAATGAAATCTCTAAGAATAACCCAATTTATTAAGTTGAATTTTGTGCGTATCGGTCGTGCAATAATAAGACTAATTTGATGCATTGATTTGGCTAGATATCTCAACACGCAATTTGGTTAGGTTCTGAGTGTCATTTCCATCGCAAGTTCATTACTTGTGTGGTACAGACTAAAAGGCATTTAAGGTTTGGGAGAGATCTAGAAACATATCCTCGTCCGCCTAAAATTGTGTGTGTGCATACTTTAGGCTGTTGTGGTACCTTTGTGCATTTGGGACGCTGAGATTAGACTGCGTCTCTTGAGAAGCTCGGCGTTTTTAAATGTTGCTACATCAGGTGAGAGGTGATGAAAATTGCTGACAAGCTGAGGTAACCGCGAAGTACGCCAGAAGGGGCGGAGCAGGAGGTGAGCCTTCAGCAGGAATAGTGCCAAATCTTCGTAAGTGGAAGTGAAGGCTTGGAGCTTATTTAGATGAAGGCCTGAGGGGAATGGAGTGGAGGTAGTAGTATGCACGTCTTTAGTGGGCCCGAGAGTCCAAGTGGGATAAGTTGCAATCTACCGTGCAGAGCTCCCCAACTGGGAGGTATCGTGCGTAAAAGAATTAAAAAATTGCCTTTGAGAGCATTATTATGGTTGTGGCATGGTGTGTTTTGTCTTAATCTCTTTCTTCCCTATCCTACTAAATGCGGTAGTGCGTACCTTCTCGACACAACGAGTCACCAAGTGAGCCCACCTCGTTGAAGAAGCACTGATTCCTATTGTGAGTTATTTTGTCTTTCCTTGCCTTCAAGATAAATAGCATGCAAATGTGCAGATGCATGCTACCTCAAACCCTCATCATCACCATCGCCATTGGCACCACCGCCACAAGAATACTAGGTTCAATCTACGAACAGTATACGTTCAAAACAATGCCGTCCCAACAGTGGCCGATAAAGGTGTACAGACTTCATTAGTGTGTCACCAAAATGGAATCAGAAGGAGGGCGATCACTGCTGAACCACCATTATCGCATGCGATGCCCACCTGCTGACAGTCTTTACTACTGACATTTTATTGAAATTACTACTGATTCGACGCTAAGTAGAAGTTACGCGTCGAGGTGGACGTTCTATAGGATATCGGCAATGGTTGGGAGCTTGCAGAGGGACGGAGACCGCAATGAGAAGATAGAGAGAAGACGGAGGGGCGCACTCATCAACATTTAATTTGTGAACGAAGTGCTCTGTCCCTTAATCAAATGAATAGTGTTGCTATTTATAACCTAACGCTGCAAAATGCGCGGTCATTGACGGGTAATGAGCGCGCACGGTGAAGTAGTTTGAAATAGGGAGCGAGAGCACTTTCAAAGACCCTTAATTAGCCTCAAGTGTTTCAATAAATCATGAGCAATGTAGAGCAGGTGACAAAGAAGAAGCCACCTGCTTGGCAATTCAATTTCTATGCGCCGACCCAATGCTAGTCATCTGGCAGTGCACGAAGTACGGGATCATCACCATGCAGTGCAATAGAAGTGCCCAAAAAAGATGGCACAGCGTGACGCCTCAGCATTCAAAGGTTCATTCCATGTAGCACGAGTGAAGACCAGAAGTCACCCTCACATTCCACTTTTCAATCGATGCGGTAGAGGTAAACTCAAAAGAAATCGAGCAAACATTCTGATCCCATGTTCCATTTTCATTCATAAAACAACATTAGCTCTGTAACCCACGATACATTAACGGCCACTTATGCCGTAATCTTGACCCGACGTTAGCGCACCCATTCCCCTCCATAACTACCAAGCAGTATTGCTGCTTATAGAGATTGCGGTAGTTGAGGTTCCCAAGTTGAGGTCCAAAAATTGCCCATTTTGGTGCCTTTTGGAACGAAAAAACATGTGTGCTTCTGGAATTCATTCCTCCATGAAAGTGAAGCCTTTAACCTAAAGTGAAAGACTTACTTAGTCCATGAATGTTTGGCATGTGTCAAGAGTGCTGGTTTCGTTTTGACAAACATCCCTAAGCATAAACCAAGGAAGGAGAGTGAGTGTTGCGCCACAGCACGATTGCTTTGGTGCTAGGCATTATGCGTTGGCTGATGCTTAGAAGGACAATGGAACAGTGCTGTTGGTGTTCATATGTGTGAGGAACTTACCCTTGGCAGAATATCTTTGTTGTTCAGCTGGCTTGCACGCCTAGACTGAAATGCATATGAGTCCCTATCAGAAGCTAAAGAGGAATTATTGTTTCCACTGTCGTTGCTCTTTAATAAAGCTTTGGCAATCTAAAGAGTATAGACAGCAAAATAGGTAAATACATAGGTAACACCAAAGAAGGAGGAAATGACATGAGTGCAGCAGTTGCATCGAATGCTCACAGCGTGGCGCAACATTCATAAGAATGAGGACATGACCATTGCCATAGTCCTTCTTACTACACATCACGAGATAGGCAAAGAAACCATAGCTCTGCAGAATGCCCATAAACATTGCAGCATTGCTGTTAGCTGTCACGAACTGACAAATCCCGCATGTCACACAAATGTGACGTATGAACTCGAATGAGGCAATCAGGACATGGTGTATGATGTCGATGCGAATCACAAATTGTGATAAGGGAGATTTTAAAAAGTTTGACACCAGATGCAAAAATCCTAGCCTTTTTCTCTGCAAATTATGCCACGGCTCAATGGGTTTGTTGTTCCCTTGATTTCCATCACAAGCTAATACAGTACTCTGCTCCTCCACCCACCAGCTCTCTACTGACTTAACACTTTGATTCCACTGACTTCAGTGGGAGACTAAAGGGCCTGCCACCTCACTCACATGGCCATTTAATCACTACTTCTGTCAATCGTTGCACCTATGGAGGCGCATCATAGGTATTTAAAAACATTTCGTGCGTGGATTGAATTGACATTTATTACGCAAAGGTGTGTTGCTGCGGGAAATAGATGGCAGTGCAAGACATCCCACGCAGTTCCGCTTATTTTACCCACGCTCTCTGCAGAGCCGCTGCATAGCTTATCACCCATTCCTTTGAGGCACAGACAAGGTAGATACTACTGGTCTCGTCTTCTAGTTGTGCCATTAGGGCATAAATACAACCTGTAGTGAAGCAGGTAATCTTGCATTGGAATACCGAGGTGTGCCTCCGAATGACCACTTTACTGCTGCCAAACCACAAGTTAAGCTTAGCTTACTACCGCTTGTCCAATTACCTGACCCTGTCCTTATTTTACCCATGCTGCTCTCACTTAATGCGTCTGAAATTCAAGTCTTCACAACCGATCGTTCATGCCTAATAAATGATCCGTGTCGCACATGTGTGACGCAGCGAAGTCAATGCACATTTCGGGTGACACTGACAGCCAATTCTATAAGTCCTTCAACGCTGCAATGGAAAAGAAAAGACGTTGCTTGAGTTTTGTTAGAAACGTTTGCTGCTTAGAAGCTAATAAGCTTGCAAACATTGATTTACATTGCCTATTTACAAAATGTGCTTGTTGTGAGCCGCAAGGTAGTCCCCTTGATTCAAACACATTTACAACTTGGTTCAGGCTTACGATAATTAAAATTAGCCACACACGTATGAGTTGTTTGCTCTTGTGACTGTTTGATCGGTCACCAGCATAATCTCTGGTCTCCACAGCAGTTCATTTGCCTTCCAGCAAATGCGGACGTACTTACTTTGACAACAGCTCAGAGTGGCACGTGGCAGATGTATGGCGCATCATCATCGAGGTCTCAGTAGTGCAGCTATTTGTAGCCTAAAATTGGAACGGTCCCAAGCATAAACCACGTAAACAGATGGTGCGAATGAAAGGCGCGTGTACTGGCCATTGGTTTGACGACACTGCTGGAGTGGCATCGATGCTGTACACCATCGTTCATCAACCTTCAGTGCTTAATGATCGGGATGTTGATGATGCCGTTGTGTTGATATGGAGTAGGTCTGTAGTGTATCTGATAGCGCGTAGCGATATTGGAGCCGTTAGAGCGACGAACTACAAAGCAATCGAGAGTCTGGAGCGCAGGCCTGCAAAACAATTCTGAAACCTGTGAGCGCGATGGCGCGCACGCTGACTTCTCGGGCGATTTTTGCTTCAGGAACGTCAGGAGTAATTATACACCCCACCGTCGGGATTATTGTGTTAAACGAATGTGTGCTAGGGGGTGCACAATGTCGAAAATGCAAAGGTTGGCACCGTTGCGATCAGAATTCGAACCTGCGCAAGGAATCCCTAGTGGACTTGTAGTCCGTTGCTTTCAAATGCTGTGCACGACTAGACACACAGTCTGAGCCAAGTTAACGGTGTCACGTAAGCCTCAGCGCGACATAGGAGATATGCGTCAATTTAAACATTCTAACATCAAGGCCGTACCCTTCAAGTCACTAAACGTAAGCCCTGTGCATATGGTCGATGGGCTTGGAAGCGCTATTTACAAAAGTAATTTTAATCAAGAAAGATGTGATGGAAAATCACATCTCCAATGCATCGCCAGCCCTAACATTGCGAATGCAACGTTACGAGGAGGAAAGCAAGAAGATGCAATTCCCATCATTTAACAAGCTGTACGGCATTGTGATTTTGCACACTCCCTAGAGGTCATTGCCATACTGTCAGTGCTAAATGGCATTGTTTCCCTTGGAACATATTTGACTAATAACCGAAGGCTGAAGATGAAATTTCAATGCATCGTATTAATGAAACAAATACGGCTGGTCTCACAAAAGCGTCAACTCGGTTCTCACTTGACTAGTACAGAAAGAGGTCACGAGTAATGATAGCCCAGTGGTTGGTGCTGGTGGTTACGCATTCGCCGCAGTTTGGCGATTTACGAGGCTGGTTAAATTTGCGTCCATGTCCTAGTAGAACAAGCGTGACACACTTGTAAAAGCCATTCCTATCCCTTTCACAGCCTTAGTTTGCAATAAGAAAATTAAAAATCTTTTCAAAGGATCATCATTAAAGCGCTGCAAGTGCTGTGCGTGAACATTTCTTCCGCTCTTATCATTCTACGGTAACTGGATGTTAAGTTACAGCACCACTTTACTTGATCTTGCAATAGTTACTACTCCTCAAGAGATTTGTGGGTTCAAATCATGGCACATATGTTAAAGAGAACTGATTGTAGGTGCCATAAGAGAATATCATTTGAAACAAAATCCTTAGCTTGATGTAACCTAACCAAGGGAACGGTAAAGCGTACTTTCTAGTCGATCGTGGTGGGAGACGGTAATGCCTCGATGCCATCGTTGTGATGCCAAGACACGTGCTTCTAGAAAGGCACAAAGCAACTTTAGCCTTCCTTCACCTCCAGCCTCCCTGATCAGACACTGAATTCAATATATTGGAGGAATAATTGCTAGTCCATATTACGTGCAGCTGCAAAATGTCATCCCATTAATAGCAATTCTTCGATTATGGTTTTCCCATGAATACACCTTTTCATTGTTGTGCGACGTAGGTAAGGAGGTGACGCCTAAATGAGTGTGCTTGATACCTTCCTTTGGCAAAGGGATGTAGGCTTGCACTGACCACTCGTTTCTGGATCTTAATAATTGTTGTAGTTTAACAAGCACAACGATTCGGCCACCCTCATTGTTTGTCAGTCTACAATCCAATCACATCCTCATCATTTAACCACTAAGTCAAAATTACTCGTGACTGTTTGTGTGTGGGTTCCTTAAAACCGCAGAATTCGAATTGCGGTAGACTACGTGCCAGACAAAATAACTTAACAGCTTGTTAGTTCCACCTAGATTGCCAGTTGTGCTTCAATCACTTGTTGACTTGGCCGCTGGCAAACCGATCGCATCATGTTTTCCTCAAATGCGAAGATTTTTTTGGCTTGTCGGGATTTGTGCATCACATTCGCTTTATATCGGCGCTCATTTTCAGTCCATATTCTGTTGTCTGCACTTTTGTTAGAGGCAAGAAGTTGAGCGGAAGTATACAACACGAATTACTGGAGTGCCAGACATGCTATGCTGGTGAGACATTGGAAGCAAAACGTGTTCATTGAAATCGACGGCATTAATCAATGGAACTCACTTGACGCAGTGCCAAGGAAGAAGAAAAGAGGGTAAACTTACTTGCATTAAGGCGGAAAAAAGAACAGAAAAGGCAGAGCAGAAAAGGTGTAAGTTTATCTAACGGTAGAAGCACTCTGCGCCTTCACTTTCACTTCAAATCTCATTATCTGCGCTATTCGCTGGTCCGAGTTGATTGCTGCAGCGTTTTCTTCAATTGGAGTATTCCCTCAAAATTCGTTCACCAACCATCCAAACTAAGTGTAGGTGAGAATTAATCTCCTAAACATATGCACTGATGTCAAAAAATAATAGTTTATGACATCCACGAACGCAGAATACCAGATGAGGCATCCTCTTCATCTGTCAGCATTCAAATTGCTTCACTATACATGATGAGTCTTATTGTTCCGTTTCTACACAAAGAAATGGGAATCTTAGCTACATTACAGACAAATCGTCACCGTTTTGTGTGACACTCCTTGAACGGCTCTGCATTGGTTTGCCATCCTTTATACCACTTAGATTCGGTTTCTCAAACAGAGTGTGGTCTATAGAATATACACTTCAAGAGCATGAAACCTACATGTAATCTACGTGATTCTATAGACATTAAGACACTCAACAAATGATATAGCGATTCTAAGTGTAGTAACTAAGGGATGACCATTTGTGGCTGGATAGTTAGGTGTCTATACATAACATGGCAAATTCTTTCTTAATCTCACAATCACCCTTAAGCCCGTAGTCCGAATTCACTGATTTGGCACTGCAACCTATTTACTTCCACTGTCCTAGTGCTTGCGTGAACATTCTTGTGAGGCTGTTAATGCTGCCTACTCTCCATATTTCAGCTCGTCACGTAGTTGAAATCAAAAGACATACCGCTTAAGAGACTCTCCAGCGCAACCATCTAAGCGACCCAATAACATGTGGCTTCACCGTATATGTGTGTGCGTGTGTGCGATCAAAAATAGGCCATTCCACAGGCCTACAACTTCCTTATACACACACGTGCATGGACTACAAATACAAGTTGTTCCTGGATGAGGGATGCTGGTCCAACTATGCCTATTTCTGTTAACAACGTTCGTCCCGCAAGGAGATTTTGAAGTGGCAGTCGGTGAGCAGCTACCTTTCCATGCTTTACACTAATCGGCATGTGTTTATTCCTGTTCGGCATATGAGGGTATTTCCTTAAACTGTTAAATTTAAAAAAGATAAGGAACAATTGCCAATTCGTAAGAAGCAGACAATATTTTAGCTGCTGTCCAACTTTCTCTTCGATTTCTCTGTTTATCACTCAAGTGTCCCTAATTTTATACCTGCTCTGTTGAAAGCAGGACGTAATGTTATACACCCAAAGATAATTTGGCTCCATTTTACTGCTCTTGACATCATATTTGGATTCGGATTTCACTGCAAGAAAAATCATACACAGCTGCGACCTGAGAGGCTTACACCGCTTGTCCAGTTTACAAACTTGCCCACGGTGCGGTTCGACCAAATAATTGTGTTCTTGGGTCTACATTCTTGTTGTTGTTGGTGGTGCGTATGTATCCTCAGAGGACGTAGAAAAGACAGCACTGCCTCTGACACCTTACCGTGTCGATGAATGAACCCATGAGAGTCGCTGGTCAGTTGGGAGGTTAGCCGTTCAGGTTGATGATTCGGCTGATCAGTCATTTTACACGCTGGCCGACGGCTAATTTAATCCCGACCAGCTAGCCATTTGATGTGACTGCAGACGCACTAGGTGCTGTGAAAGTGCGTCTCACCTTACTAGGGATTTAACTTAGAGTTTATGAGAGAACAATGAAGTGGTCTGCTATCGCTCTCCAAACTCTCACTTAAGCCATCAATGCTCATGATCTCTTGATGATGTGATGCCATGGTGGCAAAATGGCGTATGGACTCCAAAATTATTTGCGAGTGGAGCATACAACACTTAAATGGGGAGTTGAGCCATGCGTGTGCATAAATATTAGACTCCTCAAGCAAAAGCAACTGGCGAACCCACCTTCACGGGCTTATCAGGTTCTTGATAAGAGTGGGTCACCCTGTTGAGCATTAAAAGCCCAACCTCATGATAATTAAATCATTCACACCTCAGTGACACTCACACGGTTTGAGGTTGGCTTTGGCTTCGATTTGAAATCTGATTACGATTACGACTGCAGATCGTAACACGTAACACTCACAGATCTCAAGTTGATGTTCCCTTATTTAAAAAACATTTAGTGGGCATACGGTTGGTCACGAGAAATCAAAATCGCTGCTGTCTAATTTTTGAATCTACATTCTTTAGTCGGCGACGTGGACTCAGCGTGTACACCGACCATTGTAAAGCGGCAAATAAAGTCGTAATTCGAATTGGATGTTGAGAGGTAAACAGCAAATTTTGCGGCAGGAAAAATTCGTCATGGTGCGAGCGGGTGCATGCCACCAGATTTCTTGCGTGTGATTATGCGGTCTGCATGAAAGCAGGCGAATTTAGGAATGTCTAGCCGCAAAATCAAGCAACCCTAACTGACAGACTACTTAAGTCACATAATGTAAGTGAACAGTCTTGGATGCATCGACTTGCATTTCGGATTTATTAGCACTGTATAAATCCATGTTCTCACACGCGATGGTTAAATTTTGAGAGATAATGATGACTTTATAGCCTACAAGAACGCCTATACAACGACAATGGCACTAAGGGAATCAATTACCTACGGCTTGGTAATTCCAAATCACTTCTATTTTGTCCCGAACCCACCCACTGCACTAATATAAAGTGGAGGTCTTTACAAGCATCATTATATAATATTTTATTTCAAAGCTTTGGGTACTTCATTGAATGCTGTCGTAGACTGACTAGTCGTAAACATTCTTGGGCATGTAAAGCTCCAGTCCTTTCCCATATGACATGGAGACAGGCCCACTGTACCATCTCCACCAAATTGATCGTCCAATTGTTTTGCCACCGGTTGCACCAAATGCGACAACTATCAAATAACTTGGAAAAAGGGAGAAAGTAAAATCCATTTACGGCCTCGAACATCTTTTGCATGCAGTCCAAGTTCGAGAGGAGATCCAATGTTTGCCACATCGAGCCTGTTACAACAAGCGTTTGCTTTGACGTGAGGATGTCGCCTACAGCATTCAGGTGTCCACAGTCCCGATGTTCAAAATCCGGGCGATCAAGATATAAAATGACACAGTCATAATCACTCAGCTGCATCCTTTCTCTTCCTCCTTCCCCTTCTTCTGACCATTCACGCATGTCCAATACGGTGCCACCTGCTGCCATCAAGAATGGATTCCACTGGTCTGAAAAGTTGGGAACGTCCTTAGACACATCCAAGAAGAGACGGGTGGGGGAAGCAGAACGCAGTACTGGCAAATCGCATTTGTAGCGTCTCATCCCATACGGCGAAGTTTTCTTGCAGCGACATGGTGTGGTGATCAAACAGCTGATCGGAGCTTGTGCATTAGCAGGAAACTCTCCTGACGCGAGGCTACGAAAGAACTCCTCTACGTTATCGTAATGCTCTCTTGCACGATCATAATAATGGGAGTGCCCCTCCGCATTTGTAAAGAAAAGCATCCTGCAGATGTGTACGTCCAGCCATTTTATATCCTTCACACTGTGGTGGATACTAAGAGTTTGGATAGGAATGTCTTGATACAGCCGCTCACGTGTTGATTCCTCCTAAAACGGTACACTTATTGGTGAATTTCAGCAACTGCCGGAGAGGAGATAAATGCGGAAGGGATTTAATAAGGTCATTTAATGAACGCAGAGTTAATCGAACTGACCTTAGACATTGCCACGAAAAATCTGATGAAAACTATCCTACTGAAGCCTCTTTTATGCGACAAGTGATCATCAGCATCCAGTTCTAGTCACTTCTCTCATCCACTTAATCAGCAAAGCTCAACGACCAACTAAGATTCTCAGGTGATACTTAGATCTGTTTAATAGAACTTGTCCAAGTTCTGGCTGCACGCTCTTGTAATTTACAATGATATTGTGTAGATTTATTCATCATTAGTAGAAAACCTATCGGATTTTACAAAGTGATTTTTGGAGCACAATTCATTAAAAATTGAGGCACCTTGTGACGTAATCAGCGAATAGATGTGAGGAAGTTGTTATTGATGCAGCAAATAGGACGTGGGCGACTATGCTCATGGACAGGTATGCATTCACACCTTCGAGGTGTTGGCTAATCTAATGCAGATTGCAGTGTGCGTGCCTTTGCATGGCTTTAGAAAATAGGTCAGCAGTAACGCATTTAGCTGTTGCTAGCCCGATTCGATCAAACATGGTAAAGGTCTTCTTCAAATGAAACAGCGCTATGCGGATGGTGTGGATGTGTGTAAATTTGCATTGATATTCGATACTGTGGACGTTTCAAGCAGCTGCAGCTGATTGAGGTAAGTAGGCAAGCCTTTACATGATTACCCCCTCCAGTCCCCCTTGACCGCGCGGTGTTGCATGTGGCTAAGAACATGCGCATGGGTATCCTGCAGAAGGGCACAGATGAAGCCGATTCATTGCCTTAATCTCTTGACTTCTTGTCGACTGATACTCTAGCGCGTAGTATGGACATCGGCCAAGGGGCACAGGAGTTCCTCTTCCTGAGGTCATTTTCGAGTCTTATGGTCAGCGCACTGAAGTGCTCAGAGTCTAATAGCGAGGCAATGCAATGCAGTCCTTGTTTGGCTGCCATTGCAGGTCTTTGCTTGAAATTCTACCAACCGTGAGAAAAAAAAAACAATTTGTGCAATGCGCTGGTATAATCGGCAGTGCGTGATGATGTGGTAGGAGTGAAGCTGGTTTAAGACCTTGTCTCTAGGTGACCAACTTCCAACTTTTAATTACGCTCAGTGTGTGTTGAATTGTATAAATGCATAGCTTTAAAAGCGATATTACTGGGAAAAGTCGATGCAGATTCAGCGGACTTTCTTTGTTGTTTATGTATTTACAACCAGTAGGTAGAAAAGTTAGACTATGAATGAGAAGTAGTAGGAGTTGCAGTAGTAATAGTAGTAGCAGTGGTAAGTGCTTAAGGTGGGTGGGCTTGAGAAAGATAAATGAGGTAGGTACTGGGGGTCCACTAAAACTACTACTACCCTGATTTCTTCCATGTTTAAGAAGACTTCATTTCGCTGCTATCTGGTACGTGTATGACAATAGAGGAGGAGGAGATTGGCGTGGTAAATGAGAGTGGGAACGTAAAAAGACTTCTGTGGTGCATAAATGGGTGATTGGAAAGAAAGAGTAGAGAAGAAGAGGAGCGGGAAAAGGAAAGGAGGACGAGAACAAGGCGTCTGCGGCGATTAAGTAAATGCGTGGCAATGAAGGCCAGCGTTTGTTTGTGTCAATGAAGTGTTAGGCGGTGAGGCAGGGAAAGTGAAGTAGGGAGAGTAGGAGGGAATGTTGGTTAGTAAGATTAAAAGAAAAGGCTGTGATGTAGAAGCACATGCATGAGACTTAAAATAACAGCATCCATGATAGAAATATGAAAGGAATTATAGGAACAATACGCCAACATTAAATGAAAGTAGGAAGAATGGTAAAAAATGATTGCATTTCACTTGCGAAGAGCATCGATAAGGAAGGAAACAAGAAGGATAAAAAAGAAAGATTGAAATGGAAGGAACGTCATACACGCAGTGGATTAATATGAGAGATTTGGGAGTAGATAAAGGAAAAGTAAATAAATGTGTCACATATTTGTGATGGTGAAAAAAAAGGGCGAAAAGAAAAAAATAGTACAGGCGAACTTGAGCGAACCAAGTTTATGAATGAAGAAGGGAGAGAGTATTTGGCTCGCAGTTCTAAAATCTTCTAGATTTTCTTTTCAAGAAGGAGATGCATTGAAGGTTTGATCTGTGGCAGTCTGGTGAGGTGCGTAGTACGTCGATATTAATAAAAGGTAAGGAGGGAGGGAACGAGGGAGGAAGAACAAAGGAACTCTTACCTTCCCTTCATAACTGCAATATGCAAATAATAAGAAAACAACAAAAACAATGGAAGGAAGGTGTATAAGGAAAGAGGGAAAGAAGGGACGAAGGAGATGAAGGAGTTAGAAGGGAGGGTCAATAGACATGATGGTGGTGGGTGGAAAGAGGTAAAGGTTGGATGACAAATAAATAACTAATTTTACACGAGCAAAAAGAAGAAAAGAAGCAAAACGAGAAAGGAAATGGAAGAAACCCTGTTGGGTGGTTCGACTACAATTGCAAGTGTCACATATGTGTGAAGGTAGGCAGGTAGTTTGGATGAGGTTAAAAAACAATGGATTCAAAGGCGCTAAGGCCAAGGACATGGCCTATTTAACAGAATGCAAAGAAGCCTTTTTGATTGGTAAGGTTGCATTTTGTTTAAATGGAATTTGTTATAAAAAGGTAACTCTTGAAGACGAAGAGGAGAGAAAGGAGTGGCTGCTCTGCGTTAATTGAAAGGGCAACAGCGGTAGTAGTTAGCCCTAAAATGACGTAAAATAACTACGAGGTCTAGACTACATTTGTACTTTATGCAGCAAAATCCAAATCCAAAAGCGATTTCCACAGCATTGAAAATGAGACGAACGAACTCCGGGATACAACATTACGTCATCCTTTCAAACAGATCTAAGTATCACCTGAGAATCTTAGTTGGTCGTTGAGCTTTGCTGATTAAGTGGATGAGAGAAGTGACTAGAACTGGATGCTGATGATCACTTGTCGCATAAAAGAGGCTTCAGTAGGATAGTTTTCATCAGATTTTTCGTGGCAATGTCTAAGGTCAGTTCGATTAACTCTGCGTTCATTAAATGACCTTATTAAATCCCTTCCGCATTTATCTCCTCTCCGGCAGTTGCTGAAATTCACCAATAAGTGTACCGTTTTAGGAGGAATCAACACGTGAGCGGCTGTATCAAGACATTCCTATCCAAACTCTTAGTATCCACCACAGTGTGAAGGATATAAAATGGCTGGACGTACACATCTGCAGGATGCTTTTCTTTACAAATGCGGAGGGGCACTCCCATTATTATGATCGTGCAAGAGAGCATTACGATAACGTAGAGGAGTTCTTTCGTAGCCTCGCGTCAGGAGAGTTTCCTGCTAATGCACAAGCTCCGATCAGCTGTTTGATCACCACACCATGTCGCTGCAAGAAAACTTCGCCGTATGGGATGAGACGCTACAAATGCGATTTGCCAGTACTGCGTTCTGCTTCCCCCACCCGTCTCTTCTTGGATGTGTCTAAGGACGTTCCCAACTTTCCAGACCAGTGGAATCCATTCTTGATGGCAGCAGGTGGCACCGTATTGGACATGCGTGAATGGTCAGAAGAAGGTGAAGAAGGAAGAGAAAGGATGCAGCTGAGTGATTATGACTGTGTCATTTTATATCTTGATCGCCCGGATTTTGAACATCGGGACTGTGGACACCTGAATGCTGTAGGCGACATCCTCACGTCAAAGCAAACGCTTGTTGTAACAGGCTCGATGTGGCAAACATTGGATCTCCTCTCGAACTTGGACTGCATGCAAAAGATGTTCGAGGCCGTAAGTGGATTTTACTTTCTCCCTTTTTCCAAGTTATTTGATAGTTGTCGCATTTGGTGCAACCGGTGGCAAAACAATTGGACGATCAATTTGGTGGAGATGGTACAGTGGGCCTGTCTCCATGTCATATGGGAAAGGACTGGAGCTTTACATGCCCAAGAATGTTTACGACTAGTCAGTCTACGACAGCATTCAATGAAGTACCCAAAGCTTTGAAATAAAATATTATATAATGATGCTTGTAAAGACCTCCACTTTATATTAGTGCAGTGGGTGGGTTCGGGACAAAATAGAAGTGATTTGGAATTACCAAGCCGTAGGTAATTGATTCCCTTAGTGCCATTGTCGTTGTATAGGCGTTCTTGTAGGCTATAAAGTCATCATTATCTCTCAAAATTTAACCATCGCGTGTGAGAACATGGATTTATACAGTGCTAATAAATCCGAAATGCAAGTCGATGCATCCAAGACTGTTCACTTACATTATGTGACTTAAGTAGTCTGTCAGTTAGGGTTGCTTGATTTTGCGGCTAGACATTCCTAAATTCGCCTGCTTTCATGCAGACCGCATAATCACACGCAAGAAATCTGGTGGCATGCACCCGCTCGCACCATGACGAATTTTTCCTGCCGCAAAATTTGCTGTTTACCTCTCAACATCCAATTCGAATTACGACTTTATTTGCCGCTTTACAATGGTCGGTGTACACGCTGAGTCCACGTCGCCGACTAAAGAATGTAGATTCAAAAATTAGACAGCAGCGATTTTGATTTCTCGTGACCAACCGTATGCCCACTAAATGTTTTTTAAATAAGGGAACATCAACTTGAGATCTGTGAGTGTTACGTGTTACGATCTGCAGTCGTAATCGTAATCAGATTTCAAATCGAAGCCAAAGCCAACCTCAAACCGTGTGAGTGTCACTGAGGTGTGAATGATTTAATTATCATGAGGTTGGGCTTTTAATGCTCAACAGGGTGACCCACTCTTATCAAGAACCTGATAAGCCCGTGAAGGTGGGTTCGCCAGTTGCTTTTGCTTGAGGAGTCTAATATTTATGCACACGCATGGCTCAACTCCCCATTTAAGTGTTGTATGCTCCACTCGCAAATAATTTTGGAGTCCATACGCCATTTTGCCACCATGGCATCACATCATCAAGAGATCATGAGCATTGATGGCTTAAGTGAGAGTTTGGAGAGCGATAGCAGACCACTTCATTGTTCTCTCATAAACTCTAAGTTAAATCCCTAGTAAGGTGAGACGCACTTTCACAGCACCTAGTGCGTCTGCAGTCACATCAAATGGCTAGCTGGTCGGGATTAAATTAGCCGTCGGCCAGCGTGTAAAATGACTGATCAGCCGAATCATCAACCTGAACGGCTAACCTCCCAACTGACCAGCGACTCTCATGGGTTCATTCATCGACACGGTAAGGTGTCAGAGGCAGTGCTGTCTTTTCTACGTCCTCTGAGGATACATACGCACCACCAACAACAACAAGAATGTAGACCCAAGAACACAATTATTTGGTCGAACCGCACCGTGGGCAAGTTTGTAAACTGGACAAGCGGTGTAAGCCTCTCAGGTCGCAGCTGTGTATGATTTTTCTTGCAGTGAAATCCGAATCCAAATATGATGTCAAGAGCAGTAAAATGGAGCCAAATTATCTTTGGGTGTATAACATTACGTCCTGCTTTCAACAGAGCAGGTATAAAATTAGGGACACTTGAGTGATAAACAGAGAAATCGAAGAGAAAGTTGGACAGCAGCTAAAATATTGTCTGCTTCTTACGAATTGGCAATTGTTCCTTATCTTTTTTAAATTTAACAGTTTAAGGAAATACCCTCATATGCCGAACAGGAATAAACACATGCCGATTAGTGTAAAGCATGGAAAGGTAGCTGCTCACCGACTGCCACTTCAAAATCTCCTTGCGGGACGAACGTTGTTAACAGAAATAGGCATAGTTGGACCAGCATCCCTCATCCAGGAACAACTTGTATTTGTAGTCCATGCACGTGTGTGTATAAGGAAGTTGTAGGCCTGTGGAATGGCCTATTTTTGATCGCACACACGCACACACATATACGGTGAAGCCACATGTTATTGGGTCGCTTAGATGGTTGCGCTGGAGAGTCTCTTAAGCGGTATGTCTTTTGATTTCAACTACGTGACGAGCTGAAATATGGAGAGTAGGCAGCATTAACAGCCTCACAAGAATGTTCACGCAAGCACTAGGACAGTGGAAGTAAATAGGTTGCAGTGCCAAATCAGTGAATTCGGACTACGGGCTTAAGGGTGATTGTGAGATTAAGAAAGAATTTGCCATGTTATGTATAGACACCTAACTATCCAGCCACAAATGGTCATCCCTTAGTTACTACACTTAGAATCGCTATATCATTTGTTGAGTGTCTTAATGTCTATAGAATCACGTAGATTACATGTAGGTTTCATGCTCTTGAAGTGTATATTCTATAGACCACACTCTGTTTGAGAAACCGAATCTAAGTGGTATAAAGGATGGCAAACCAATGCAGAGCCGTTCAAGGAGTGTCACACAAAACGGTGACGATTTGTCTGTAATGTAGCTAAGATTCCCATTTCTTTGTGTAGAAACGGAACAATAAGACTCATCATGTATAGTGAAGCAATTTGAATGCTGACAGATGAAGAGGATGCCTCATCTGGTATTCTGCGTTCGTGGATGTCATAAACTATTATTTTTTGACATCAGTGCATATGTTTAGGAGATTAATTCTCACCTACACTTAGTTTGGATGGTTGGTGAACGAATTTTGAGGGAATACTCCAATTGAAGAAAACGCTGCAGCAATCAACTCGGACCAGCGAATAGCGCAGATAATGAGATTTGAAGTGAAAGTGAAGGCGCAGAGTGCTTCTACCGTTAGATAAACTTACACCTTTTCTGCTCTGCCTTTTCTGTTCTTTTTTCCGCCTTAATGCAAGTAAGTTTACCCTCTTTTCTTCTTCCTTGGCACTGCGTCAAGTGAGTTCCATTGATTAATGCCGTCGATTTCAATGAACACGTTTTGCTTCCAATGTCTCACCAGCATAGCATGTCTGGCACTCCAGTAATTCGTGTTGTATACTTCCGCTCAACTTCTTGCCTCTAACAAAAGTGCAGACAACAGAATATGGACTGAAAATGAGCGCCGATATAAAGCGAATGTGATGCACAAATCCCGACAAGCCAAAAAAATCTTCGCATTTGAGGAAAACATGATGCGATCGGTTTGCCAGCGGCCAAGTCAACAAGTGATTGAAGCACAACTGGCAATCTAGGTGGAACTAACAAGCTGTTAAGTTATTTTGTCTGGCACGTAGTCTACCGCAATTCGAATTCTGCGGTTTTAAGGAACCCACACACAAACAGTCACGAGTAATTTTGACTTAGTGGTTAAATGATGAGGATGTGATTGGATTGTAGACTGACAAACAATGAGGGTGGCCGAATCGTTGTGCTTGTTAAACTACAACAATTATTAAGATCCAGAAACGAGTGGTCAGTGCAAGCCTACATCCCTTTGCCAAAGGAAGGTATCAAGCACACTCATTTAGGCGTCACCTCCTTACCTACGTCGCACAACAATGAAAAGGTGTATTCATGGGAAAACCATAATCGAAGAATTGCTATTAATGGGATGACATTTTGCAGCTGCACGTAATATGGACTAGCAATTATTCCTCCAATATATTGAATTCAGTGTCTGATCAGGGAGGCTGGAGGTGAAGGAAGGCTAAAGTTGCTTTGTGCCTTTCTAGAAGCACGTGTCTTGGCATCACAACGATGGCATCGAGGCATTACCGTCTCCCACCACGATCGACTAGAAAGTACGCTTTACCGTTCCCTTGGTTAGGTTACATCAAGCTAAGGATTTTGTTTCAAATGATATTCTCTTATGGCACCTACAATCAGTTCTCTTTAACATATGTGCCATGATTTGAACCCACAAATCTCTTGAGGAGTAGTAACTATTGCAAGATCAAGTAAAGTGGTGCTGTAACTTAACATCCAGTTACCGTAGAATGATAAGAGCGGAAGAAATGTTCACGCACAGCACTTGCAGCGCTTTAATGATGATCCTTTGAAAAGATTTTTAATTTTCTTATTGCAAACTAAGGCTGTGAAAGGGATAGGAATGGCTTTTACAAGTGTGTCACGCTTGTTCTACTAGGACATGGACGCAAATTTAACCAGCCTCGTAAATCGCCAAACTGCGGCGAATGCGTAACCACCAGCACCAACCACTGGGCTATCATTACTCGTGACCTCTTTCTGTACTAGTCAAGTGAGAACCGAGTTGACGCTTTTGTGAGACCAGCCGTATTTGTTTCATTAATACGATGCATTGAAATTTCATCTTCAGCCTTCGGTTATTAGTCAAATATGTTCCAAGGGAAACAATGCCATTTAGCACTGACAGTATGGCAATGACCTCTAGGGAGTGTGCAAAATCACAATGCCGTACAGCTTGTTAAATGATGGGAATTGCATCTTCTTGCTTTCCTCCTCGTAACGTTGCATTCGCAATGTTAGGGCTGGCGATGCATTGGAGATGTGATTTTCCATCACATCTTTCTTGATTAAAATTACTTTTGTAAATAGCGCTTCCAAGCCCATCGACCATATGCACAGGGCTTACGTTTAGTGACTTGAAGGGTACGGCCTTGATGTTAGAATGTTTAAATTGACGCATATCTCCTATGTCGCGCTGAGGCTTACGTGACACCGTTAACTTGGCTCAGACTGTGTGTCTAGTCGTGCACAGCATTTGAAAGCAACGGACTACAAGTCCACTAGGGATTCCTTGCGCAGGTTCGAATTCTGATCGCAACGGTGCCAACCTTTGCATTTTCGACATTGTGCACCCCCTAGCACACATTCGTTTAACACAATAATCCCGACGGTGGGGTGTATAATTACTCCTGACGTTCCTGAAGCAAAAATCGCCCGAGAAGTCAGCGTGCGCGCCATCGCGCTCACAGGTTTCAGAATTGTTTTGCAGGCCTGCGCTCCAGACTCTCGATTGCTTTGTAGTTCGTCGCTCTAACGGCTCCAATATCGCTACGCGCTATCAGATACACTACAGACCTACTCCATATCAACACAACGGCATCATCAACATCCCGATCATTAAGCACTGAAGGTTGATGAACGATGGTGTACAGCATCGATGCCACTCCAGCAGTGTCGTCAAACCAATGGCCAGTACACGCGCCTTTCATTCGCACCATCTGTTTACGTGGTTTATGCTTGGGACCGTTCCAATTTTAGGCTACAAATAGCTGCACTACTGAGACCTCGATGATGATGCGCCATACATCTGCCACGTGCCACTCTGAGCTGTTGTCAAAGTAAGTACGTCCGCATTTGCTGGAAGGCAAATGAACTGCTGTGGAGACCAGAGATTATGCTGGTGACCGATCAAACAGTCACAAGAGCAAACAACTCATACGTGTGTGGCTAATTTTAATTATCGTAAGCCTGAACTAAGTTGTAAATATGTTTGAATCAAGGGGACTACCTTGCGGCTCACAACAAGCACATTTTGTAAATAGACAATGTAAATCAATGTTTGCAAGCTTATTAGCTTCTAAGCAGCAAACGTTTCTAACAAAACTCAAGCAACGTCTTTTCTTTTCCATTGCAGCGTTGAAGGACTTATAGAATTGGCTGTCATTGTCACCCGAAATGTGCATTTACTTCGCTGCGTCACACATGTGCGACACGGATCATTTATTAGGCATGAACGATCGGTTGTGAAGACTTGAATTTCAGACGCATTAAGTGAGAGCAGCATGGGTAAAATAAGGACAGGGTCAGGTAATTGGACAAGCGGTAGTAAGCTAAGCTTAACTTGTGGTTTGGCAGCAGCAAAGTGGTCATTTGGAGGCACACCTCGGTATTCCAATGCAAGATCACCTGCTTCACTACAGGTTGTATTTATGTCCTAATGGCACAACTAGAAGACGAGACCAGTAGTATCTACCTTGTCTGTGCCTCAAAGGAATGGGTGATAAGCTATGCGGCGGCTCTGCAGAGAGCGTGGGTAAAATAAGCGGAACTGCGTGGGATGTCTTGCACTGCCATCTGTTTCCCGCAGCAACACACCTTTGCGTAATAAATGTCAATTCAATCCACGCACGAAATGTTTTTAAATACCTATGATGCGCCTCCATAGGTGCAACGATTGACAGAAGTAGTGATTAAATGGCCATGTGAGTGAGGTGGCAGGCCCTTTAGTCTCCCACTGAAGTCAGTGGAATCAAAGTGTTAAGTCAGTAGAGAGCTGGTGGGTGGAAGAGCAGAGTACTGTATTAGCTTGTGATGGAAATCAAGGGAACAACAAACCCATTGAGCCGTGGCATAATTTGCAGAGAAAAAGGCTAGGGTTTTTGCATCTGGTGTCAAACTTTTTAAAATCTCCCTTATCACAATTTGTGATTCGCATCATTCTTACCGACATCATACATCATGTCCTGATTGCCTCATTCGAGTTCATACGTCACATTTGTGTGACATGCGGGATTT